>JADLZL010004430.1:0-227069 GCA_015844335.1 Chrysopogon serrulatus | reverse complement strand
TGAATGGGCGTCAGAATGAAATGAAAATGAGACACCGGTGTTCCGCTTCGATAAGAACACCTTCATTACCCGTATATAGAGGAGTCCAGCGGAGTTGTCAGCAAAATGAGCTCACCGGAGGTGTTGTCACTACATGGCCAGCGAGTTGCGATCTGCGAGTGATTTGGAGTTTCGAATTCCATGCGTTCTTTAGAAACCTCCAAAATTCTAATAGCGTTCTTGCTGATTTCCAAAAACTAGCCCAACTTAAGGCCTGTGCATAGAGGTGCAAAGGGGTAACCTTTTAGGTGCACCTCTAAACCCTCATTAGTTTAAATATTTATACTACTTTTTTAAAAAAAAAAAATTTCGAACACGACTTCACGTGTCATTTTCATTAAGAAGAAATGGGAAGAACGGCAGGTACAACACGACACGAACTAACGCCACAAAGACAAAGTGACGCACAAACACAACCACAAACACTAAACAACACAAAGAACAAAGAGAGAGCCCGACACGACGCCCAACAATGGATTAGAATTCAAGCTTCGGGGTCACAGCTGAACCGGGCAAGTGGGCGCTCGGCGTCTCGTGGGCGCTTGAGGGTGCATCAACGGAGCCTTCAAGAAGGAGATGACGCCCTCTGGCGCCAATTCCGTTGACGGCGCCCGGGGAGCTTTCGCCCCGAATGGCCCCCCAAAGCGGGCCGGCGAAGCGGACGATGACACCTTCAAGAAGGTAATGACGCTATCACGCCACCGCTGTCGACCCGACCCGCGGGGCCGGGCAGAGTTTTCACCCATGCCGCCAATGACCGCGAAAAGGCCGCTACGCCATGGAGCCATCCCACCCCACGCCGCCAGAGCGATGGCACGAAAGCCCCCGAGACGCCGGGATGTCTTCGTGGTGCCCCGAGCCATCCCGATACCGGAGGCCGGATCCAAACCCTTCCCTTGAGGCCCTGAGCGCCAGTATCCAGCCCAAGCTTGGAGATGGGACGATGAAGCCTACGTGGAAACGTGCTCACTCGAACGAAATACGGCCGCCGTTGCCTCCTGAAGGAAATCAGAGAAATTGTCTAACCGTAGTCAGTCGTCAATTGTCATACGCATAGAAGTTTCCCAAACACATGCCACGATTCATGATCACAATAGTACTGCTGCAAATGCATCGCTTTGACTGACCATTTAATTGCACCCTGGGAAGGACTTCAGCTGCCAGCATTAGTAATCCATAGTCAAAACCAAAACAGTATATCAACAGAATTGTCAGTTCAGATTGGGAAAAAAGGGGGAAACAAGAATCAAGGCTGCCCTGCTAGATTCAAAACACGTGAGGCATCACATGGTCCAGATTTCAAAGTTCCAAACCATGTGGTTCCCATGCACTCGAACGTTCTCGCACGATACATTCATTGTTGTACGACGAAACAGGCAAACAGCGTGCCTGAGGAATGGTGCATGACTGACTGCGCGAGGCATCCTTCGTCGTCCACAAATTCACCAGTGTTTCTTCCTCGTTTCCGCCGGGCGTCGCATCTTTTTCTCCGGCGCGGACCACGGAAAAAACCAGCCCGGATATGCCAAAATCACCCCGGCCGGCGCTGGGCTCCTTTTGCCGTGCCCGTGCCCGCTGCCCCCACCCCATCCGCGCGCACACAATCTCGCGTCGTGGGCCAAGAGGAAAAGGCAGCAGCCGCGCGTTAGTGGAGGTGGAGCACACGAAGGGGCACGCAACTTTAACGCCAGCGGCCGCCGGCAAGCGCGGTCAGGTCGGGGGACACGGCAGAGGGAGGAAGCTCCCAGCTTCTCCCGAGCTAAAGCTAAGCTAGGGGACGACGCCTGCAGGCTACGGCACCAACGCGGCCTTCGCCGCGACCCGCTCCACCTCTCCCTCCTCCCTACCATGCGCGAGGCCCACCGCGCCCACGCTCTCCCGTCGGACACCCAGCTCCTCCACGAAGATGGCGAGCCGCGACAAGGTCGGGTGCTCCTCGGCCCCGCTGCCCCTCGACCGCGTCCTGGCCGCGCTGGTCGCCAGCGCCGAGCAGCTCGGGAGGCGGTGGGAGGCCGCCGCCCGCGTCCGATGCGGGAACAAGGCAGCTGCTGGAGCGGCGGTCGGGAAGGCGGAGGGGAAAAGGGGAGGAGGTTATGGAGATGCACACGCCGCTGTTCTACGCTACCTGCGCCCTCGGCGGCCTCCTCAGCACCGGCCTCACTCACCTCGCTGTAACGCCGCTCGACCTCGTCAAGTGCAACATGCAGGTCCGTCACCGTCAGCGAGTTGTTAGTTCATTTGCCTGGTCTCCTTCTCCATGTCTCAATGACTAATGGAGCTGCTGCCTGCTTCAATGTTCATTCACTCAGGTGGATCCTAGCAAATACAGGGACATTCCATCAGCCTTTGGTATCATGCTCCATGAGCAAGGCCCCCGTGGCTTCTTCAAGGGCTGGATGGCCACACTGGTTGGGTACAGCTGCCAGGGGGCCTGCAAGTTCGGGTTCTACGAGTTCTTCAAGAAGTGCTACTCTGACATTGCTGGTCCTGAGAATGCTGAAAGGTTGAGGACTTTGATCTACCTTGCAGCTTCGGCGTCTGCTGAGGTGATTGCAGATGTAGCTCTCTGTCCCATGGAGGCTGTCAAGATTCGAGTCCAGACACAACCGGGATTTGCTCGCTGCCTGATTGATGGGCTTCCGAAGATTATCCAATCTGAAGGTGCCTTTGGGTATAGATACTGCATGTCTTGTATGATCTGTGTTATTGGTCAAGGTTTTGGAGAGCAACTCTTTAACATTGGGTGCAAATTTCAGGCTTTACAAAGGACTGCTTCCTCTTTGGGGCCGTCAAGTTCCCTGTAAGTCAAAGTGTCTTATTAGTTTTTCCCATCACAGTTGCTTGCTAAGGGCTCATTTTATACACCCAGTACTTTATAATTTTGATCAGTACAAAACCTTCTGTCTGTGCAGCATTTGCTCCGCTGCTTTGTTCCATTACTTACACATGTGGCTGGTGCCAAAATACCAGTATGAAATATGGTTCTAGACCGTATCAATTGTTACAGTAACAACTTGTAAAGATCCATGCAATTCATTGCATTCTAACTACCGCGCTAGAAATCCAAGCTAAGTTATTAAAGCACACAATGATTACTAGTGTAAAGTATGCATCAGATTTTGTATACTTATTTCATTTGTTGTACTTTCTGGTTCCTATATATGCTAACCATGTAAAAAATGAAAAGTGTGGCACCAATTGTTTGTTACATTTTTGTTCCTAAGAGAAAGGTACAGAAGATAATCTTTCAGTGTGCCATTTATGGATAACTTTAATAAATTGATTGTGCAGTTGACTACCTAATGTCCACTCACCTTTGAGGAGCTGTGCAGAAAACATTGTCATGTAGAGGCAATCTGCAGAGAAGCCTTATGTTGACCTATGCACCCTAATTATTTTATGTACTGTCCTGCAGACACTATGATGAAATTTGCTTGCTTTGAAACCATTGTTGAGATGGTCTACAAACATGCAGTACCAAAACCAAAAGACCAATGCAGTAAGCCACTACAACTAGCAGTGAGCTTTGCAGGGGGATATATTGCTGGAGTATTCTGTGCGGCTATTTCTCATCCTGCAGACAATCTCGTATCATTCCTGAACAATGCAAATGGAGCCACTGTGGCAGATGTAAGCTTCTAGTCCTATCTCAAAATAAAAAATAAAAATTTCAAGGTTTATATAATTTACATGGTAGTAGCATATAAAGGGTTGGTAGCAGATTGGTGCCGAGATAGTGGATTGCAGATAGCGGGCGCTAAGTTTCAATAACGGAATTTATTCAAAATGAAAATCACATGTAAATTTAAGCATATATATCATGAATAATGGGTATAAATAGATATTTGCTGTACTCAAAGAACTCATTTATGATATACTTAAATTAAGAAAAAAAAATGGTGTTCCACACATTACATATAGTTCATTGTATATCAGAGTTCATAAAATATAGATTATGAACCATCCATCATGTGTTATTATTGTCCAAGAGCAGCAACCTCATTAGTCTTATGGTCTCTAATATATGCATATGTTGAGTTGGGGTTTTTTTTTTTTTTTTTTTTTTTTTTTTTTGACAAGTTGAGTTGGGGTTCTTTGTTGCATAGCATACCATGCTATTGCCGTTCTGCAAATAATTACAGATTGCTATAGCGGCACGCTAACTCAAATAACGACCGCTAGGCTCCAACTTGCTAAATCTGGTATGCTTTGTGGCGGCTATTGCAGCTGCTGCAACTGCAATCTAGTACCATGATAGTTTAAGCTCTCATCTTATTGTCAGACCATATTATTCTTCACCATTTTGCTGAGTTGCTTAATGTTTGGCTTCTGACTACTTCCAGGCTGTAAGAACTCTTGGAATGTGGGGTCTTTTCACACGCGGCCTTCCTCTTCGTATAATTATGGTCGGTACTCTCACAGGAGCTCAATGGGCAGCCTATGACGCGTTCAAAGTATTTGTTGGATTGTAAGTAAACCATGTTGTGCCTCTAGTTTGTGTGCCAGTATGCCACGATATCGAGTCATTTCATGTTTTTGTTTGTTATATACAATTGTACAGACCAACATCTGGGGGAGTGGTTCGTAGTCGTAGCTGTGCTACTGCCTCTTTGCGTCGAAGGGTCACGAAAAGCAGAACTGGCCGCACTGAGAAGACGTGCTGAACCAACGGTTAGATGTACCGCGCTGAGAAGACATGCTGAACCAACGAGGGAGAGTAGATGTATTTCGAGTTCACTGAATTTTGTAGGAGTTCAAAATCAGATTGTTAGCTGGTAGAGCAAAAGAGCATTCACTTTCAAGGGGCTCTTGTTGGAACCTCTTGAACAACATTGTAATGATAATGCTTTTAGGAATGCAAGTGTTTTCGCCATGCCAGGTGTAGCAGTACGCCATTACCCCGTCTCTATTAATCAGTGTCAAATTCTGCTTGTGCGACCATTCTATTCGTCACACGTGAATCGTGATTATGGTTATCCAGGAGGTTACAGGAGTAGTAGGTTCGACGTTACCCAAGTAGCATGACCAAGTGGAAGAACGTAAAGAAAAAGAACGTAAGAAACCAGGTTGCAGCGTTCTGCTCATCCACGGTCACAAAGGCACAACTGCAACATGAGATCATGAAACAGAATACACGCGCACTTGCTATTTTTAAACAAAGCACTTGGATTAAAAGTGGATACAAAAAATCCAAAGAGCTGGCATCTGAGTATAGTCCCGGAGAACCATGTAAGCCCATGACAACATACAAGTCTTGAGTTCAAAAATATAAGGCAACACAGGCAAGCGTGAAACTTTTGCAGACTGTCAATTGCTGGAACTCGCTAAGCAGTCAACTACTGCTGTTGCCCAGGAAAGCCTTGCATTGGAGGGCGCGGTGGGGGTGCTCCAGGAGTGAAGTTAGGTGGCGGTGGAATCATTGGCCGCGGACCATTTGCAACCGGTGGAGGCGGCGGAGGTTGAACACCCCCAATAGGTGGTGGAGGAATCCTTGGGGGTATTCCCATAGGTGCAGGAGGGGGTGCATGAGGTGGTGGTGGTGGTGGAACTTGTGGTGGGGGTGGGGGTGCTTGTCCCGGTGGCCTTGGTGGACGCACCAGGAACCCCAGTCCCATTAGGCAAAGTACCAGGAGGAGCTGGTGGTGGTTTATTAGCTTCTGGCGGTCTTGGCTTGAAGTACAGTTGCAGCTGTTAACAAAACACAAAGCATAGTTGTGAAACCAAGATTGCTTAAGAAAACATCTAAATTCAAGGTAAAAATTTGTTAAAAAAAAGGTAACTCACCAGGTATTCCTTCTTGTCAGGATCCCAGTAAGAGAAGAATTTGCTCGCTGATTTATCAATCTCCGTACTTGGTATCTGCAGCAACAAACAGTGTCAACCAAAAACATTAGTTTACCAGTGTACCTGATGCCTGGACATTAAATTTTTGCAAGAGAATACCTTGAATGCAATGATTTCATAGGGCTCTGCTGCAAATAGAAGGTATTGATACCTCTTATCCCAACTTTGGACTTTCTGTACAAATAAGATGAAGAGATTTTTAGTGCACCAGACAAGAGAGAAAATCAACACACTATAGTTCAAAGGGGTGTCAGCACCCATCATGCTCAGAATCAGATATCAGGTTTACCTGTTCATATGATGACATGAAACGGTGCCTTGGCTTGCAATTGTCTTCGATTTCAGGGTAACCAATCTAAAATGAAAAATGTTAACAGTTATTGCTCCAAGTGTCCAATGTACGTAAGTATTTAAATGTATCATAACAAAATAGAAATGGTATATCGAAATTTGCAAATTCGAGGCATGAAGTCCTTAGCTAGTGTTGTATTCATCAAGATTGTATTGTATTATATTGATATATTATTCAGTCAAATGCATAAAACTAATTACTTCTAAAGATAAGAATAGTTTCAGGTGAGGAAGACTAGTCAAGGAACAGAGTTGAGAAAATATAGGCAATTACTTGCATATTATAATTTGGAAGACCCTTATATCAACTATGCTAGTTTATCAGAGAACCTGCTTTATCAGAAGATAAATTACAGATAAGATAAACACTAGTTTCAAAAGTTGAGCTTTGAGCTTAAGCATTCTTTATGTATAAAAAGAGACTGCTACATGAAGTAACTTAACTGAAATCATATAAGATCATAGGCATATTGAACTTGTTAGGTGCTCTAAATTACATGAAAAAAAAAAGGAAATACACCAGTATAACCATGTGTGAAGTGAGGACTCAGTAAATAATGTGAACACAAGGAATACTAACCTCAAAGAGAAATGAGTGTTGCTTTGTCTCAGGATCATATTGCTTGGTTACTTTATACCCAGGTCTGCCAATCTTAACTGCAAAAGGGAGGAAAGAAAGATAATAAGAACAGCTGACAAAAAAAAAAAATACTGTCTTGATAACTTAAGTTTTACTAATTTACTGCACTACCAAAAGGTGACAACAAAACAGGAGGAACTAATAGCTTATTAAAAAAATGTTCACAGTAGAGTAGCAAGTAACTAATCACTAACACCAACTCATATAAATTTTCTGTCTCAAGGAACATCCATATGGGATCAGGGAAACCAAGAGAACTCAGCTTAACAGGAAAGCTTATGTTCACAGTAGAGTAGTAAGTAACTAATCACTAAGACCACAACAACAACAAAGCCTTTAACTAATCACTAAGACCAACTAATAAAAATTTTCTGTCTCAAGGAACATCCATTTGGGATCAGGGAAACCTAGAGAACTCAGCTTAACAGGAAAGCTTTTTATTGGGCCACTAAAAAAGAACAAGTTCAGATTAGTTCTTCATACTCTTAGGCCTCCTTTGGAACCCACAGATTTGACCAATTTTTTGTAGGAATCAGTTCAATTCCAGTAGAATTCTGGGGTGGGAAACACAATCCAAAGGGGGTTTGTTGTATTTGGTGAAATTACAAGAAAAAACAGGGAAAGGTTGGCGCATCAAAGTTGAAGTTGAATAACCTTCCAGGTCCACTTGCTATGCATCAATATTTAGGTAAACTAAATTCCAATTATAACTTGATATGGGCATAGTTTTGCTTCAATCTTTCATGTTTCATATTATAACCACAAAATGGAAAGAGATTCAACTCATTTATTCATTCTAAACACTCTGAACAAGCCAAATAGCATGTTTATATCTGATTGGACCATATAAAGTCCAAACAACTGCAGAAAGTAAACAAGGAAAACTAGTTGGTAATTGACGATTCTATATCAACAGCAACACTTTTGCGGATAAAAAGAGTGAAGATTATTTTTTCACGCACCAGACTTGCGGGGGGCAAGCTTGCGCTTGTTGGGCTGGGGCTGCGCGGGCGCGTCCTTGGCCTCGCGGGCGGCGCGCTTGGCGAGGTTGGTCTGGTGCCGCTTCCCCTGCGTGTGCGCCAGGTAATTCCCCTCGTTGTTGTGCAGCGTCAGGCACAGCTTGCACTCATAGCTACAAACAAGCAGAATCAGCACATAGATCGAAGCGAATAGAGACGGGCGCGAGTTCGAAAAAGCAGCTAGGGTTTAGGACGGGTTACCTGCCGAGGTGGTTGCGCATGAAATAGGGGTCCTTGGCGAGGTCGATGGTCTCGAGGGCCAGGCGGCGGAGGCGCTCCCGCCGGTCGATGGCCTCATTCTGGGCGGAGGCGGCGCCGCCGCTGCCGGGCTTGGAGCCCCACTCGCGATCCATGGCGTCCGCTCGGTTTGGCTCGCCGCCGGTTCTCCCCTCTGTTGGATTTTTATTTAGTCCGGCTCAGGTCGGTCACACTATGTCGGCTAAATCAAACCGAGCCCAACTCGCGGTCGCGGACCGTGATAACAAGTCCTTTCTAATTCGGCCCAATCATATTTTTCTATTGCAGCTCTAATTTAAGATTTTTGTTCTTTATAAATTTGTATTGTAATTGTAACCTGTATCTAGATTTGAAATTTGTAAATTGTAACCTGGATCTGGAATGGAAAAGGTCGGCCCTTTAAGTTAGCAAAATCGTAGCAAAGTGAAAGCTGAACACGATTCGATTCAGTTATATGCTACAGCGCCGATGCCCATTTTAGAATCTGTCAATTATCCAATTTGCCAAGTACAAACAAGATTAGAACCAACCAGTCACTCCATTAGACATTTAGGGCGTCTTTGGTTCACGGGTGAAACGCCGGTGAAATAAAGGAAACAAATCCTACGGGATAGCTGACGTCATCCATCCTTTGGGAACGCATGGGAGAAACGGAGGAATGGATTCCGCCGGATTCGTTCTCTCATAATGGCAGAGGAAAGAAATCATCCACTTCGAGCTCATGTTTTCGCGAAGTCCGAGGCAAGAAGAGAGAGAGGGAGACGGTGAGGGCCAACCAGCACATCCAGACGGAGGAAGGAGAGGGAGAGGGAAAGGAGCTGCTTGCGCTCGCCTTTGCTCGTCAAAGCCATCGCCGCCTCCACCTCCGCGCCCCTGGGGCGAAGTCGCCGCCCGTCCGTCGCGGGGGGGCCGACCCGCCCGCCTCCTCGGCTGGGGCCAAGGCCCGGTGGAGCGCGGGGGGCCGACCTCCCCGTAGCCCGGCGTAGCCAGCTCGGGCCGCCGCCGCCGCTGCGCCTCGCCCTCGGCCGCCGTTTGCTCGCCAGAGCGCGCGGGGCCGGGCCCGCCATAGCGCTGAGAAAGGGAGAGAGACGGGGGGTGGGGGCGCGCCGGGGGGAGGGGGCGTCGCTGTCCGCCTGCCGGCAAGCTCCCGCGCCGAGAGAAAAGAGGGAGAAAGGGAGGGAGATGGAGCTGAGACGGAGTGAGGGGAGGAGCGGAGGGAGGCGAAGGTTTCCAAAACGAATCGTATTGCTTCCCTTTCCTGTGTGTTTGGATTCCTACATTTTTTTTTTTGCCTTTCCTATCTGCCAAAGGGGCCCTTAGAGGTACACAACACATAGTAGGATCCATTAAATAAACATTTAGACGTACACATATTAGGAGGCATGGAAACAGGATCATGGCTAGTCCAAAGGGTAGGGGATGGTGGCGATGTGGTTGTGCGCGACGGTCCCGATCCACAGCTTGCGGCCCACCTCCCGCACCTCGCTCACCAGCTTCATCACCTCGCGGCCCCGGTCCTCGAGCACCTCGACGACGCGGCCCTCGCCGTCGAGGAGCGCGAGCACCGTGTGCATCCTCCTGGCGGCCCTCCTCGTGAGCATCTTGAGCGTCAGCGGGAACTTGAAGTAGAGGGTCCGGAGCCACGGCCTCTTGGCGAACACCTCCTGCGCCGGCGTCCGGCAGCAGTCGATCGCCACCCAGAACTGGCCCTTGCCGTTGGACCGCACGTTGTCGGGGAAGCCCGGCAGGTTCGCGAACACCTCTACCTCGCCCGTTCTTGGCCCTTCCAGCCAGTACCTCATTATCCTGTTCAAGGCCAGATGTGTGGTTTGCTTGTTGTGTTCATCTATGAATATGCATGGTAGAGTAGAATCATGAGGATCATCGGATTGTAATTTTGTTACCTGCAATTTGTTGTCTCGGAGAAGAGAAGAAACCGTTGGTCCTCTGATATTTGCACGCCGTTTGGGAAGACCAGTCCCTTGAGCACGACATGGACGGCATTTGTTTCTGGATCGTATCTGAGCAGCCTCCCGGTGCCTTCTCCTTCTAACAGGATGTTCAAATGGTCTCTGCAAATTCAGCTCTTGTCTGGTTAGCTACTCTTAATTTTCAGCAGAAATACAGAGGCATTTCTACACAACTGAAAGGAGGAGCTAGCCAAGTGTTTTGCTTTGCTCACTTTCTGCTGTGTCTCATGCTCGTGTCGGTGAAGAATACGGAACCGTTCCTGTGGACATCGAGGTCGTTCGCGAACCGGATGAGGTCCCCGTCGGCTTCCCTCGCGATGGAGGACGCCACGCCGCCGCTCTGGCCAATGACCATCAGACCGTAGTACGCGTCGGCGACGTAGAGCTCGCCGGTCTCCCTGTGGAACCTCAGGCCGAGCGGCCGGCCGCAGAATTCCTCCTTCTCGTGCTGCTTCCTCGTCGTTGAGTTCACTCCATTGGCACAAACTTCCTCTGACCTTTGCCAAGAAATAACAATTGTACATTGCATGATGTTTAATTTCCCCAAGAAAAGAATGCAAGAAAAATCAGATCAACTATCTTCGTAGCAACAAACGAGTGGAGGCCGGAGCACTTACCAGTGAGGATTCATGACGGCAAACGTCTCCCACCCGGCCTCCGCGCCCATCCACCGCACGACGCGGCCGTCGGCGAGGCCGGCGTACGGCCCGCGGCCCTCGCAATCGAACTCGATGGACTCCGGCCCGAACACCTCGCCGACGAACTCCAGCCTCCCTCGCCTGAGCCGGCTGGCATTGTCTCTGGGCCAGCTGCCCATGACCTCCCCGTACGGCGCGAGCTCATGCTTCACCGGCCGGTAGTCGACCCCGGCAAGCGGACTGAGGCCGAACGGGTCCGCGACTAAGAGGGCCAGCGCCAGGGCCGCGAAGAAGAGGTGAGGGTACTGCACGATGCCATCACGCCCTCGCCGCCACTGCAGCTTCCTCTTCTCTTCCATGGTGGACGAAAAAGATCGACAGGGATTCGGTTTGCATCCAGAGGAGAGAGGGAAGCGGGGGAGGCTGTGTGATCTACTGATCTTAATGGATTTGTTCAGGAACCGGATGTGCGTGTCACCATCGACTTGCATGGAAGTTGCATGAGTAAGATGGATTGTTTGGGAGTAGGTGTCCTCTTGGTTCAGAATAGCAAGGAACGTGCCACTTTAATTATAGAATTGTCGGAGTTCATGTTTTCGTTGCTTGGACGATGGTACAAGACGAACGGTTGAACAAGCATGCCTGCCACGTGAGATGACACGAGATCTGCCGAACCTATATCGTAGACATCTTTGGTTCTTTGGTTCATACCCAAACTTGCTAAGGCCTTATTTAGATTGTGAACGTTAGAAAACATTGGAACTGTAGCATTTTGTTTGTATTTGGTAAATATTATCCAATCGTGAACTAACTAGACTCAAAAGATTCGTCTCGTGATTTACAACCAAACTGTGCAATTAATTACTTTTTATTTACATTTAATGGTACATGCATGCGGCTAAAAATTGATGTGATGGAGAGAGTGAAAAAAACTTGGAATTTTGAGACAATCTGAACAAGGGCTAAGCCTGACTTTTGATGAACTGAAAAAGACACCGGAAGTACACAAGTAAAAATAAAGCCACACTTATTGCAAAGTTTAGCAATAAAATGAGTCTATGATGTGTGGAATAAGGTGCTGAAAATAAATATGGTGTAACCTAGTTACAGTAGTGAACCAGGTACATACCTAACAATCCATAGCACACCTGACTTGCGACATGGCAAGTTATGATCATAAACTAAACATGCCCCATACTTAAGGTGTGTTTTGCTAAACGGTACAAAGAGAATGTTTTAAGAACAATCACTTAAAACTGATTTCTTTTTTTTTGATATAAGAAACACCTAAAATTGTTTTCTCCTGATTTTAGTTTATCAAGAAAGCGTTTCACAAAAGTGATTCTGATTTATCAGGAAAACACTTTTAAAGGGGATCTTGATCTAAAACACTTCTCTCATAATGTACAACTCTAATAAACATGCCCTTAGATGGAAAAAGACGACTTTATGGTCAAATTATGAAACAGAAAGGAAATTAGTCGATCGTGTGTGACAGTGGAGAAATAGAAATGATTGCTGGGGAAAGGCATTAGGAAAACAAAGAACGAAAACAACAAGTTTGACCATCACGATTTATCTTTCAACAGAACTCGAAGAACATCTCACGCATTATTGCGTGAATTGTATATTAAATTATGTTACTTATATTTACTAAATATATGTTAGTAAATGATGTGGTTTGCTAAGTGAATAGCTTGAATGAAGACATAATATCATATATTAGTTGGATGTGTTAGTGTATGTTAATGTGGACACTTTTGCATAGTGAGATAGCTGCATGCGTTAGTGGGATGTTCTGGTGGATGCTCAATGTGTGGTTGGATGGGATTGTGGAGGTTTTGGGAGGTTTGGGGGGAGGGGGGGTGCCCGGCAGTTAGACAGGGGCTATCAGCGGGGTATCGCGGTGGAGTGGTTAGACGAGGTTGCTAGTGGGGGTATTACAGTGAAGCGGATAGACGAGGTTATCAAATAGAGGTATCGCACTGGAGCTCACTAGCACCTTGCCCTAGGATTCAGGTGAGCGAAGTCAAGAAATAGGGACAGGCTACGGGTGGTAAGAGCCACTGCCTGTGGGCGGGTTATCTGCGTCTTTTTTAAAATAAAAAACTAAAAATTGCATCGTAAACATATTCTATTGTATAAAAATGCAGACAACCCATTAATTTTGTTTCATAAGTTATATAGAATTCTTTGCTTCAAATTTTCTTTTATATTATATCATTAGTATATAATATAACAAGAATACTCCAACCTCCAGGCATTGACTGATTTTCTAATTAAGGGGACATATCCATTTTATTAAAAAAATGGTTTAAGAGGACATATATATATATAAGGAGAGGAGGCAAGGCCGCAAAGGTAGCCCCACCGCTGTCCGCTGTACACACAGGTTCGAGGGCTCGAGCCTGGTTGACCTGAAACCTATCGTCAACCGAGTCCCAACCGCATCGGTCCGACGGTCTCTTTACGCGCAACGACGAAGGTTCGCGAATCCCCTCCTCCCTTCCGCCTCGCCTTCTTATCATTCTCCGCCTAACAAGCCTAGTTTACATCGCGAAGGGCGGCAAGGCAAGGCAGATCCAGGGCGACCATGGCTTACGTCGAGAGAGGTAATCTGATTTCCAAAGGAATAGCCTCATCGGTTAGGAATTGCTTGTTTATGGTCTCTGCTAGTGGGTTCCCCTGGCGGTCCGATCTGTCGATTGATCTGATTATTCGCATGATGATGTTGCGATTGCCATAGGGTTGAGCATCTAGTCCTATTGATTCGTTTGCTAGATTATCGACTCATGCTGTCTCTATAATATTGCATTTCTGGATGCATACGGGAAGTCCTAGCCATAAGCCTTAGAATGTATGTTTAGTTGTTTACCCATGTTTTTTCTACTTAGCAAGAAGATCATTCTTACTGCCATTATCTCTGCAAAACAAATGTACTTTCAGCTGGAATTCCAGCTAGTAGGCGTTTGGATGAAGGGGGAATTCGATTTCCCCTGTCCAACCAGGTCCCTTAGGGTTTGGAATTCTAGGCAACAAAATATTGCATCCTTAGAGTGGTAGGAATTACCGACTGCAGCAGTGCGTGCAACTCTAGAATTGACTGGATTACATACCTTGGTTATGTAACCATATGTTTATGTGAGGCATTATGAATAATTACTGTGAAGGAGACGCTGATAAGCAAAAAAACATGTTGGATGACTGGAGCACTAGACATCTGAATAGAACTGTAATTCGATGCTTGTGGGGGTCGTCATCCATTCTTGTTTTTGCTGCTGCTGAGGTGCAAGAGAGGAACACAAATACAGCTGCTGCACGGTGCCTGCTGGGCACGTTCAGCGATTCTGCAGGAGAGCGTTGGGGTTTGGGGCGGAGGACTCGAGGGGGAGCCAGAGCTTGGAGGGGTCGGATGGAAGGATGGAAGCACGGAAGTTGAGAGAGGGACCAGAGGGGGAGCCTGTGAGATGGCACGGTGAGGGCGAGATGTGGCCGTTGAGCGCCTGAGCCTGCCTGCTTGGAGCGCTGCCACCGACTGTGGACCTGTGGTGGTGTGCTGATGTGTGCTGGTTGCCCTGGCTAAGGTTTGCCTAACCGTTGGGACTGGGCGCCTCACTGGCTAGACGGCCCATACGCCTCAACTTCCAAAACTTCCAACCAAAAGAAACGCACTCTCCCTTGCCCATAGCTTAGCTGTAGATGCCGCCCTGCCCCACCCTATAGGTCGGTCTGCCTATGCTTATGTATGCACCAGTATCACTGATGGTTTTAGAAGAAAGGAAAATTTGCTAATAGGGTCATCGGAATTTTTATACATACTTGATATTTTTAACGAAAGTACTACTGTAATTTGAGATTTTTTTGGCTATCAGTTATACTGAGTTTTTTTCCAAGAAAATCAGCGAGTTATTTCCTTTCAAGTACTGGAGCTGAGTGCAAAAGATGTAACTATATCTCTCAGCTGCTGAAATGTAGAGCTAAATAACATGTTATCAAGATTCAAGAGTATGTCTTTGTTTCCTTTTTCGTAGACTGCTATACTTGCTATAATGTTAGATAATGAATATAAGCTGAAGTGCCTTGCAAATTTAGTAAGCTTTTGCTTTGAGCTAGTCACTTGGGCCTCATCAAGGAGGCTTGTAGAAAATGGAACACAACAAAAGGTATCAGTTGTACATTTTTAATGCATGTGTAAAAGGAATTCTCGTGTATATCTAAAGCTGAATGTTGCATGCTGGTAATGGTGGTAAAGTTACCTTTGGTGGGGACGGTCAACACACTGGGTTCAATTTTCTTCCTTATGTTATTTGGGGGCCTTTCCTGGTTCTGAAATCTCAGTGGAGTCCAATTCCCCTGCATAATAAGGATAGAAGGATATGCTATGCATGTGACTATAAGCATAACACCTAAGGATAGTGCATTGGGGGGTTCTGTGAAAGTTGGCTCTTCTTTCTATTTCCATGATTCTCAGTGGGTTTTCTTTTGCACTGATCTGATCACTCACCATCATAATGATTACTGCATCAATTAACATCAATATGGAAAAGTGATCTTTGAATGCATTTATGTAGCCGAAGAAGAGTTTATAATCAACTCATTTGAGACATCATGTTTTTACAGTTTTCTGCTTAGACCTAAAGTAAATAAATTTAGATAGTAGTATTAATTATCCTGGAGATTATTTCTGGTTTAAGAGAAGTTGAAAGTTTGAGGTGTTCTTTTTTTCTTTTTCTAAAGGTTGTAAGTGTTTGAGGGCCACTTTGGTAGAGCTTCACTTCTTGATTCTTGAGAATCACTTATTGATTCTCCCAAGAAGTGATTCTCGTGGGAGAGCGAGGTGGGGAGTAGGTGAGAATCAATTCTGAAGATTTCTGTGGCAAATAAATGGGGAGCAGTGGGAAGCAGTGGAGAGCAGTTCTTTTTTTTACCTCCCAGCTCCTGTAAATGGAGAAGTGATTCTTGACAGCTCCCCACTAGAATATAGTTGCATTGCAGTACAAGTGTTTGGCAGGGCTTCGCGGAAGTTGAGAGTGAAGCTGGGCTAGGAGCTGTGCCGAAGGGGCCCTTTTGCCTCATGAAATTCAACATTGTGGTTTTGGGTAGTGAGGTTACAGAAGGTCCGAAGTAACATATCACATGTTTGCATAAGTAATTCATTGTGGCAAGACATCAAAGGATCACATATTTATTTGAGGCAGTTTATGGTTGCTTTTCTTGTAAAACAAGCCTCTGATCTTTCTGGGCTGAGTTTCTGTGCCTTTGTTGGGGTGTGTGAATGTGTGGTTCAGTGGTTCCTTGTTTGTTGGAACTCTTTTACCCCCATTTCCTTTTTCTTAACATAAATATTAAAGAAAAAAAGAACAATATTTGCTCCTCATTTTAAGCGTGAAACTACAATCAGGTAGCTCATAATTGTTTCTGAACAAACATGCAGTTATTTTGATATACCACATTGGGTAGTTGCATCAAATTTGAATGCTTGTCTAATGGCTAAGTATGTACTAGTGGCCAGGTAATATTTGAAAACCTTTTGGCAAAGTTGATAGAGGTATTTCAACTCAGGTGGATGCAACCGGAGGTTATTGCATCCGGTTTTGAAGAATTTGAAGGGTCTTTGAATTTTTTTCTCAACAACATGCATTTATTTGGATAAACCACATTGAATATGCGTCAATTTAAATGCTTGTACTAAGTCTGTGTAGTGGCCAAGTCATTCTTGAAATTGTTAGGATTCCAATTAGTCCATCCCCCTCCCTCTCCTCTCATCAACACAAACACACACACTGGATTGGCTTTTTTTTTTTTTTTTCTTATAGGCCGGAGTTGTATTTACAATCTATCAATCAGAGGAAAGCTCATTTTCATCTGTACTGTTTTGCAGGTGTTGTGAAAGACAAGCGGACTATATGGCGACTGAGCATAATCTCAGACTTCTTTCGGGCTATTGTGAACTTCTTCAGAATCTTCTTTGACACACTGTTCTCAGTAAGTAATCAATCTCACGGCTAACTTCATTAAAAAAAAAAGACGGCTAACTTTTCATTTTGTTGCATGTAATTTCAAGATTTAAGATAACAGAATCTAAATCCTTGCACTTGGACCTTTTAGGTGGACAAAACTGACAGCTACAAGAAAGGATATGGTTCTGGTAAGAAGTGGGATGGTGGACCCGGTGGTGGTGGTGGGCGGGGCCCGTATGGCGGTGGAGGTGGAG
Organism: Chrysopogon serrulatus; assembly: GCA_015844335.1. Classification (NCBI taxonomy): domain Eukaryota; kingdom Viridiplantae; phylum Streptophyta; class Magnoliopsida; order Poales; family Poaceae; genus Chrysopogon; species Chrysopogon serrulatus. The sequence continues at coordinate 210,117 of JADLZL010004430.1, read as the reverse complement.
GATTTGGCGGCGGAGGTGGAGGTGGTTCACGCGGTCCTCGCACTCTATCTGACATCCAATCCAATGACCACAGTATGTGCTCGATTTCTGGACTACTGTCCCATTTCACCATTGTGAACTTCAGTTTTCTAAACATCAGTTCTGATTTCAGGTTCTCTCCCTGCTTGTGGATCCTGCTGCGGCTAATAAGCGCGCAACCGTTCTGCCTGATGACTGCTTAACAGATGAATGATACACATGCTTCGATATGTCCTGAAGGACACCATAGCTATTGATATGCATTTCACTTTCAGACTATTGTATTATAATCAGTGTGTCGTTTATTAACAGCGTATTTACTCTGTAGCTTGACTCTGGCATGATTCACATGGTACATTCATGGAATCATGGTTTTATCTTCCGTGTACTGTCTGATTGCATAATAACTATATCAGGTACAAAGTTTAATAAATTTTCTGGTGTGCTGTTCCGTTAATATATCTTGTATGGTAGTAATTGGTGTGAGTACAAACAGTGGAGGCACCTGCCGCCTGCTGCCTCCAGTTAGTTGTATTTGGTAATCAGATACAGCATGAGAATGGGAGAGTTTTACTAGTTCTTCCAAACATACTTTTCTTGAGCTAATGGGGGCTCAACATACTGTAATTCCGAACTTGAGAACACGTGCATACTTTTCTTGAGCTAATGGGGGCTCAACATACTGTTATTTGGGTCTGTACCCTATGAGTAGGTAGGTATGGTAAGGCCGAACAGACGAGGATTGAAGCCAACCACAAGAAGAAAATGATTCCTTTGCTTCTTACATATCTGAGGTTTTTTTTTTTGCTTGCTAGAGTAATGTACGTTATATATTGCTAGCCTTTAGGCCATATTCATTGTTTAAGGTTAGCTTTTTAGCTACATTGTGAGTACTCGTATGCTATGGCTTAGTGGAGTGTTTGGAACTACTCCCTCCGTCCCTATTTAGATGTCGCCGTGGGATACGTGCCACAAGTTTGACTTGATTTATAGAAAATACGTATAATATTTATATCTTTAAATAATTTTATTAAAAAACTAGATCCAAAGATCTTTCTGATGATACTAATTATGATACTAATCGATAATAGTTATTATTTATTAAAATTGCCGGTATTTGTTTCTTGGAAAACGAAGCGACAAGTATTTAGGGACGGAGGGAGTACTTCGCTTGATGTTTTTTTTAGTTTTATTTCATGTTTTTTTTTCTAAACAGTTTCTGCTCAACACACTCAGCTAAAAAAAAGATAGTTATGTGAGTACTTAAAGAGGTGTTCTATAAATTTCTAGAATTTTATAGAGCTACTCCAGATAGAGTTTGTGGAACATAATTTATGGAGTAGTCCCAAACATATCCTTAACCGCTCATGTTCGGATCTTAGATTCAGCATAGATGCACAAAGTTATAAGATTATGGCTAATTGTTGTCTGAGATGCTGCTGGTGGTCGTCAATCCTGAAAATTGCCCATCTATTTTGTTATAAGATTATGCTTGATTGCATACTCGTGAGCTTCTATATGTAGGCTGCATTGGACAAACAAAAGACTTTTCTGGATTAGAAACAAATATTGCAAAATAAATAGGCCATCACGCAATTATCTTATCTCATTTGTGACGAAAGTTCAGGGGTGTTAGGCAAAATCAGTAAACCACTGATGCATAGCACCTAGCACCTATAGACTATAGTGCATAGGGAAAGACAAATATTTCCTACTGACCTGTGGGGTCAATAAACATGGGCCAGTATGTCAATGACAGATCTAATACGTTATGTAATCCTAACTCTGTATTCCTAATTCTCGTTTTGCCATTTGCACCCCAACTCCCGAAGGCCCATTTCGTCGTCCTTCCCTTCCCCTTCACACCCGCACCTTTCCCCTCGGCCATCTCTCTTTCCTCCTCACCTCGCCATGGCGTTCTTCTCTCACCACCATCTCCAGCAGCCACACCCGCAGCAGGCGCCGCCGCAGCATCAGCAGCAGCCGGTGCTTCCTTCCTTCAGGTGAATGCTCGACCTCAATTTTGTTTGCACCCCTTCTGTCTAGAATTGCTGTTTAAGGTGAGAATCGCGCTGAATTTCCTTTCCGGATGCCGCAATTCTGGGCAGGAACGCGCTTCCGGTGCCTGTGGATGGCCAGATCCCAGCGCCCCTCACCTTCTTCAACCCGCCGCCTGCCTTCCCGGAGCAGCAGCCCGTGCAGGCACCGCGTAAGTTTTCTCCGCGAATCCTCTCTCCGCTTCTTGGAATTCCGCTTAAATTGGCGCTGATTTTGGAGGAGTTTCGCTGTTCTGGGCAGTGGTGGATGCGGTGGGGCTGACGGCAGCTGCGGGTCTTGGGTGGAGGCAGCCGAGGGAGCAGGAACTGCTTGGGGAGAACTCTCAGATGTCGTCCATCGATTTTCTGCAGACGGGCTCGGCGGTGTCGACGGGGCTGGCGTTGTCTCTGGAGGACCGGCGCCACGGCGGCGGCGGGGCGGGGAACTCCTCCGGCGATTCACCGCTGCTCTTGCTGCCCATGCTGGACGATGACATCTCACGCGAGGTCCAGCGGCTTGACGCTGATATGGACCGCTTCATTAAAGCTCAGGTCACCCACTCATCTCTCTTGCGCGTAATTGTTGATGCTTTGCAGTGCCAGTGGGCAACTGTGTGCTGTGCGCTTTGTGTGGGTCTCCTCAATCAAGTCGTGTAATTGTTTTGGGGAACTTATCTAAGCCCTAGTGTTTGCATGCCGTGTTCACTAGTCTGGGTGTACATAGATAGTATTTGTTAAGGCTGCCAATGGAGCTCATAGAGAGTCTATATAGATCTTTGCCTATTCTCTTTAGACGGGCTTTGACACCATTTCCTCGTTTATGTCTGATTTATCATCCAGGGTCCCTTGTCGCTATCTTCCATGTTTTGGGATTTAGTCTTTGTTCAACATCACAACTAATATCAGGGTAATCTTGATGCCAGCAGAATAGCTGTGCAATTTGATAATGCTAATATCTACGAATGAAGCATGTGGGTGTAGATTTTGCAGTTTCTAGTATAAGATAGTATAACACACTAACACATCAAGGAAACTGAAGTGCAAAAGGAGAGAATTCCCCCCCTCGAACAAAGCAGTGTGTGTCATTTCATTATGAAAAAAAATACAGGAGGATTTCCAGTAGAAAAGAATCTGGATATTCTTCTCTGCATATGTTGCATAGGTGTAGGGACCCTCCTTGATCCAAGACCAAAAGTGCAAGACATGTGTACTTACCTAGTAACTATTATAAAACAAAGTCTTATCTGTGCCATTATGTATTTTTAGGCCTTATTATGCCTGATATAGTTCAATCGTTGTATTATTATTGATATATAAATATTTTTTTATTAGTATGTTGGGTTTCTTAGTTCATATCTAACTAGATGATACTCTGCCCATTGCTGCAGGAATTCTATAGATTTTTTGGATGAGAATTAATGGAATTAGAAATTTAGGACTTTGTGATAGAAAATCATGTTATAATATGGTTGTGCAATCTTGCTAAATGGTAGGACAACAAAAGGTTGATTATTTAAAGAATGTTCGAGGGTAAAAATTAATCGGAAAAGTATTGTCAATGCATAAACCATAGTTGCAGTTATGCCTCAAGACTACTAATTATTAAGTGGCATCAAAAGATGTTAAACAAAACTTCATGTCAGCGGTCATGTCTGCCCAAATGAACATGCTGATGCAGATGGAAACGCCGCTACTTGCCTGCATGCCATTGTTGTTGTCATCAACCCTGCTGATGAGCCTTCAGGCACCGAGTCTCGGCACCAGTGACTTCTCTGGCCTCAGGACCTCATCTCCAGCATGTGCTGTAGCCGCGCTCTGGCCAGGCACCAGCATAACCACACACTAGCTCCCAGCCGCCATGGCACTGCCCATCTGCACCGCACCACCTCCAGCCCATCATGCACCCCCTAATATGCACCACTGAGGATGCTACTGCTACACATACTGACAGGGGCAGACCCAAGATTTTTCCATGGGGTATGCCGCACCAAAATTTTCATATGCAACTTGGTAAAATACATTTAGTGTTTCAATAATCAACCTTAAAATTGCTGTGCGATTTGGCATACAAGTACTAAATAACACAATATGTCTCAAATTTAACAGTTAAATTAACTTCATCAATTACAATAAAATAGTTCAAACAACATACTAGTGGTTCGGAATATGTATAAATATATCTACATTTCGAAATCTAGTCGTCTACTGTCACCTAGGGGCTAGGGTTTGCATATATGTTGGGGAGTTGCCAAGTTGGGGCAGCTGCACAGGGTGCTTTGGTGATGCTGGCAGCGGGATTTGGTGTGGAGAAGTCCACCAGTCTCCAGTCAATCCACCACCTCCCATTGCGCTTCAACTGGATATGGTGAGGGGAAAAGTTAGGGATTGGAGTTTAGAGAGGAGGTTCGTGGGGAATTTGCAAAGGGCGGGCAGAGGATCCTCAACGGTGGGAGGCACTTCGATTCTGGCGGTGGTGTGCGGCAATGGACAGTGCCCGGTGATGGGCGGAAGCCCTGGGTTTCCCACTTGGCTTTGCTTCCAGCGTCGCAGGCAGTGGAGGGGACATAGCGCTGTGTCAAGTGGAGGAGACAAGCGGCTGAGCATGTGGTAGATGGTTTTTTTATTAAGTGGTAGATGGGCCTATTGGGCTTTCTTAGGGTATGCTGAGCATGCCCGGATAGCCCACTGGGTCCTTCCAAGCATCCTGTGCATCTTCAGTGGTGTATGGATGCGCATGCCCTTGGGAAGACATGATTTTCCTGACTTAATGGAAGTTATATGTTGAGAGAATTAGCTCTATGGCCCTGGAAAAAAACACCTCTTAGGTGTATGGTCCTTTTTTTTCCCCCGAACTTTGCTCTATGGCCCTGGAACGAATTTTCTTTGGCTCTATGGTCTTCCGTCTGTTTTGGACAGCTAACGGTGTTAAGTCAGGGGTAAAAAGACCATTTTACCCCTGGAAAAATTTGTTCCATTTTACCTCTTAGGTGTTCATGTACTTGTCCATTTGCTGGTAGGCCTTACTTTTGGGTGGGCTATTTTTTAAAAAAGGGTTTCCACAATTGGTCATGATGGTTTAATTGAAGTAGGTACTTATCAGTGGAAAAAAAAATGTTTTATAGTGGAAATACGTGTGTTGCTTTTACTTTAAAACCACACAGCCTAGAGTTCAATAATCGAAGGGGAGGGAATAAAGAAAAAAGTGGGTATGGGCAATATTGCGGAAACCAGGAAAGTTAGCTTGGTTGCATGTGCTTCAGTTGAGGTGACAGGTGTCAAACTTTATATCTCGCAGCAATGCAATCAGAGCGCACGTGTGTGTATGTGCCAATAGAGTTTCTCAGGCCAGTAGACAGACCAGTCAATAACACTCAAGTGACATATTCTATACTTTCTACATCCTGAGAGTGATGTTGCTATTTTGAAAGTTCTCCAAATCCTTCAAAGGAGCTGGAGTAGGAGAGGACTTTGTGAAACATTGAAAGAAATAAGATACACTGGCAGAGGAGTGAGTATTACAGGTGCCAATACATGTCACTTTGACATTTTATTCTCATTTGCAGTATTCCAGTTTTATTATTTAGTTCTACCTTTATTGATACAGTATTTGACTATCAAGCCTAGAGTACTGGATGCCTGAACTATCTTGCTTTTAGGAAGCAATGCAAGATTTTTTTAGCCTTGATGAATCAGTTATGCACGGCTTTATTTGTCAGTTCTTGCATTTTGTTCCCCAGTATGGTATTTTAGGTCATAGCACTGAGGTTATTTTAGGCTGTAGCATTGAGGTTTGTTGCCAATAAGGATTATGTATCATTGTTTGCTTAAACTCTTTTAAACCTTCATCTACACGTGTAGACACTAAACTGTGGGTATAGTGGTATACATGTAGTTTATGTTCTAAACTGTGAATAGTCTAACACATGAACTTGTGCTCCAAGTTGTATACTTGACTATATATATGAACGTCACCCCCCCCCCCCCAACCAAATAAAAAATAAAAAAAAAGTGGGTGTGAGGTGTTCACCTAATGTTATTGCGCAATGACACCTAATCATTAACTAATCAATAAAAGAGTTGGTAAAGAACACAGGAAAGGATTAAACTCTCATCATTTTGGGGGCTTGGACTTTGTGAAAGCATCGAAACGCCTGTGGGTTCGATGGAGATTCACCAAGTGTCTCTACCTCTTTGAGAAAATTGCAGCTGGAGGGACATCTCTGGGTTCTGGCTGGGGCAAGAAATCTCCAGAACCTGGAACTCGGGTGTCTTGGGCTCTAGTTCCAGTGCATTTGCATGGTTGGGTTGATGATTAGTTGTAACCTCAAAAAGGGGTTTTCTGGTTTGTTTTGTATGGACCACTCTCTTTCCGTGTAATACAAAGATACACAACTGTTCTGCGTGTTTTAGAAAAAAGACACCTAATCATTGACTAGTGAGAACTACATGTCTACTATCTCTGTCATTATCCTGTCTAATATCGATGTCTTATCATGTAACTGTGTGCCTGTCTCAAGTCGCATTTAAAAATTTTACTATATGGAATTATAGTGTTTGTATGCATATTTATTTCTAAAGTGCAAATTGTTTAAACTGTCTAATTTATCGTCTACATCGACAACACTAAACAAACGTTTACCAACCGTCTAGCATTTTTGCTTCTAGGAAAACACTGCTTATGCAGATGTCTAGATCTCATGTCAAATCTTAGCTGGGTCTGGTTCAAAAAATTCTTACCTGGGGTGATTATTATTTTAAAAAAATAAGCTTGTCATTCTTTGTTTAACCTGTTTTAGAGTTCTACTTCTAACGTTCTTTAATTTGCAGAGTGAACGGCTGAGGCAATCTATACTGGAGAAAGTTCAGGCAAAGCAATTTGAGGCACTGGCCTCAGTTGAGGACAAGATACTCAGAAAAATACGGGATAAAGAGGCAGAAGTGGAGACCATCAACAAAAGGAACTCTGAACTAGAGGACCAGATTAAACATTTGGGAGTGGAAGTTGGTGCTTGGCAGCAAAGGGCCAAGTATAATGAGAGCATGATCAATGCACTCAAGTACAACTTGGAACAGGTATGTGCTCATCAGAGCAAGGATTTCAAGGAAGGCTGCGGCGATAGTGAGGTAGATGACACAGCATCCTGTCGCAATGGTGGTGCTGTCAATTTGCAACTGACGCCAAAGGAGAACAGACAATCAAAGGATTTGACCGCTTGCAGGGTCTGTAAATCAAGTGAGGCATGCATGCTCTTGCTGCCTTGTCGGCATCTTTGTCTATGCAAGGAGTGCGAGAGCAAGCTGAGCTTCTGCCCCCTGTGCCAGTCCTCCAAGATACTTGGCATGGAGATATATTACGCGTAGAATAGAATTTATGTATCACATGAGTATCTTACGGAGATACTGCTATGTTAATACGTCAATCTATTGCCAAACTTTAGAGCCTATGTACCACTATGACTTGCCACTGTATCAAAAAAGACTGCTGTTTATGGTAGATTTACTGCAGCAAATTTCTTTGAGAAGCTCATCCTTGATTTTTGCTCCTAGTAATCTTCTTGGCAGAGTTGGTCTTGTGCCACTGATTGTTATCATCTGTGTATTTCCATCAGCAGACCTCCCTGTTTGGAGCTCAGGAAATTTCCACAGTTCCTGTGTTTTCGCTGCTAAATTGAATTGTTTTCTGTTAATTTTCTCCAATTTCCTGTGTTTTGCTGCTAATAAATAAATTGAATTGATTTCTATAAATTCATGTGTGATTTCTGTGAAGTCCTTATGTTCCTAACATGGTCTCAAAGTGCCGTTGTCCTCTACACTCTTTCCAAAGTATCAATTATGTGTACATTTAATAAAAAGTATCAGATTGTGCCATAGTTTTGAAATACCTGTAAAATAAGAAGTCAAAGTGCTGCGTGAAGTGCAAAGCATCCTCCATTGATTTGGCAATTTGGATATTGACAAGATCAATTATCTTAAAAAGAGTGAGCTGCAGCAGCTGCTTTCAGATTTGATCCATGGACAGTTATTATATATGATTGACCTCGGGTCCCAGGAAATGGCTTTGTACTTGCAAACTCATTCTACCAAAAAAGAAGTCGCAGAATTTGTTTGCCGTACACGCATTAGCTATGCCATTTGATTTCCTATCATGGGGCGGATTACGGCAATTATGACCTGGTAGTTAGCAGAAAGCAACAATAGTCTTGTCTTTCAAGCGCAGCAAATAAATTGCCCAGCCTCAGGGGCCGTCGTTGCCTTTTGGCCCGGCTATCTCATAGGTATCTCATAGGTTATAGGGTAATTGCATGGTTGTATTCAGGAGAAATGCACAGTGCAGAGTTCACTTGCTACCTTGCTATGCCGCCTAGCTCGAGAAGTCAAACTTTTAAAATTTGACTCGAAATCCTTCAGATACGCCCTAAGAATATATAATACAATATAAATGTTTGGTCAAATCCTGTCTAGATTCTGACTCTCTACACGGACTATAAAAAACCGAAACAAACAAAGTAAACCAACAAATCTCCCCCGTGCCCCCAGATGAGATGACCCTATTGGTATTGGTATTCCCACAAAAATAGTGGTAGACGGCGATGTCCTTGGACAGCTGTACCGTACTCCCCGCCCAGCTTGTCCAGTTGCGTTTTTGACGCCTCAGAAATCCAAATCAAACGGTCCCAACAAAGCAAGCGGCCGGGCCCGGACCACGCCAGCTTTGCGCACCACCACCACCACCACCACCACGGGCCACGGCACCACCCCAGCTCGCGCAACAAGATCCCCCCCTGCCGCTGTCGCCGCAGCTGTTCCACTCCTCCACCACCCGTCCACAGCAACACAGCGACGCGCGGGAGCGAGACGCGCCCCGGCGGCCCCGCCTGCCCGTGCCCGGCCACCATCGGCGTCGGCGAGCAGCGAGCGTATCTGTCTGTGGGCTCCAGCCCAAAAACCCGCTTCCGCGATGCTGACCGGTGGCGGCCGGGCGCGGGGGCGGAGCGCCCTATCCATGTGACATGTGAATGAGCTAGAACGAACGTTGCGAGCGCGAGCGAGCCAGGGTTGCCAACGCAGTGCCACCACCCCTCGTGCCCCCCATCCACCGTCATCATTGCCATCGTCTCCTCTCGTTGGCAATAGCAAAGAAGCCAGCCAGCCAGCCGAGCCAGCACACGGCAGGCTCCGCCGCCCCCTCCGCTCCTCTCCTCTCCTCTCCATCCTGGCCGGGCCCACCCGGCATTCCTGAACTCCCCGTTCCCGCATCAAATCCCCCTTCTCCACCCGTGCCGTCGCCGCGCCCGCCCCGCGTGCCCGAATTTCGCCGTAATCCGGCTGGTTTTTGTTTTTCCCGTGCGCAGCGGGCCGTAACCGTAATGGCGCTGTCCGCGTCGGCGGCGTCGGCCGGCCGGGGGTCGCGGGCGGAGAAGGTCAGGAGGATCTTCGAGCGCTTCGACGCCAACGGGGACGGCGGGCTCGACCGCAACGAGATGGCCGCGCTCGTCGTCGCCGTCAACCCGCGGGTCAAGTTCAGCGAGGACCAGATCTCCGCCATCCTCGACGAGGTGTTCCGCACCTACGCCGAGTTCATCCTCCCCGACGGCAGGGGCCTCTCCCTGCCGGGCCTGCTCCGCACCTACGATGACGGAGCCGGGGACGTCGACCGCGACTTCCTCGCGCTCTCGCTGCCCGCCGTCGAATCCGACGCCTCCTCCCCGGAGATCGCCGCGGGGACGCCGCCGCCCACTCCTCCCCCCCCGCCGCCGCCGCCGCGGCGGCGTCGCTGCTCGACGACCACGCCAAGCCGCTCGGCGCCGCCGGCGCTATGCCGTCGGTCAGCTCCCGCGCCGCGGCCGCCGCGCCGGCGTGGGCGACCTCGCCCAACCACGGCATCGCCTTCGACTCCTCCTGGGGCCTCCTCGACGACCTGGAGATACTCGTCAAGCGCCTCCGCTCAAAGCAGCTGCGGAAGGGTTCCATCGACGGAAGCGGCGGCGCCGGCAACAGCAACTTTGACTCATTCTCCGAGGCCGGGTGGTCCAGGGAGATGTCCGGCGCGGCGGATTCGGCATCCACCGCCGCTCCGTGGGACGAGACGAGCCGCGACTATCTCACCTTCGTCAAGGAACTCGCCGTGCTCCGCACGCGCGCCGACGCCTCCCGCTCGCGCGAGGAGGCCTTCGACAACCACATGGTCATCGGCCGGGCGCTTTCTGAGCACCGCCTCTTCCGAGACGCCCTAGCCAGCTTCCGCCGCGCCTGTGAGCTGCAGCCCACTGACGTCCGTCCCCACTTCCGCGCGGGGAACTGCCTGTACGCCCTCGGTCGTCATGCAGAAGCCAAGGAGGAGTACCTCCTTGCCCTTGAGGCCGCGGAGGCTGGCGGCTCACAGTCCGCGGACGTCCTCCCGCAGATCCATGTCAACCTTGGTATAGCCATGGAGGCCGAGGGGATGGTGCTTGGTGCCTGTGAGCATTACCGAGAAGCCGCCATATTGTGTCCATCTCATGCCAGGGCACTCAAGCTCCTGGGGAGTGCTCTCTTTGGCGTTGGGGAGTACCGAGCTGCTGAGAAGGCACTGGAGGAGGCTATCTTCTTGAAGGAAGACTATGCTGATGCGCACTGTGACCTTGGGTCGGCCCTGCATGCAGTAGGGGAGGATGACCGTGCGATCCAGGAGTTTCAGACAGCAATTGATCTCAAACCTGGCCATGTTGATGCCTTGTACAATCTTGGTGGATTGAACATGGATGCAGGCCGCTTCGTACGGGCTGGCGGAGATGTATACTCGTGTGCTGAGCATCCGACCAAACCATTGGCGTGCACAGCTAAACAAGGCAGTGGCTTTGCTTGGGCAGGGTGAATCTGAGGAAGCCAAGAAGGCACTCAAGGAGGCGTTTAAGATGACACAGAGGGTGGAAGTGTATGATGCTATCTCACATTTGAAGACATTGCAAAAGAAGAAGCCAAAGCCCTCGAAAGGAAAAGATGATGGTCAAGGGGAGCAGGCTTATGTTGTTGTCGAGGCATCCAAGTTCAAGAGGGTTGGCAGGAAGACTACCTTGCGGCAGGATTTGGCCAATGCTCTAGATATAAGGGCCTTCGAGAGGATGACGAAACTAGGCCACTGTGATGTGGAGCTTCTTAGAAAAGAGATGAATGAGACTGATGTCCCTGTATCTTACTCAGGCACTGGCATCCCTGAGAAGTCAATACGCAAAGCAGCTCTTGAGATTATCCTCCGCAGGCTCCTCTCTTTTCTCAAGCCAGATACCTTTCAGGGTGCTATCAAGGCAATCAACGAAAGAATTCTCTCTGTCCTTGATGCTCCTGGCTCTGGTCGTGTTGATCTGGGTATGTTCTTTGCCATCATTGCTCCAATCTGTTCTGGCCCTGTGGATAGGCGCAAGCGTATAGTCTTTGATGCACTTCTTTGGCGTCCTGCTAGTGAAGGCAGCAATGGCCAGATAAGGAGGAGTGATGCCTTAACCTACATTAAGCTTCTTCGGGCTGTTTATATACCCACCCATGGGGCTAGTGACATGCTCGAAATGCATGGGGAGTCTGACCCTACCATGGTATCATACACGGAATTCTTAGAGATGTTCAATGACCCAGATTGGGGATTTGGGATCCTGAGCACTCTGGTGAAGCTTGAAGAGAGTGATCACATACGTCATGGTCGCCACACATGCTCCATCTGCCGGTACCCTATCATTGGGTCACGGTTTAAGGAAACAAAGCACTCATTCAGCCTGTGCAACCGGTGCTACAGTGAAGGGAAGGTTCCGTCAGCATTCCAGTTGGAGGAATACAGGTTCAAAGAATATGGTAATGAGTCTGAGGCCCTCATAGATAAGTGCATGTGCTTCAATTTACATTCTAAGAAGCTGGAAACTGATGCTTGATCATTCAAACTTTGATCCCAAGTGCTCAAGCATGAATTGGTGTATTTCCTAGGTGCAAAGATGTCTAGTTAGCTCTCCCACTCTCTTGTAAACTAAGGTGCTGTGGTTCGTAGTTTCTCTAAATGTTCGTGTCCCGGTTACTAATAACCCTAATATGTTAGCTGTTGTTTTAAGTGTACGGGAACGAGTAAATGTGAATTCCATACACTCTGTTGCCCCAGCCCAATTCAACCTTTTGCTGACCCTCGCATATTTTTGTTTGAACAAGAACAATTTTGGGATTCTCCTTAATGTTTCTTCTTTCGTCTCACATTTTGTGTAGTACTTCAGCTTACTGGCACCGTGATGTCTCTTATTTTCGTTTCTATATAATCCAGCTATGCTGCAATTGTATGCGTGGCACTGGTGAGTTCACCGTGAGCTAAAAGAATTCGAACTCTCCCAATTCTGCTTCCTCTACTTGAGCACCTGTGGATTGGTATAATGAGCTGAGCCATGTAAGAGAATAACGACCTAGAGCAGTGTTGCTTCATTTTTATAAGTACTAAATATCATCGAGCATAATTAGTATTATCCAAGATCTTTAGATCTTTTTTAACAAGTTTATTTAGAGATATAAATATTGTTCATATTTTTTATAAATTGAGTCAAACTCAACAACATCCAAAAACGTCATCTTTTTAAGACGAATAAGTCCTACTGAGCAAGCCACAGAGTCCTTCGTCAGATCACACGGTGCACACCAGTAACAATGCCAAATTGCCAACAAGTCATTAAGTCAAGTTGGACTTTTACCAGATAATCAGCCGAGGTTACATAGTCCTTCGAACTTAGAAACTGGCCAGAAACGTTGTTCCTAGGATGTCTCAAGTCCTCATAATTTAAAAAAAAGGAAATTTGTCGAAATTTTTCCTTGTTGAATAATGCCAAATTTCTTCCAAAAGTCAAAAAGAAATGAATCATTGTTCCTAAAAAAGGGGGGATGTCCCAAAACCTCAATTTGAGAATGAGTCCATTGAAAAATTCCCATTAGTTATAAAATAACACTCCAAGTTTTCATTCCTGTTTCATGTTCTTGTAAGTGTTGGAATATGCATCACATCATAGTAATCTAGCTACTAGTCACTAAGGTCCTGCTTCTCAGGTAGAAAGTTCAGGACTAAACTTCAGACCTCTAAACTGGAGTAGCCACTAAACTTTTAGACCACGGAACTGTTTGGATCATGAGCTAAAATTTAGTGCTAATTTAATTAAAAGACATATCTGCCCCTAAAGTTTTTATTGACATACCCAAAATTTAGTGCTAATTTAATTAAAAGACATATCTGCCCCTAAAGTTTTTATTGGCATACCCATGCATAGACGTGAGTCATGGCTGAGTGCAGAATAGAAGGAAAATGAGGGGTACAAATGTCTTTTAGCAAGTGAGAACTAAACTTTAAACCACTCTAGCTCATATATGTGTTCTAATGCTATAATGATTTTTGGAGGTGAACTAAAGTTTAGAACTAACTTCAGACCATTTATCTGGAGACTTTAAATCTAATCTTTACTGGGTAAAGTTTAGAGGAGGGGATAAAAACTGGCCATAAGTCTCATCGGATGATCCGCCGAGGTCACACGGTGGTTGGATCATATAACCCCAAACAAGTCCTAAGTCTAACTTGGCTTCATCGGATGATCCGCCAAGGTCACACAGTCTAAATTGGGGTTTAGTCGGTGCCCATCCATACACACATCATTGTTAAAAAGTAGCATCCATATTGATCTTCTCAATCTGGCTGGAATTTAGACATCCCTTTTCAATACAGTTCTGGCTGGAATTTAGACATCACTTTTCAATACATTAGATTAGACATCCCTTTTCAATACAGTTCAGCCTCCTTCCATTTATAGGAGTATAATATTGTACATATTGATTCAGCCCCAAAGAAAAACATAAGTCACAGTAAATTTAAAAGATAACCAAAACATAACTCATGTTAAATTTAAAACATACCGGTCAATATGAATATTGCTCCTTTGAGTTCAGAGTACATCTCATTTTCTTTATTTGACTAGTATATAGGATTCTAATCTGAGATAGCGTAGAATACGGATAACAATACTAAAAAAATACTGCTGCATAAAGCTCAATGCACACCACATGAGATCATTAAGGTACATGTGAGATTTACTCCCAATCAAAGAATCAATTTATTACCATCAATTAGAACTAAATCTACTCACAGGTGAAGTATATTGAACATGCTACAGAGGGGGGTTCTGCAAGCTTCAGGAAAAAGCTGCACGCCCTCTCATGTCTTTCCCCATATATCAAAAAAGGTGAACCAAAATTTTCTGTAGGAATCTTCAAGTAAGCTTGCTAGCTATACCCGTCATGTATAGGACCTCCATTCTCAGTCTAGCCATGTTTGATATCATAAGGCAATATACAGAGATTAAACTTTCCTATCCATGCCTGAGACTTGCCAAGATCAAAACAATCAATTCTGGAAGCAGGCATAGAAAAGTATTGGCGAAGAAATGACACGTTGCAGATGTCAAAGAATGAATCTCCCATTACTCCTCATCCTCAGAATCTGCATTGTAGCAAAATAAAATAAGTTGAACTCCCACAGATGCCTTCGCCACTAGGGTTTCTATCCAACTTAAGTTGACATATTTATTATATCATATTATTATGACATGACAACTCGTAAAATGTGTGTCAATCCATTTTGCCAAAAGAGAATCTGAAATAGAAATGCTGGGCCTGCCATGATCACAGATGCCATAAAAATCCTCTACTTCTTTTACCTAAATTTTTTTACCACATTTTTTTTACCTAAATATAAAGTGCAATAATAAAATAAATTTTCTTGTTTCAAGAAAGATGTGGCAAAAATAACATCTATGATTCATGGTTCAATGCAAACCAAAAGTCCTCTTACCAGATCGAACATCATCTGTAACTTGCCCTTTATTATTCAATTGTCTCATTATCATCAAACATATGAGTTTCCCCCAGTATATATGGAATACAAGCAATGTGAGGAGCATTGTGTTCTGGATGTAGTACAAAGTTGTTGGATATCCATCCTTCTTCTTCTTCAAGAATGGGATGGAATGATAGCTGCCATTGCAATGGCAACAACAGTAAGTCTAAAACTACAAGACTACAGAAACAGAAAGTTATCACAAAGAGAAGTAGCAAACAAACCTAGAGGCTTTGATTATCCAAAATGGGAAGTAAATTAGACGCAATAGAAGCCAGGAGATAGCGAAGAGGCCGAAAAACAAGCTAGCCCCCAGCTCCTTTTCTGTGTACTTGCACAATTTGGCAGTCTCAAGAAACACATCACTTGCATCATGAAGAGCGAGAATGATGGTCCCAATTCGGAAAAATCTGAAAGTGAGCATAACTTTAATTGTCTTAAAACAGAAATACCCTAGGCCTACCGGAAGCACATAATACCCAAAAAAAAAAAAAAAAAAGAGGTGGAAGCAAAACTGGTAATACCATGCTAGCTAAGCACACAGATTATCAGAAAAAGTTAATGTATTCTTAGAGGACATAGTTACACTTCAAGGGAAAAAGGCCAAATTAAGGACTAGAACTAAAATGTCAAGATCAACTGATGCCAATACTTACCTGTACATCTCATTCATTGCCATTGAGAGTTTGTTTTTCTATTGTATAATAGTTTATCAATACATTTTGAGGAATCAAACTACCACGCTTTTCTCACTCTAAAAAATATTGACTACTCAAAATATCTGAAATTATCTAAGTTCAGTATATCCTTGAATTCCTGTGTATGTTATGGACTAATTGATTACACTAATATGATCAGTTGACCCTAAATAGATAGCACCAGAATATGAGAGATTTTAGTTGTGAAGTGCAAATACATCATTAAGTGCACGGAAAAAGATTTACCCGGTCAGATATGAAACTCCAATTAGAGTAGATGTTATTACATGATGAGACATCATTACAGCAAAGTCTTTTCTGCGAGTTTCCCAAGCAACAAGAGCACCGATGCTGTAGATATAAAATCCACACTGGCACATGTAGAAAAGCATCAATGAGGACCTGAGAGGAAGCAGAATATACATTAGAGGGAGCAAAAATCACCACTTTTGCTCCAAAGAACATGTTAAATGGTCACAAAGTAATATGCCTGGGTGTCTTTCACTTGTGGAAATAAGTATAGAAGGATGACAACACCCAATCTAAGCCATTCAGTTGACATGGGTACAAATACAAGGTGTTTGGTGGTGCTGGCATTGAATGGCACAGATCAAAAGTTTGTATAGCCCATTTTAGCAGAAGGCCACAAGATGTGCCCCTGACATGTGTAGAAAAAAAATGGCAAACAAAGTAAACTTGAAGCGGTTGCATTTATGATTCATATGTACAGCTGGTAGCGGTTTAGCAATAAAAAATTCAAGATGCATAAGCTGTGAAAACAACCATGCCGAAAAACTGAAGAAAAGGCAATAACATTTTTTTTTTATTTTTTTGTAAATTGTATGCATGTGGCAATATCATCTTTGACTACATAAGAAATGGAAGAGTAAATAAGAACAGTGTATGAATAGAGATATACAAGTAAGCTACTATCAAAATTGAAGACTAAGAAGTGTGGAATCTTAAATTGGTTGCATGGAAAATGTTGATAAAAAAAATGATTTCCACAGTAATGCACCAAGTACTTAAATGCCCTTGATGAAAATTCTAAGGGCTATACTTCTAAGAACATTCAGAGGATAATTAATCCTAATGATATAGTCAAGTGCTGTCTCTTCAACTTCTAAGAGACTGGATATAGGACTGTCAAATGGCCTGAAATAACAATACAGCGAAACCTAGATACCAAGAGTAAGGGAAAATGTTCCGGCACGACCAGTATACTTAAGTAATTTAATGAGGAAACAGTATGCACTCACGGGATTGGTTGATTCGGCCAGCCATCAAAGTATTGCATAATATCCAATGACCATGGTTCCTGCTTTATTATCATGAGGACCCATGCTTGAACAGAAGCATAGTAGGTAAGTTTCCAAATGGACTCTGAGAACTTGACAATCTTTCCTTGCCTGGCCTCATCATTCATCAACTTAGAAGCTTTGGTGTTGAAAAGGTAGACTGCCAATGGCTGGAAAACATACCAAAATGTTAAGACGTGTAGATAAACTGCCATGCCATGTCAAAAGGTACTGTTCATTCTGAAATTTTAGAAAGTAACCCGATCCCAAGATAATTGAGTCACATATGGGCACAGCTATGTGAGTATCACTGTGCTTATATATATAGAAAAAAAAATTGTACATACAGCACCTTAGCCACCTTATTTACATAATTAGTTAATTATACACCTCTATTGGGCTCAAACCTTCTAGACAAAGAGAAGACATATAGCTGGGTTGCATCAATTCAGGAAAAGATCGTGCAATTGGCAAGCCATGCCAGATGTAGATTTGTTAGGTGCAAGATTCTATTGCAAACAATCCTAGCATAAGGACAAAATTATTGATCCGTGCTCTACTGCAAGCACATACTACCGCTTGGCGCTTAAACCGCACCCAGGGCATGAGAACGAAAACGCAAGCTCTCACAAGCCATCACCGTTGATCCTAGCAGCCACCAGTAAAGCAATTAACGGCCCGGTTTCCAGTTTGGAAACAGGCGGGAGGAGCATCACGTCACACGCACTCGGATGATCCCCTGCCGGATGAGCGGGATCAAGTGATCGGTTTACGAAGATGCAACGAGAGACCACGCCCCGCGCCCGCGTCGCGACTCGCGACGGGGAGCATTGGGGGCGCGGGTGCGAAACCGGGGAGACCAGAGAGATCTCGCGGAACCCGGCGCGAATCTGGCGGTGTCGGGACCGGGGGGATGATTATACCTACCTTGTAGACGAGGCGGTCGAGCAGGAGGCGGGCGAAGAAGAAGGCGACGGAGAAGAGGAGCGCGACGGAGACGGCCTCTCCGCCCTGGACCGCCATCGTCGCCGCGGACGAACGAACGAACCAACCAACAGGCAACAGAACGACCTCCTCCCCGCGGGCGGCAGCGGCACACGCACCGTCACGCACGCGGCCCCGCACCGGCACCAGAGAAAGGTCCACAGGGCGACGCCACCCACACGCTAGGGCCGCTCGCTCGCTCGCTCGCTCGCGCGCGCGCGGATAATGTGAAGAAGGGCTGGCTGCGAGTCGTGGCGAGGGGGGATTAACCGGAGGAGGAGCGAGCGGCCGAGGCGAGGCGGCACGCGCGCTGCCTATTTCTACTACTAGTCGCTCGCGCAGGCAGGAGGGGCGCACGCGCGGCGCGAGGAGGCAAGGGGGGCGCAGCGGGGAAGGGAGGAGGACGATGATGTGCGTGAGCGTGAGCGTGGCTGCGGGATGGAGATTTGGATCTCTCTCTTTCTCTCACGCACAACACACTCCTGTCGTCTCTCCCCGCCCCGGCTTCCGTTGCGTTTCCTCGTTTTGGATCGGCTTGGGCAGATTTGATTCTGGAGCTAAGCCCTTGTTCAGTTTGCAAATAAGTTGTATTTCCTCGTTGTATTTGAAATATTGGGTCATGGGTCAACTAGGTTCAAAAGATTTGTCCATTTACAACTAAACATAATTAGTTATTTTTTTACTTATATTTAATCTCGTACGGGGAAATTGGGATGGAGTCCTTTGCAACTTCGATTTGATGCCAGTTGCCAGGTCTCTCGCAATGTCGAAGAAATGTTGTTGGCTTTTCTTTTAAGATACTCTAATAAAAGGGAACAGGTGTAGATAACGTATCGAGTCACTTGGCAAGTGATTTGTTGCGCTGTCTTATTATTATTAATCGAATATACGGTATATATTCCAACAAAAATAGATATGGACAGCACCTTGGAGTACGTAATATGCATCAAGCATAGCAGGTGTACGTGTTGGATGAACATGCCAAGGAAATCTGTACTTGTTCACTAGACTTCTGGACAGATCTGGCCTATTGCTAAATGACATTCTGCTCATCTATACATACCTATTAAAGTCGAGCAAACTAAATTTCCGTCCCTCCTCACATTTCACTGTTCCGGGAGCAGTAAACGGGCATCCCCGTCCTCGCGTCCAATGCCTGCACACGCGTCCCACGTCTGGAAGCCAGCTGACGAAGGAAACAGAGACGACACAAACTCCTGCACACCTGCCTTCTCTTCTCCGCCGCCGCAGCAACCGAAGCCGCGACGCCTCCGCACCGCCAGCCGCGCCGGCACCGCAGCAGCGCCACCCGTCCACATCCGCACCGCCACCGCCACCGCGCCTGCCAGCCCACCCGCGTTCACCGTCGAGTCCTCGCCTCGCCCCTGTGTCGCTCCCAGCGCGGGCGTGGCACTGCGGGCAGCCGCCCTTCCCCCCCCCTCCGGCGCCAACCGGTCGCTCGCCTCGGTTCCCGCCGCCGCCGGTGCCCGTCCTAGCTCCAGAAGCAGCGACAATGTTATGAAAACTCTCCTATCATCTGTCTCTTCTTCGCGACTCCGCGACGCCGCGCCTACCTCGCCCCGCGTCGCCCGTCTCGCACCCTTGCCGCCGCCCCTTTCCCGTCCAGCGCCGACTGTCTGCCCGCACAGGTTCCGTCTCTCCCTCTTCTCCTCTCTCCTCTTCCCTCCATGGAACTCACAATTCCCCTCCAGGAATCGTCGATTTTCCGTTCTGTTCCCCTTTCTTCTTACCAAGCGGTCACAGGTCCAATGTCTAGCTTTCCGCATCGCCATAGAGGGTCCAAGCCGGGGTGCTCAGCACTGGCTATGAAGGGTCCATTTCCATCATCGATGAGGCCGGCCTCAGCCAGGACGGTCTATATCTCGGCGACGACGCCCTCAACCCTCGCGTTGTAGCCTGGATTTGCCGAACTCCAGATGCCAAATCGGCGTGCTCCGCAACGGCGAGGTAAGCAGCGGTGATATTGACCCACCGTGCCTCTTACCCATTTGTTTTGTCGTCTCTTAGTGTTACCCCTGGAGTACCGCACAACTTGATGTGCTTCCTAAATTCTGAGTTTTCTCGACCTCACTATTGCATTATAATTTATGAACATCTTGCATAGTAGAGCTCTGAGATTTACACAACGTTGTGCATCTTCGTTCCTACTCATGCACTGGCAAGAGGACTTCAGAAGATACAAATTCATGTTTCTGAAATCAATTTTACTGTTTCCGTTCTTGCAGTGATAGCCCCCTAGCAGGAATATGAAACCAGGTCATCCCGATGCGTGCAGCTGCGCCCCGGCAACAGAACAACTTCAGCTGGGGCGCTGAACATCGGCGATGCACATCAGCTTCTTCTGTGTTCAGTATTCACCTTGTGTCAACATAGATATGCAGCAGGAAAGCAGGATTAAAGTCGCAGTTTATTTTCAGTTGTACCTATTGAATATTATGCCAACTACATCTACATAGCTGTGCACTAGTTGCTGCACGAAACGCCTTGCTATACAAATTTTGAGCCTGAGGAGATCCAAATCATCTATTTTGCCTTATTTCCTCCATCTTTTCTCTTTGCAGGCATAATAGGATGAACGCTCAACATTGGCTACACTTCAGGTCAAGTAACTTACAGTGACACCAAAACTAAGTAGAGAGGATTACAAAGTGCAGGAACTAAAGAACGTTAGTGGACCTCTGTTCATTCCTATATTGATATTTTGTTCTCTGCGTCTATTTTGCATCCACTTAATATAGATGCTTCATATTTGCTTTGCATCTGTCATCAGAGCGAACCATTACCATGGCCATAGTGGTTTGGGATGTAAACCAGGCACCATGATAATGTCTTGCAGAAACTTGGGAGCAGCTCTCTTAAACCTGAACCTTCACACACGGTATGACAGCCAAATTTAGAGATTAGATTTTTATGTCCCCTAAATGCCTTCCGAGAGTTATCAAATAGCAGCAGTATAGGAGTTAATCCTGCACAGATGTAATCTATCTAAGAGCATACAAAGCTTTTGGTGACAAACAGACTATTTGGTTCAGCGATAAGCCTACTATGTTACTACCTAGGAAAAAAAGCTTCCTGTTGCCAGACTGATACAAGAACTTTTTCATCTCCTAAGTAGTGGTCCTCCAAATTTCAGTTCTATTGCATGTTTGGAACGGTGCACATTCAGTTACTGGGATGCTATAATACTGATTCTGCTTTACACTACTTAATCAGTCTACCATAACTTTGTTACCCCCCTCCAGATATTTTTCCCATGTCGTCTCTTATTAGCTTCTTGATCTTACACCTGGTTGTTTGCTTCAGTTTAACCTATGGAAACACACTAACCATATTGGCAAATTTAGACGCAGCAGATGTGTACAGAAATTGACTATCCAATTCTAACTTTCCTCATAGTCAAAACACTGCAGTGCCAACCAGTAAGCAACAAGCCACCAGTAAGCAACAAGCCATATTTACTGATTTAGTTATCATTTCCTCATACGGTTCTTCAGTTTGCAAATGTATATCCTTTGACCTTTGCACCTGTAACCTACTTACTGTTTGATTTGCCTCCAGGTCCTCGATGTTTTATCCATCATGACCACAATCAAGTCTATTGGAGCGGCATCCCACAAAAAAGCCTCGCCCGCCTGGTGGACAGCTATGTCAAACATTCAAAGTTCTTAGGGGAAATGATCATATCCAACTGAAAAATCCATGTACTATACTAACATTATTGTACGAGCTGCTCCAATGACAACCCATTTGTAACTAATTTTGCTAATCTTTTTGTTCCCTGCATAATCATATGATGCTAGAATTCAGATTTGCTGCCCCGTGCGAAGCACGGGGGTATCTGCTAGTTTTATTTATAGTGACTGACTTAAAACGAAAAGAGCCACTCCACACATTTTAATTTTTTTTCCCATTGTGTATGTAAGAGCATCTTCAAGAGTCTTTCTAAATTTACTCTCTAAGTTATCATTTGAAGAATCATTGAATAAAAATCATTTTTCATATCTTTGTTTTCACCTAGAATTTTTATATATCTTTTGTTCACTCTAAGGACTCATTCGATTAGCTCTTTATCTTTAGCTAGCGAGAAATACGGAATATAAAATATTTATATTTGGAGATTTCAATTAAAGAGGCTGTTGGAGGGTATTTTTCATCAAAATCTCTATTCTTGTAATAAGATGATATAAAAGTCTCTTGGAATGCTTTCCCTAGTTGTAAAAAAAGGAGTCTTATTCATTCCACAAAACACATAAAGTCAAGTAAAAAGAGTCAAATCTCTACTATAATGGAATAGTTAAATAACACTACGTCCACCCAAGAATACGTCCCCCGCTGAGGGTCTTCAACTATTATGTACCCCATAAAATACACCCAGAAATCTAACATCATCAAAATCTAAGGCCTTTAGTCATTCTTCATTGGGCTACAACCCGGATCCTACGGTCGGCAATCGGAGGCTTCAGAGCCTCCGCGACGCGAGGCCGCGCCTCTTCTCCCCCCGACAGACGAGCGCTCCGGGTTCGAATCCCCGGTCCTCAACCTCACGTGAACTAGCACCCGCAGCAGGCCTCCTCCTCCTCCACAGCTGGTAGTGGTGGGAGGGGCTGTACCACCGCCATCGGTGGGGGAGGGAAGACGCGTTGTGGCATCCGTGAGGGGAGGGTGCTCACCGCCGCTATGGACGTCTCACCTAGATCAGCGAGGGAGGGGGCTCGCAGCTGCAATCACCATTGAGGAAGGAAAGGAGCATCGTGACAAGATCCATAGGGGAGGAGGGTTGAGGCTGTCAAGGGAGGGGGCATAGCCGGGTGGCCACCAGGTCGCCACCGTGACCTCCCGGTGCTTCGTCAACGTCGTGGATCTCGCCACCAAGTAAATCTGCCTGCTACTTCTCCTTACCCCCTCCTTCCTGTGTGGATCCCGCCTCGTGGTGGGGGGGAGAGGATGAGGTTGCGGGAGGTGCGGTCGCGATCCCGTGCGGATCTGGCGCCATGAGGACGCCGCGCTTGCCGTGAAGAACGGGATCGAGGCGGGCGCCTCCCGTGCGGATCTGGCGCCATGAGGATGCCGCTGCCATGGAGAACGGGATTGAGGGCGGCGGCCGCTGCGTCGTTGTCGATATACACCGCCATGTTTAAAGGTTTGCAATAGTTTACTTTTTTTCCATGCAGGCCAAAAGGGAGAATATACTATGCTTGTCCTGCATTGGATCTGGCGGACGTATGTGATGATTATGCTCCTTAGATTGCTTTAGCTCCTTTATTCCAATTTGCATTTCTAATATGTCTAAGGTTATCTAATTATACATTATTGTTGGGGCAACCACATGGCTGAGTGAAACACACAAAATCTGGTCATCAGATTGCCTTGTTGAAGTGAAAATGTCCAGGCTCTTGTAATGCATGAGAGGAGGCCATGGCGCCACACCAATTCAGTTTGTGATAGTCAATTGGAGGAACAAATTTTCCCAGACAATTTATGTTTTTGTGGAGTAAAAATCCAAAAACAGAATGCAGCCTGAAAATGCAGACAGATAAAAATTAGCACAAGTACTGAGAACTGCACTCCAACAAAAGCTTTTCTTGAAAGCTAGGCTGAAATTTCTGCTAGTGATGGAATTAACATGAAGTAAGATGTTTCCAGGACCTAGCTACTTACGAATCTATCAATTTGATAAATATTACTGCATGCAGATACTGAAAGCAGAGCTTTGAAAATACAAACCATTTAGAAAGCCAGAACACAAAGATATTTTTAATTTTATCTACTTCAGTCATCGAGGCCAATAAGGCAATCCATGAAATAAATTAATGTACAACTTATGCATCCAGATAATTCACCTCCATATATAGTGTAAAAATGGACATGTCATTTGGACACAAATCCATATAGCAATTCTGTTCTAAGAATGCAGTGCAAAAATAGAAGGGCAAACCAATTAGGTACAAAAGCACAGTATTACATCCAGGCTGTGATATAATGATCTGTGTCTCTCTGCAGCACATAACCAAATTAACAAAAAAAAAAAACCATAAAAAGGAAATGGCACCATGAGATCAGTGTGAAGATTTGTTTAATTGTAAGGACAAATCGATAAAAATATTGTATTGCCATGTTTTTCTCAAAATGAATTCCTTCCATGTCAAACCCCACAAATGAAACTGAAATTGTAAGAGATCTTGGAAAAGACATATACCAAGAGATTGGATCTTCTAGCTATCATCCTTCCATGTCAGGTTTTCATGTATTTATGCTACTATGAGCAGTGAACGATCAGTGGTACCTAGAACCTTGCATGACAACTAAATAGAAGAAGCATCAGGTGCCGATTTTATTGGGAAGAAATCAATGGAAGAAGCATCATTACTGCTAAAACGATGGCAGCATATAACTATGCAAAATCAAATAATCAAAAGGCATATACGTCAGTTCAGATGCAAAGCAAGTGATGAACTGCTACTAATCAGATTTTGTGTCCTTCATTTGGAGCCACATCTTTTTTTCATTGAAATATTAAAAGATGCATCTTTGGTGACATCTTTGGTTACAATTTAAAATATTAACCAGCAAATATGAACTTTATTTTGATTTTTCGGACCCTGCAGGTGTCACATAATTTTTTGGCCTAGTCCTCTTTTTTTTTAAAATATTAAGGTTAAGCAAATAAAATAGTGGATGGGAAGAACTAAGATGCATATTTGATTACAAGAGCCTGGACATTTTCACTTCGACAAGGCAATCCGATGACCCGATTTTGTGTGTTTCACTCAGCCATGTGGTTGCCCCAACAATAATTGTATAATTAGATAACCTTAGACATATTAGAAATGCAAATTGGAATAAAGGAGCTAAAGCAATCACATACGTCCGCCCGATCAATGCGGGGCAAGCATGGCTGTGTATTCTCCCTCTTTGCCTGCATGAAAAAAAGGGTAAACTATTGCATTACAAGAGCACGGACATTTTCACTTCAACAAGGCAATCGATGACCAGATTTTGTGTGTTTCACTCAGCCATGTGGTTGCCCCAACAATAATGTATAATTAGATAACCTTAGACATATTAGAAATGCAAATTGGAATAAAGGAGCTAAAGCAATCTAAGGAGCATAATCATCACATACATCCGCCAGATCCAATGCAGGACAAGCATGGCTGTATATTCTCCCTCTTGGCCTGCATGGAAAAAAGTAAACTATTGCAAACCTTGAAACATGGCGGTGTATATTGACAACGACGCAGCCGTCGCCGTCAATCCCGTTCTCCATGGCAGCGGCATCCTCATGGCGCCCAGATCCGGCACGGGAGGCGTCCGCCTCGATCCCGTTCTTCACGGCAGCGGCGTCCTCATGGCGCTCAGATCCGGCACGGGATCGCGACCGCACCTCCCGCAACCTCATCCTCTCCCCCACCACGAGAGGCGGGATCCACACAGGAAGGAGGGGGTAAGGAGAAGTAGCAGGCAGATTTACTTGGTGGCGAGATCCACGATGTTGACGAAGCACCGGTAGGTCACGGTGGCGACCTGGTGGCCACCCGGCTATGCCCCCTCTCTTGACAGCCTCAACCCTCCTCCCCTATGGATCTTGTCACAATGCTCCTTTCCTTCCTCAATGGTGATTGCAGCAGCGAGCCCCCTCCTTCGCTGATCTAGGTGAGATGTCCATAGCGGCGGTGAGCACCCTCCCCTCATGGATGCCACAACGCGTCTTCCCTCCCCCACCGATGGCGGTGGTACAGCCCGTAACGTCCCGCCTCCTCGAGGCCGGGCCTGCTTAAATCTGACAGCTTTAATAGGACCAATACTGCCCTCACAGACCAACACCAGTCTTTTCTACGCACTTTGTCCTCACTCATGCGCACTTGGAAACGAATTCCCGGTCGGTCACCCATCTCGAAATTGCTCCGGGCCAAGCACGCTTAACCCCAGAGTTCTTTCAAGATGAGCTTCCTGAAAAAAGAAGTTGCAACTTATTGGTATGAGTATCATATTAATCCTATTAAACCCTGGACCGAGGTGTTACATCCTCACCCCCCTAGAAGATCGACGTCCTCGTCGATCAACCCCAGGCCAGGAACCTCCTCTTTTGGCCACGTCCGTGTGTCCAGTGCCAGCGCATGTACCATGCCAGTGTGACCACGACGGATCCACACCGACCATGCGCACCATGCTCTGCGCAAGAATGCGACACACACGCCCGTGAAACCGCGAGAGTCGGCTCGATACCATTTGTAACGTCCCGCCTCCTCGAGGCCGGGCCGCTTACATCGGACGGCTTTAATAGGACCAATACGCCCTCCTCACGGACCAACACCAGTCTTTTTCTACGCACTTTGTCCTCACTCATGCGCACCCGGGAACGAATTCACAGTCGGTCACCCATCTCGAAATTGCTCCGGGCCAAGCACGCTTAACCCTGGAGTTCTTTCAAGATGAGCTTCCGGAAAAGAAGTTGCAACTTATTGGTATGAGTATCATATTAATCCTATTAAACCCTGGACCGAGGTGTTACACAGCCCCTCCCACCACTACCAGCCGTGGAGGAGGAGGCCTGCTGCGGGTGCTAGTTCACGTGAGGTTGAGGACCGGGGATTCGAACCCGGAGCGCTCGTCTGTCGGGGAGAGAAGAGTCGCGGCCTCGCGTCGCGTGGGGAAGCGTCAGGAGGAGGCTTCTGCCTTGCTGAAGCCTCGATTCTTGGCAAGTAGGATCTGGTTGTAGCTAGCGAAGAATGACTAAAGGCCTTAGATTTTGATGATATTAGATTTCTGGATGTATTTTATGGGGTACATAATAGTTGAAGACCCTCAGCGGGGGACGTATTCTTGGGTGGACGTAGTGTAATTTAACTATTCCATTATAGTAGAGATATAGTAGAGATTATAAGACGAGCATTTCACCTCCATTACTAGTGGTAATGAAGCAGAGCAGCCCTCCCCCCCCCCCCCCCCATTTTCTTAGTTGTTTTTTTTCAGAGTTAGAACCATTTTTAGGTCTACTATAATATGTTACAATCCAGAAAAATATGCTATAATGCCCCAATGGAAGGAGGCGCCAACCAAACACCTTAGGACATTCCTAGTAGGGTGATGACATCGTCGGCTCACCTCATCTCACCTTACCTTGGCCTATCTATTGTATACCCACAAATTATTTCACATTCCACATCAGCTAGAGACTTTGCTAGACCCGCTCAAGACGCTCTTAGTATACACTATACATATATACTTCCTCCATCTTAAAAAGAAGGACGTTATGAGATATACGTGTAGGTTAAACTTTCTTAACTTTAACTAGGTTCATATAAAAATACGTTACATCATTTATGTCATCAAAAAATTTAGAAAATATATATTTCAATGATCTATCTAATGATATTAATTACGTATTGTAAATAATAATGTTCTTTTATATATAATTAGTCAAATTTAAAAAGTATTGACTCCTCGAAAAGTAAGAACGATTTCTATTTTAAGACGGAGAGAGAGTAATCTACAAAAAAAATGAAAATGATTTTGTAACGTTCACATGGCTCTTGCCTCTTGTGTTATTGACAACCAAACGTGTCCCTAGCGCTTCTTGGCTTGGTTTGGCGAGACTTATAATCCAACTGATAGCCTAAATGACCAATATTGTGAGAGAAAAAACACTGTTACAATGGCTGATAAACTGGCTAGATTTCAACCTTTTTGAGAATCACTTGTCAGCATATTATTATTTAGAAGCACCAGCATATTTACCACATGCGTTAATTCGAGGGTTGACGTACGTGGAGTTGACTCTGATTCTGATCTTACGGGTGGCACTATTTGTTCCGCACGACTGCATCCAACACCGTCGACCACAACTTCTGCTACAGTACTGTTTTGTCACCTCTAGGTAGCCGGTCAGCTCTGGTTGCTGGTTCAACGGCGGGCCACAAAAATGGTTTCTCGAACTTGATTTTTACTCCTTGTTATTAAACACGACTACGATGTGGCTACGCACTTCTTTTGGAGAAAATGGCTATTATAGGACTCCAAACAACTGGTTTCTCTATAATAGAACTCCTAACAATGGTTTTTTCTAAATAGGACTCCTTATAAGCTCTAATGACATTTTATTTCTTTTTAATCTTTTTATCATCTAAATACATGTATTTGTTGCCAACATGACCCTTTTGCCACGGTCAGCAGCCAAGGCATGGCCACGGCCAGCAGCCACGGCAGCAGACCAGCCAAGGCAAGCCACGGCCAGCAGGAGCTTGTCATGGCAACGTGATCTGCATGTCATGTTCGTCCATGGCTAGCACTGCTGCGACACCTATACAACTAGACTAGCAGAGGCAGCGCATGACTCCGACGACGAAGCTGGCGATGCAGTCCAGTCCGCGCCCGTCGCGGCCGCTGAGCGCGTCGTCCCGGACAAGGCGCTCCACGCCCTGGTTCCTCGGCAGCGCGGTGCAGGATCGTCGCGGCCACGCCCGCCGGCCGCCACGCGCGCCGTGAACCGAACCACCAGCCTCAGAAACAGCGGGAGCAGGGCCTGCACGAGCCGGAGCGTCGTCATACAACACAAGGACGGAAACGCGTTAGCGCGCGGTCAATGCCACGGCCGGGGTCGCCCTCGCGTCGCCGGCAGCAGCCAAGAAGACACGAGAGAACAGCCAGTAGCGACCTGTGAAACACTCAAGGGTAAAGGGTCATGTTGACAAAATACATGTATTTAGATGACAAAAGAGATTAAAAAGGAAACAAAATATCATTAGAGCTTATAAACAACGTTTAGAGTCCTATTTGAAAGAAATCAACGTTTTCGGAGTCCTATTATAGAGAAACCAGTTATTTGGAGTCCTATAATAGCCATTTTCTCCTTCTCTTGTAGATTTTCTTTGAATTAAGTCATATTTACTTGTCTTATGAGCTATTTAAATAATATATTTTTTATAGCGAATTAGTCGACTTATATAACTAATCGAACAGTCCAAAATCTTTGGAGGGATTTTCATTCAACATACTAATTAAGAAGCAAGCATCGCCGAGAAGCGAGGATGCGGGATGCCGAGTTGCCGACGGCCAAAGTAGCTCGAGAGAAGGCAAGGAAGCAAATACCTGACAAACAAACGTTCGCAGACCTTAAAGTTTTCGTAGCCAGCCCCTTGTGCAGAACAAACCGTAAGACTATCTCCAACAGAAAGAAGGCAAACAAGAGACCTATTCGAGACTTTGAGTCACGCACAGGGAATGAGTCCCGTACCCATTAACAGCCTTCTCCAACAGAGCCCCTCGCACCCAAGCCCCGGACCCGCCCCGGCGCCCGGCGCTCGAGCAGATCGTGCCGCCCGCCTCCCCCACCCGCCCAGCGCCTTCCTCATCTCAGCGGCTCTTCGCCGCTCCCGCTCGCTCCGTTCGGCCTCACGCGGGCCCACCTAAGCCCGCCCGAAGCCAGCGCCATGGCGCGACTCCTCACCACCATCGTCCACCGTCCTCCGTGTCACGCTGCCTTGGCCCACACTAGATTCGCCGCCCGGGGCCCTCCCCACTTCAGGCCGGAGGGTCGCCGCCTCGTCCCGACGGATGCCCTCGCCTCGGCTGCGCCCTCCGCGCCACCTTGTCGCGTGGAGATGCGCGCCGCAGGCTTCGCCTCGCGCCCCGCCCGGCCGCGTCTCTTTCAGCCCAGCGACATCCTCGCCGGGCTGCTCCTCCCAGCTCCTCGCCCCGGCACAGGCGGCCGAGGCGGGCGCTCCCGCCGCCCGCGCCTAATATCCGCCTCGCCTTGCCCCGCTCCCCTGCCTCGGGAGGACTAGCACGGCGGCCGTCGGCCACGGCGCGGCGCCCGTCCTCCCTCCGTCTTCGCCCCTCGTGGTGGCGGGCCCCGCCGGTGGAGACGCAAAAAGGCACGGGAGGGGCGTATTTTTGCCTTCCGTTCACCCTCGCACGCAAAAATGGGTCGTCTGTTTGCCTATTCCGTTGGAGCGTGATTTGGGAACCCTATTCCACTGTGCCCGAGGCATTTTGCGTTTTGCGTCCGCCGTTGGAGTTAGTCATGTTCGACGCAACTGCCTGCATGCGGCTCATACAAGTCTCGAGCATGTGTGAACAGGAAGAGATAGACGTGACGTGCGGACCAATGACACATCGACATGCGTTTAGCATTCCAGCATTTGCACTTGAATACGAGAGCATCCATCTGACCATCTCGCGGCAGCGGCTCATGTTTTACTGACACATCGAGCGATGATCAACAACCACCTACCAGTAGCGCAATCGTTCATTCGTTTTCATTCGTCGCCATCGGACTGGAATGGCCTGTCGTCGGCGCGCGTCAACGGTCAACCTGCGTTAATTAGCGGCTTGGTTATGCCTAATCTACCCCTATAAGACGATTGGAAATGACGAGTACCACTGTAGCAGTAGCCTGATAGGAGTAGATTCCTATGTGATGTGAAGTTGAATCGCAAAAAAAAAAAAAAAAAAAAAAAGTGATGTGAAGTTGGACTGTTGGAGTGGCCAGAGGCTTCTGGAACATTCAACCTGTCTCAAAAAAACTGTCAGTTCTCAAGCACTGCTGCTGCTTATCAGATCTTTTGACTCAACTGCTTGAAACAAAAAAGATCTTTGTAGACCAGAAAGGAAAACAAAATGTCATGAGAATTGTCCGTTGATCTCACTGTGGGACTGTACGGTGGGCGTGGACGGAGGATGGATACTGGACTCATGGGCCGCACACGAGCTGGGTTCGCTGGTCGCCGGTTTTGGCGCTAGAAATCGTGGATTTCCACGGTGTGGTGTGTGTGGCTGGTTGCGGGCTGCCTGCCGATCTGTGACCGCGCGCGTCGCCAAAGAAGCGAGCAAAAAAAAGCGACAGCGAGGCGGGGCACACGGCGGAACGAGTAAAAAACAGCCGGGCATCGACCACCTCCTACCCCATCCACCCTCCTGTCCTCGGACAGGCGGCGTCGGTGCGCCGGCGGTGCCAACGAGGAGGCGGAACGCCCCGGAAGGAGGGGAGCGGAGGAAGGAGGAGAAGACCCGGAGCTTCGGCTGTCTGTTTCTGCTGCGGCCTGCGGGAGCGATCCCGTCTTCCGTCCACCAGGTTCTTGCCCGATTCTTGCCTGCTGCGAGGGAGAAGAGGAGCGCGACGGGGACGGCCTCTCCGCCTCGGACCGCCATCGTCGCCGCGGACGAACCAACCAATAGGAGGACCTCGTTCCCGTGGGCGGCACACGCACCGTCACTCATGCGGCCCGCACCGGCAACAAGAGACCCGCCCGTCCGCAGGGCGACGCCACCCACACGACGCTACAGCCGCTCGCTCGCGCTCTTGGTAGATGTTAACCGGAGGAGGAGCGAGCGGCCGAGGCGAGGCGGCACGCGCGCTAATATGCTGAAGGGTTGGCTGCGAGTGTCGGCGACTGGCGCAGGGGGTCTCCCCATTAACCGGACTCGCCTCACACCTGAGTACTAGTATTTTGTCGATTATTTGCGGCCGAAAATTTATGCGAGGCGGCACGAATGAAAGAATTTGGAATTTGACAACCTAGGGAGTTATTCCATTTATTTTTTTTTTCACTACATCTCATTTCCAATAGTCGCTCATGGGATTCACGGATAGACCTAGGCCCCGGCGGATCGGACATCGCCAGCACTGTGTCCAGGCGACTTCGGCACCTGCAAAGAAACAACTTGGTATTACATTTACGTCTCCCATCACTTGCAGCTTGGCCGTCCTGGAATCTGGTCAGTTCAACTTCAGGACTCGCCTCACACCAGAGTACTAGTATTTTGTCAGATTATTTGAGTGTCTTTAAAATTTATGCTCTCAAGAGGGATAATTCTGTGAGTATCTGAATGAAAGAATTTGGAATTTGACAACCTAGGGTCACCCTGTTATTCCATTTATGAAATGTAAAAGCTGCCAGCATACACGAATAAGATTTGTTACTATCACATTCTAATGCCTGTACCTGAGAACGGTCAAGGTTCACCAAAAGAAAAAAGAGGTTTACTGCTTCGTTGGCTGCTCTCTGCATGAAGTTCTGTGCGAATCAAGCGAAGCCACGACATAGTCGCAAAAAAAGAAAAAAAAAAAAAGCCAAGCCACGACATGGGCAATTAATACAGGTCCATGATATTTTTCTTCCTGCAGGATCTCTCTAGCAAAATTCTGATAACTGCTGTCAAAGGTAAGCTAACGGGCCATCACCATCCTTTTCAGTTTCATTAGACAATTTGTTCTACTATCTAATTAAGAAATCAAAGGTCGTTCATGGTATGAGTCATTGCCAATGTGACGATTGTAAACCAACTCTAGCAAACTTCAGTAGCACTAGTATTTTGAAAGGCTCTCATTTGTTTTTTTTCCTAAGATAGAATATATATACATGCAACTGATACTTTGATATGTATACCCTATCCTTGCTTAATGGAATCAAATTTGCAGTATTCCTCGCTTCATGGACGCCTCTTGATCTTTGCAAGATATGTTCATATGCAACACCGGTGATTCTCAGCAACCATCAACTCCATTTTTAAACAACACACCTGTGATGTTTGGTTTCTCACAAGTTTGAGTGCCGTTGCATAGATGGAACGAGTTGAATGCATTCCTCCAAGAATCTGGGTATTTTGGTCTACTTATTTACTAGCTCGGGCCAGTCTTAGAAGCTACATTCTCTCTAAGCATGATTGCTTAACATTTTCTCTGGTCACCAATGCCTGATCACTCTTTAAGTGCCGGCTTGCCACCATGGAACAACATAAATTCTGCTTCTTTTATACGTTGCCTTGTGAATAAAGGATATGATGTCCATGGATAGGAGCTTGCTATATTCTGTATAATCTTATTATCGGTTGTTTTGGTCTTGTCATAAAAGAATCTCATGTTGGCTCATTGCCTACATTTTTGCTTCTCTATATCAGACAATGGGCTTGGGTTGAAAATTGCAGGTTCTTATTGCAATTTGAAGAGACATACATGTATATAATGTATGCTAGTCCCGTTTCACTATATGAACTTAGGCTGTTAGGCATATTTTTTTTAATGTTATCCTGGTAGTATATCTAATTAGTTTCTTGGTCAATTTAAACATTAAACCAACACATATATGTTGCTTCAAAAAACTGGAATTAGCTGGGGTCATTTCAGGTTTCACTGTATTGAAATGTGTACATTTGCAGAAGGATACATTTACTACCCCTGTTTAGCCTTTTTTTTTTTGCATATTTATAAAAGATCTTGAATTATTTTCAGCTAGAACTACAGACACCATTATCTTCTCCGCTACAACCTTATTTAAAATAGGATAAATTGCTATGTTTAATGTTCATGGTCTAAAATCCTCTTCTTTTTCATTTACTGATATCTCATTATTTTAAATTATGGCTACAAAGAATTAACATAAAAACATTGTCAATTAATTACTCCACCAACAGTAAAAACTATGCTTAGGTTATGCGATCATGGCTGAGTGATGCATGGCTTATATAATGTAACTATTATATAATGTAACTATGTAAGCCTAAAGTGTAGGATCCACTTAGGTGTGACAACTCAAAATATGTATGCGCCATGGGCTGAGATAATTGGGATACATTGCTTAACTTCATGGTGAGTGCGGCAAAGCCGCGCTTTGTTTCTGTTATAAAATCGTTTTCTGTTTCTCAATTTTACACAAGTCCAGATTATTACTTCTGAAAAGGGGCTAATCACATATTCACGAAAAGTGTCTAATGGAGCCGTAAACTATCCTATTTGTTTTACTATTTTTCCATTGTATAATTCGATCAAAACATTCTATTAATTTTTATTAGAGTTTTTTTTGTTACATTTTACAATTTTGACCATACTCAATACAAGAACACATGCATATAACTTTTTACTTCCAAGAAAATCACCCATGCATACGACAATTTTGTACCTAAGAAAAATCATGTGACAACGCGTGGGGAATCTTATAGTTGTTTTGAAGTTAGATTAGTTTCATGATCCATACCCGCTATACAAGGAAATCCTTTATGCATTTTTTAAAGAAAAATCTAATATTTGGGCCAATACATCTTGGGCCATTTGAGTATATGGACCAGTCACCATTTGGCCCATTAGCTCCTATGTACTATACAAAGAGCACAAAAACCCTATCTCTGGCCACCTCCCCCGTTCACCCCTCTCTCTCCACACCGCAGCCGCCGCTCGCCCGCCTCCGCGCCTGCGACGAGATCCGGCGCCGGCAGCGAGCTCTACCTCCGGCGACGAGCAGCAGTTGCCACCGACGCACACAGCCCCGGTAAATCGACTAAAAGCCAGTTTCTTCTGTTTCCTCTCCCTTACGCCCTTCGTGACGATCAGAAAGCGGCACGACCGCACGATCTCCGTCTCCTCGCATCGCACACGACACTTGGGCGCATGCTTTCGTCCTCGATGACGATGACGTTCGGCGTCGTGGGTCGGCGGCCGGGTCATCGGTTTCCGCCGGCGCCGGCGGGTTTTTTTTTTGGTCAAACGCTTCCTGCAGGCGCACAGATACTAGTGTTGCTATCCCTTATCCCTTAGTCGAATGGTCTGACTGCCTGGTCGCTTGTAAGATCGTGGGCGGGATGCTGTCCTTTGTCGAATTGTCTGTCTAGTCTGGTCACTTATAAGATCGTGGACGGGATCCAGGTCATCCAGCAGCTACAACATATGGAATTCTGTGCAAGCCCCTCGAGCCCGAATTGCTACTAATTGATTGTTTCGTGTCTGTTACTTTGATGGTCTCTTTTTTAAAGAATAAGTTCTGCTGTCCTGATTGTAGATTTTAGATTAACGTGATTGCACCCTGTGTTCAACTAAGATACATCATACATGGTTTTTTTCAGTTTTATTTATTTCTTAGCTTTTGTGTTTGCAGTCCTGTGAACTTTGAGTGTGGTGTAAACAGTGGAATAAGGTTGAGAAACGATGCATGTTAAAACATTTTTATTAACTTTCTGAAATGGTTAATAATTTCCATGTCTCTTTGGTTCCGGACAACTATATATTACTTCTTTGCTACTGATGTCAGTGTCAATTTTCAGTTTAGTTATTTTCTCAAGTTTTTGTTTAGATTCATATCATACTAATACCTGAACTATCATACTAATACCTGAACCTTTTACTGCAGGAATAAATATTGGTATTTGTCGTGTTATCTTCATAAGAAGTCAAGATGGTGAAGTTCACGGCTGAAGAGCTCCGTGCTATCATGGACAAAAAGAACAACATTCGCAACATGTCTGTTATTGCTCATGTGGACCATGGTATGTTCAGAACACTGCTCTGTTAGATAGCATATATATACATGCATTCCTTAATGTTTTCGAGCCTTTTTCATGTCAAAACTTATTTTGTTTCAGTATTTAAGCTCTGTACTGTGCCTGTCCGCTAATGCTTCTATTCATGCTGCATTATCCACTGTAGGCCTATATTCTCAGTGTATTGGTTTTCTCTAGGTATTGTGGTATATATACTATCTGTTGGCTGTATGTTTTAGATTGTACTATATTGATGTGTTGTTAACTTTTGTGTTTTCAATATTTAAGCTGTGTATTGTGCTTTCAGCTAATGTTTCTTTTCTTGCTACACTATCTATTTTTGGCCTAGTCAGCTACTTACTTATGTTAAGATATTTATAACATGCAATCTTTTAGATATTGTGGTTTATATAGTATCTACTCTAGATTGTGATCTACCGTGTTTGTTAACTTTTGATTTGGCTGTCTGTTCCTAATATTGTACTACTGTATGATGCACATGTTGAAGTTCCACCCCGTTCTTATATGATATTATTAATTAATTCTTTGCAGGCAAGTCTACGCTTACAGATTCCCTTGTGGCAGCTGCTGGGATCATTGCCCAGGAAGTTGCTGGTGATGTTCGCATGACTGATACTCGTGCAGATGAAGCAGAGCGTGGTATTACAATCAAATCTACTGGTATCTCTCTTTACTATGAGATGACTGATGAGTCACTGAAGAACTACAAGGGTGAGAGAGATGGTAACCAATACCTGATCAACCTTATTGACTCGCCTGGGCACGTTGATTTTTCTTCGGAAGTGACAGCCGCTCTTCGCATCACCGATGGTGCTCTGGTGGTGGTTGACTGTATTGAAGGTGTCTGTGTGCAAACCGAAACTGTGCTTCGCCAGGCCCTTGGTGAGAGGATTAGGCCAGTTCTTACGGTGAACAAGATGGACAGGTGCTTCCTTGAGCTTCAGGTTGAGGGCGAGGAAGCTTATCAGACTTTCTCCCGTGTCATTGAGAATGCCAATGTGATTATGGCAACATATGAAGATAAGCTCCTTGGTGATGTCCAAGTCTACCCAGAGAAGGGGACTGTTGCCTTTTCTGCTGGCCTGCACGGATGGGCCTTTACCCTTACTAACTTTGCCAAGATGTATGCATCTAAGTTTGGAGTTGATGAAGCTAAGATGATGGAGAGGCTTTGGGGTGAGAACTTCTTTGACCCTGCCACAAAGAAGTGGACTACCAAGAACACAGGTTCTGCTACCTGCAAGAGGGGATTCGTTCAGTTCTGCTATGAGCCAATCAAGCAAATCATCAACACCTGCATGAATGACCAGAAGGAGAAATTGTGGCCCATGCTGCAAAAGCTGAATGTTACGATGAAGGCTGATGAGAAGGAATTGATTGGCAAAGCTTTGATGAAGCGTGTTATGCAAACGTGGCTTCCGGCTAGCACTGCACTGCTTGAGATGATGATATTCCACCTTCCTTCCCCTGCAAAGGCTCAAAAGTATCGTGTGGAGAACTTGTACGAGGGACCCCTTGATGATATCTATGCAACTGCTATCAGAAACTGTGATCCGGAGGGGCCTCTTATGCTCTATGTTTCAAAGATGATTCCAGCGTCTGACAAGGGCAGGTTCTTTGCCTTTGGTCGTGTCTTCTCAGGGAAGGTCGCGACTGGTATGAAGGTTCGGATCATGGGTCCCAACTACGTCCCTGGCCAGAAGAAGGATCTGTATGTTAAGAGTGTCCAGCGTACTGTCATATGGATGGGAAAGAAACAAGAGTCTGTTGAGGATGTTCCTTGTGGTAACACTGTTGCAATGGTTGGTCTGGATCAGTTCATCACGAAGAATGCTACACTCACTAATGAGAAGGAGGTTGATGCATGCCCAATCAGAGCAATGAAGTTCTCTGTGTCCCCTGTTGTGCGTGTTGCTGTTCAGTGCAAGGTTGCATCTGACCTTCCCAAGCTAGTGGAAGGTTTGAAGCGTCTGGCAAAGTCTGATCCTATGGTTCTGTGTACGATCGAAGAATCTGGGGAGCATATCATTGCTGGAGCTGGTGAGCTTCATCTTGAGATTTGCCTGAAGGATCTGCAGGAGGACTTCATGGGTGGTGCTGAAATTATTGTTTCCCCTCCTGTTGTGTCCTTCCGTGAAACCGTTCTTGAGAAGTCCTGCCGTACTGTCATGAGCAAGTCACCCAACAAGCACAACCGTCTGTACATGGAAGCGCGTCCCTTGGAGGAGGGTCTCCCTGAGGCCATCGATGAGGGCCGCATTGGCCCACGCGATGATCCTAAGGTGCGCTCCCAGATCCTGTCTCAGGAGTTTGGGTGGGACAAGGATCTCGCCAAGAAGATTTGGTGCTTTGGACCTGAGACCACCGGCCCAAACATGGTTGTTGATATGTGTAAGGGAGTTCAGTATCTCAATGAAATCAAGGATTCTGTTGTGGCTGGTTTCCAGTGGGCATCAAAGGAGGGTGCACTGGCTGAGGAGAACATGCGCGGAATTTGCTTTGAGGTCTGTGATGTCGTTCTTCATGCTGATGCTATCCATAGGGGTGGCGGCCAGGTCATTCCAACTGCCAGGAGGGTCATCTATGCTTCTCAGCTCACGGCCAAGCCAAGGCTGCTGGAGCCAGTGTACCTGGTGGAGATTCAGGCCCCAGAAAATGCACTTGGTGGTATCTATGGTGTTCTGAACCAGAAGAGAGGGCACGTCTTTGAGGAGATGCAGAGGCCGGGTACCCCGCTCTACAACATCAAGGCTTACCTCCCTGTCATCGAGTCCTTTGGATTCTCCAGCCAACTGAGGGCTGCAACCTCTGGTCAGGCATTCCCCCAGTGTGTCTTTGACCATTGGGACATGATGGGCTCTGATCCTTTGGAGGCTGGCTCCCAGGCTGCTCAGCTGGTGCTGGATATCCGCAAGAGGAAGGGTCTCAAGGAACAGATGACCCCTCTTTCTGAGTTTGAGGACAAGCTCTAAATTTGTGCTACTGTTTCCCCTGCTGGTTTAATCGGCAATTCGTCTACTGTAATGGGCACTAGAATATTTTGTTCTGTTTTAGTTGTCAAATGCACCTGTCTCTGCACTAGGTCATCTTGTATTCTGTGCTGCTGTGCTGAGAGCCTGCGACTCTATTTTTGATATCTGTTGGGATGTAGCAGATGAAACAGAATTGGTAATCTGTGGCTTAGTATTTGGTTGTATACTTATGTTCCCTGTGTGTTGCTCTTTTTACTGTCTTTTTAACGCTCTGCCTGATCTTACTTTGTATTGCACCCTTTTTGTTGGTTGTTTCCTTGTCTTTTCCATTTGAAGTGTAATGACATTTTTGCTGCTGCTCTCTTGGCTTGTATGATTGTATGATGTATCGTTGATGTTTTCTGTATTTGTGCAGCAAAAATGTTAGTACACTTCAATATGTGGTCAGCATGTTAGATTGCTAGCTACTCACTCCACTTGCCAATACATGTTGTATGATGTATCGTTGATGTTTTCCGTATTTGTATGTGCAGCAAAAATGTTAATGCACTTCAATGTGTGGTCGGCATGTTAGATTGCTAGCTACTCACTCCACTTGCAGTACATGGTTAGCATGTCAGGCTGGTTGGTACTCACACTTTATAATTATTTTTCATTTGAAAATTTGAAAATTTCGCTGTTCATCGTCGTAGTTTGTAGGAGTATTAGCAGTCTGGACTGTCGGTATGTTAGTAAGTTTTCCATGGCTATGCAGTCAGTCGGCTAGTGCTAGTCTTCAGATGTTTTGTTCTGCAAATACGTGCATGCCTTATATTCGGGTACGGGGAGAGTACTTCAAGCGCCTCTCAACTGACTACTCTGGTATACCGTTGCAACAAGTAGATGCATGAAATGCAAAGCATATTATAAAAGTATATTCTATGTTAATAACGATAGTTATTGTACATTAGAAAGATTAATATATTTATATATATTTAATTAATTAAAAAATGATTTCTCAATAATTAAATTGTGCATTTATTTTGGAACGGACGAAATAAAAAACAAGCATTGCAGAGAAGCAGGATGCCGACGGCCAAGTAGCTCGAGAAGGCAGGAAGCAAATACCAGACAAACAAACGTTCCGCGTGGCCTTGAAAAGTTTTTGCAAAACAGACGCGCAAGCAAAGCAAGCATGTTCGACGCAACTGCCCGCATGCGGCTCATACAAGTCTCGAGCATACATGTGTGAACAGGAAGGGATAGACGTGACGTGGGGACCAATGACACGTCGACATGCGTTTAGCATTCCAGCATTTGGAATTGAATGCGAGAGCATCATCATCCATCTGAGTCTGACCATCGCACGGCTCATGTTTCTCTGACATCGAGCGATGATCAACAACCACCTACCAGTAGCTAGCGCAATCGTTCGTTC
This sequence comes from Chrysopogon serrulatus, assembly GCA_015844335.1. Taxonomy (NCBI): domain Eukaryota; kingdom Viridiplantae; phylum Streptophyta; class Magnoliopsida; order Poales; family Poaceae; genus Chrysopogon; species Chrysopogon serrulatus. Next base: position 170,528 of record JADLZL010004430.1, on the reverse strand, counting down.
GTTTTCGTGCATCGCCACCGGACTGGAATGGAGGAGGAGTCCTGTCGGCGCGCGTCAACGGTCAACCTGAGTTAATTAGTGGCCTGGTTATGCCTAATCTACCCCTATAAGACAACTAGAAATGACTGGAGTACCACTGTACCAGTAGTCTGATAGTAGTAGTAGATTCCAATGTGACGAGAAGTTGGAGTGGCCATTCTGGCTTCTGGAACATTATTCAACCTGTCTCAAAAAAGTTCAGTTCTCAAGCACTGCTGCTGCCTAGTATCAGATGTTTTGACTCGAACTTGCTTTGAAACAAAAGATCTTTAGACCAGAAGGTTGAAAGGAAAACAAAATGTCACGAGAATTTTCCGTTGAGCTCACTGTGGGACTGTACGGTGGGCGTGGACGGAGGAGGAGGACGGACACTGGACTCGTGGGCCGCACACGTGCTCGACCTAGCACGCGGGGCAGCGCGGCTCATCCTTGCCAGCCGTCCGCGGCTCGCACGGTCAGGTCAGCGGCGGCCTCCCCACCACCCCAGCCTGTTGCCGTTGCCGGGGCGCTGACGAAACCAACCGCCCGGCGAGGTTCAATTTCCGGCCACACCGGTGGGTCGCTGCGCTCGGGACCGGGGCTGGGTTCGCTGGTCGCCGGTTTTGGCGCTAGAAATCGTGGACTTTCACGGTGTAGTGGGTGTGGCTGGTTGCGGGCCACCTGCCGATCTGTGACCGTGCGCGTCGCCAAAGAAGCGAGCAAAAAAAAGCGACAGCTAGGCGGGGGGGCACGGCCGCACGGCGGAACGGGTAAAAAACCGCCGGGCATCGGCCGCCTCCTACCCCCTCCACCCTCCTGTCCTCGGACAGGCGGCGTCGGTGCGCCAACGCGGAGGCGGAACGCGCCGGAAGGAGGGGAGGACCCGGAGCTTCGGCTGTCTGTTTCTGCGGCCTGCGGGAGCGATCCCGTCTTCCGTCCACCAGGTTCTTGCCCAATTCTTTGCCTGCTTCGGGGAGCAGTATGGCGCATCGAATCCGGCTATTTCCATGCGTTTCTCAAGAACTCTTGGTCATTTTGTCCTCGATTTCTCCCCCTTCTTCAGTTTCTGCAGCGTGTTGCGAGCATATAATACTGGTTCGTCTATTGACAGTTCGACGCGCTAAAGTAAACAATACTTCGCACCCTTCGCAGTTTCGGGCTCAAGCTAGAGCTGGCTTCGCATAAACTTCTGGCGGAGGCAACGGGATTGGGATTTGGAACATGGGGAGTTCGGTCGGCTGCTTGAGAGGCGGCAGCTCCAAATCGAGGCAAGATCAAAATGGTCAGGTCGTCGCGGGTTCGACTCCTCGTTCAGGTACATCGGTTCTGTGAGCACATGATTCGAGGAGACCACTGCTGTCGTGACTAAACATTTCATCTTCGAATTGAAGAGCACTTTGTTTGTGTCATTTTACATTAAAAGCTTGGACAACATTGTATTTTTTTTCTTTTTTAGCCACCGTTGATGCAGGGCATAGTAGGACACCCAGCATGCCAATATATTGCACAATCTATGCTTCATGAGTATAATCATGACCCCAAAACATATTCATCAGGTTTTCAAATAGGCCTTAAGACCTCAGTGTTCTTGCAAACCGAGATGAGACATTACTTTTTAGTAGCCATTCGCCCATTCCTGCAAACTTAGACATTAGGAATTTGAAGACAGCAATAATCTTTTGTATCTTTTGTACACCTCTTGCACAAAGATAAACTCTTTTATCGAAGATTTTAGTCATAATAACTACATACCATTGACCAAAGTGACTGTTATCCTATTTCAGTGCACTGCTGGGCTGACATTTCTTTCCTCCCGTGTTCTTTTGCTTAACAGCAATTGATGATGCAACTCTGATAAAAGTGCAGGTCCTGTATTATCAAGAGCTGGAAATAATGTAAAGGTGTTCTCCCTAAACGAGATGAAGATTGCCACACGAAACTTTCACATGTTGAATTGCATTGGCCGCGGGGGTTTTGGAGCAGTGTATAAGGTGAGGGCCCAGGACCTGTTTATGCATTTTTGTTTCAAATTCGTGCTTTATTTGTTGCTTCTACTCTAAATGCATGTTTTGAGGAACTTTGCTAACAAAGGTTGTTCCTCACTTAGGGAAACCTGAAAGATGGCACTCAAATTGCAATTAAAAAGCTTGCAGCTGAGTCAAAACAAGGAATTAGTGAATTCATGACAGAGATTAATGTCATATCAAATGTTAGGCACCCAAATCTTGTCAAGCTGATTGGTTGCTGCGCTGAAGGGAATAGCAGACTGTTGGTGTATGAGTATGCGGAGAATAATAGTTTGGCGAATGCTTTGCTTGGTAAGTCCAATATTGAACTTGTACTTTCTAAGTCGGTCAGTCCAAATGTATTAAGTTTACCTTTTTGAATTATTTCCAGGACCAAAGAATAAATGTATTCCATTGGACTGGCAGAAAAGAGCTGCTATATGTATTGGAACTGCTTCTGGCCTTGCTTTTCTTCACGAGGAAGCACAACCACGCATTGTCCACCGTGATATCAAGGCTAGCAACATTTTACTTGATAAGAATCTGCTGCCCAAAATTGGAGATTTTGGATTGGCCAAGCTTTTTCCTGATACTGTCACTCACATTAGCACGCGTGTTGCAGGAACAATGTTAGTGCATCTCTGGATCTTTTTATGTATCTTCCTCGCAAAAAGGAAACATTTTCTTGTATTTACTTGATTATACACAATGAAGTTATGTGTATTTCATGTCACTTTTTGTCATTGTGTTATCTGAATTTACCCAAGTGGGTTTTTAGGGTTTAGGTGTGTGCAGTTAGTTTACCAGTGTGCCAATTGACTAATAGTAGTTTGCATAGTCTGTTATAACATACTTGCATTGAAATCTCAATATATAATTTTTTTTGTAGGGGTTATTTGGCGCCAGAGTATGCCTTGTTGGGACAATTAACCAAGAAAGCAGACATATATAGTTTTGGGGTGCTGCTTCTTGAAGTAATAAGTGGTGAAAGCAGCAGCAAGTCGACTTGGGGGCCTAATATGCATGTTCTTGTGGAATGGGTAAACTCATTTTTCCCTCTTGTTTCCCATTAAGTGTGAGCCTGCAAGTGTTGTAGTTATTGCCATGATTGCATCAGCTCTTGATGGGCTGTAGAATCACACATGCACCTAATAAGTACCAACTTTTTCCATGACAGACTCACAGTACATGTTGACGATGGTGTTCTAACTTTACAAGTTTACATTCAAGATATACCTACTTCAGAAAAATAATTGAACTTATTACATGGGTTAAACTGCAGACATGGAAGCTGCGGGAAGAAGGAAGACTCTTGGAAATTGTTGATCCAGAACTGGAGAAGTACCCAGAGGAGCAAATGCTTCGTTTCATTAAGGTGGCCCTGCTGTGCACACAAGCCACGTCTCAGCAGAGGCCATCCATGAAGCAGGTTGTCAATATGCTATCTAACCAAACAGAAATTGATTTGCAAAATGTAGCCCCACCAGGTGTGTTGAAAGAACCTCGGCAGCGTACCGGTGGCTTTGGGGGTTTGACAGTAGACACATCCTCAAGCGAAAGCACCAAATGCAATCCAGCTGAATCATACAGTACACAGACTAACATGAACAGCTGTCAATTTAGCACGACTGTTGTATCACCAAGGTGACATGATAGACTCAGCTTGCAAGTTTGTTCGATGTCTTCAGAGGTGTCTTGCACCTCCCACAAGGTTTACTGTTCTGAGCCCTTACAATTATCTTGATATGGAAGGCCTGATCCATTTTCATCCTGTTTTAGAGCTACATAGGATGTGAAGGCCGCTGTGAATTGCTGATGTACAGAAACTGTAGCTCATCTTTTTTTTTTTTTTTTTTGTGAAGGAGGATTTGTAGTTAAATTTGACAATTACTTGTACGTTCTTTAGTTAAACCTGTTGTAGGGATACATTGCCAGAGTACAAGATGTATTGGAAAATTCAAAAATTCATGAAACGCACAGCTACTATGCATAGTACCTTTTCCATCATGCTTTTAACGACCCCTGATGCTCTTTATGAGGTATACTACTGTCTGCAGCAGTCATTTTCTAAAAAAAAAAAAAAAAAAAAAGGTGGATGCCGTTGTCATCGATGCTCTCTTGAACATAAAATTCTTCTCGAAACCCGCTTCAAATAGTTATCCTGAACCAACATGCATTTGCTCATTGCATAAAGACTAATGTATCTTGTTTTCTAGGAGTATCTCTGCTCACGTTAGTCCCTTAAAACACATTTTTAACGCAGCCCTTAAACGCTTTTTGTCATGGTGTTAGGCTCATGAGGTCTGCTTCGTTCGATGAAAACTCAGGAATTGTAGGCATTAAATTGTATTATTAACATTTTTAGTAATACGTTTGGCAGGTCAGATTATTCAATACTGAGTTGAACTGCACATGCTTATTTCTGGCAAGCATACTATTAGTGATACAATGAATGTAAAACTGAATTAAAGATGTTGGAAGAGAAATACCGCGCATATAACCAAGCAATATAGTAATATGCAACAAAGAGAACTACATGAGCTGTATTAGAAATCTATATACTATACTGAGCCTAAATTTATCCAACAAGACATTTGCAAACTTCTAAGGTACGGTTGGATATCTAGCTTCATACTGAACAAACGACAGTCATAAGCCACAACCTCAACTTCCATGTTTATTCGATTCTCTCGTGAACATAAGCACATAAGCTTATTGCTTTTCTCCACCCACTAATGACATTTTTTTAACGGAAAGTGGGTAAAGAAACATGAACTAGAACTAATAAACAATTATCATTGCCACACTATTCTTTGTCTACAAAAGCTGACTCTGCAAGATCGATGGCCCGAGCTAGTGCTGCAGCCTTATTCTCGCATTCACGTTGTTCATCATCTGGGCTACTGTCGGCAACAATGCCTGCACCAGCCTGAAGATGAGCAACCCACTCCCGACGCCTATCTGCATTTTTGTATGAGTACATCGTGTTGTGGCTTGGCGCTGTTGAGAATACCATGGTGCGGAGAGAAAGTGCAATTTGCATGTCACCATCAAACGATATTCCTCCTAGACCACCACTATATGGTCCTCGCCTCGTAACTTCCAACTTATCTATCAACTCCATGGCTTTCACCTGGTCATATAAATAACTTTATTTAAGCAACAATAGTTTAAAATAGGAAAGTAAACTCTCTTTAAACAACTGTTTGAAACAGGAAAAATACTTAAAAAAAAAAAGAAGTAAAATTGGAACATTTTAGAATAGCTACAAAGATGCCAGCCACTAAGCCAAGCAACATAGCCAGATTCATCTACAAATGCCACTCCTTTGCTATTACAGAAGATAGATCAAAAATCTATATCAGACACATGTCAAAGTATATAATAAATTAAAATGTTAAAACTATTGATGATATCTTAAGCCAACATTGTCTGAATTAAATAAAAACATATATCAAGAAGCAGAAAATTTGGCAAACATGTCACACAAAAATATATAAATGAGTGAAGGTTCAAGATCCAAATAAGAATATCAGAAGGGAAACTCACCTTTGGTGCACCACTGACTGTTCCAACAGGCAATGCAGCTCTCAAGGCATCCCAGCTCTGGAGATGATCATCCAGCTGTCCACTAACCTGCCAACATTCAACCCGATGTTACATTTTTTTGCATGACATTACAATATCTTCCAAAGCCTAGAATCTTTCACCATTGTATACTAATAATCAAAATCCATCTCGTAGAATGAAATGACGTTTCACAAAAAAAAAGTTCACACTGATTCATTAAACATTTTTTGTGGTCGAGAATTTTCATAGTTGAAAAGCAAACCCTTAGGTTGACAACTGTTTATTTAACAATAAATCATATAACCTTAGAAACTATAGCAAAGATGCCATTTGGAAAATATTAAATGTTGTTCTCATGCATGTTAAATACGATGGAAGACAAACAAAAAGGTGATAGAAGTGCACAATCAGCAGGTGCTCATACAATAAGTCAAACAAGATACTAACTAGAAACAACATTGCATATAGTTTGGTGAGTTGTATAACAGTTGTTTTTGTATTTCTGAGCTGAAACCCTATTGTAGGCTATTCCAGAATGCCAAATAAAGATTATTAACTCAAGAATCGAGATAAGTTAATGTTTTTGTATATTTGAGCTCTCGAGATAAATTAATGTTTTTGTATATTTGAGCTAAACCTTACTATTAACAAACCCTTGATCCAATTAAAGATTATTGCAGCAAGAGACATGCTAAACCAAGTTCAATGAAGGTGATTATTTGTAATTACCAAGTATCTATACATTTCCAAAGCATAAAATTTGATATATCATAAGAACTTTATTACATAACAGAAGAACAGCCTAACCGTTGAGCTGATGTGCATAACATGGGAGTACCGCTCAATGTTCATCAACTTCTCCACCTTTACTGATCCTGGTTTGGAGACCTATCAAGACGTAGTCATCAGAAAAAACATCCAATACAACCACTATTGAAGAGCAACAAAGGGGCAAACATATTCATTTTCATGACTTCAAAATAATGGCTAGAATTGCATACTAGTCATTCTTATGGGATTACTATCATGTCAGAATGTGAGTTAACAACAGAAAGAAAGAAAAATAGCATTGTCATTGGGTCAGAATGCAATGTAGTAGTAGAAATTATAGGCTTTTTTCTAACAAGGCAAAAGGAATACAGACCTTGCCAACATCATTCCTTCCTAAGTCTACAAGCATTATGTGCTCGGCACACTGTTTTTCATCACTTAATAGTTGTTGCTCTTGCATTTGATCTTCCTTCTCTGTCTTGCCCCTTCGAACAGTTCCAGCAAGTGGCCGATTAATAATCTTCCCCTGAAAATATTGAAAAAAAAGGGCAGATTAGCGAGAGGACAATTTTGAAATCTAATGAATAGCCATTAAAGGTCCAAAAATTCATATACCTTACTGACTCGTGTAAGAATTTCAGGACTAGATGCAACCAATATACAGCCTCTTGCCTAAATAAAATCAAAGGGTGTTGATTATAGAAGCTCAAAGGCAAAACGGTGCACATAACAATGTTCAAATAGGGCATAGTTTATGCTTCTATATGTATACCTGTACATACGCCATGTATGGGCTAGGGTTCACAATTCGTAAGGCTCGATAAACCTCAAATGGGTTGGCATATGTTCGTCTCTCGAACCTCTGGCTTAAAACAATCTGGAAGATATCCCCAGCCATAATATGTTCCTTAGCTTGCATAACAGCATTCTTGTACTCATCACTTGTCATGGTCGACTTTTTCAAAGGTGTACCAAACTGGCGAGTGTGCAGCTTCACAAATCCAGGAGAGAGTGTTGGGCTGAAATCCAAAGCAAAAAGATCTATGAGTATCAAACAAAATAAGGAGCAGGATTGAATTAATATGGACAGTGTAGCTTACACATTGGAATTGTGCACTTTAGATAGCAACAGGTTCAGCCGGGACCTGCCATCTTGGTATGCTTCCTCAACAGATGCATGCCGGTCCACATTGACCCAATGGATAACATATACTTTCTAATAAAACAAGAAAAGAACCATGTCATTTGAAATGAATACATTTTTTTCAACAAATTGTCTCCAAAAGACTGGTCCACATTGACCCAATGGATAACATATACTTTTACTTTCTAATAAAACAAGAAAAGAACCATGTCATTTGAAATGAACACATTTTTTTGAACAAATTGTTTCCAGAAGACAAATACCACAAGTCAAATACAGCTATGGAAAGCGTTATTTTGCCTCATAAGGTGCAAATTACTTAAATGCAACATTGAGTGGTGTAGTTTCTGTCTGCTGTCAATGTGAACAAAATATGCGATGCAACAATGAAAAACTACATGCATAATCTTTAGTACTAGTTAACTTTCTAAATTAAACTAGTTGTCATATTCTGCCTTCACAAATTAGTGCTCCAACATGAAGTGATTAACTAAATGGAAACTAATACTTAATCATAACTGGAACTGTGGGACAATACCCTCTCTGAAACACTGAGAACATCATAAATTTGTTACAAATGAGACGAGAAAACAGGAATTCTGGAATAAGTACCTTCTCAACATTGTCGAAGACTAGAACATCATCATAGAGCCCCAAGTGAACATCAGGAAGGTTCCTATCGTCCTGAGGAGCACCAGAGAACGGTAGCTTCTTCTTCTCAACATACCGAACCGTATCATAGGAAAAGAACCCAACCCATCCACCTGTCACAAACAAAAAAACCAAATGTGATAATTCACATAACATCATCAGCAACATCAAATCTTCTCTCTGTCTCAGCAAAGAGGGCTGCTCACCAGAGAAGGATTCAGGGAGCTCTTCGATCTGCTGTGGGTGCCATCCCTCCATCATGCTCCTGGGGATCTGCATCGGGTCGTCCACTACCTGCTCCGTCACTTGGCCCTTCTCGTGGTCCATGATCGTAACCTTGTGCTCTTTGGCCACTATCTCCATCACCGGGTGGGCTCCCACCATGCTGTAGCGGCCCTGCAATCCAATACAATCAGTCCGATCGCTGTCTTGACGACAATAAGCATCGATGACAGAGCAGTCTAATTGCTTTCTGAAAACCAGAGCTAATCTCCTTTTCAAAAAAAAAAAAGGAGCAGTAGATTTGGGAATGGATAATGGGAGACGTACGACGTTAGTGGTGCCCTGAGGCCCCTGCTCGACGGACTCGAAGAGGAAGCTGGGGGCGTCGACGTTGTCCTCGGGGACTAGGCAGCGGTAGGCGAGCACGGGCGTGAGATGGTCCGACACGATGCACTCCCACATGGGCACCAGGTTCCCCTTCCCGCTCCCCCGCGCCGCCGCCTCGAAGAACCGCCTCTTGTCCTCCTCCGCCGCCTCCGCCGCCACCGCGCTCCTGCTAACCACTGAGCTCGCCTGCGGCGTCACGGCAGAGCACTTCAGCCCGCTGGTCCCGCTCCTGCCGCTCCTCCGCCTGGCCGAGACCACCGTCCCCGCCCCAGCCAGGGCCTGCGCCGCCGGGACGGCGACGCGCGAGGGCGAGAACACGGAGGTGGCGGCTAGGGATTCCATTGCCACTGCGCTGGCTTCACGCTCCCTCCCCGCCGTGCAGGGTTTGATCTATATATTTACCCCGATTTGGCTGGCGGTCGGAGCTGGAGTCGGAGAGATGGCGAACGCGGGGTAGTGCGCTTATATAAGCGGTTGCAATCTGATTCGGGAATTCAAAATTAGCAGGTAGTAAGGGTGGGGCATTCGGATTCTGGGATTCGCCGGCAGATTTCCAAGGAGAAAAACGATTTTAATGGAGACGAGTGATGCAGGCAGCTGGCGAGGCTGGGGTTTTGGGTTTGACCCTTTCTTCTGTGGTGCCTGCTTCTGATGGGGACTTGGGGGAGAAGGAGGAGGAGGAAGCAGACACCGTCGCTTACGGAGTACTTGACTGCTACTACAGTACAACTCCTACTGGTATATCCACAGTTCTTGCTCGAAAAAACACGTGACACGTCCAAGTCGATTGCAGCGAAAAATCTCTGTGTTGGAAAACGATTCTAGCAGTCTGGAACGGGACATCACCCACGTTCGGTTCTCGTGTTCCATATTCTAAGAACGTGTACGAAACGAATGTTTTCATTATCACGTGTAAATATTATCTCAAATAATAGGAGCGGAAATATAGTTGCTAAGGTCCCTCATCGTCACAGCACAGATGGTGACCATAAGGAAAGGAAAGAAGTGACTCATATTGACAAGGGTTTAGGATGAAAACGGTCAAATATTGCTAAAAATATATTTATATTTAGATTCTGATTTAAATATACATAATCTATGTCAGATAGAATATAATTAAACATTGACATTATAAATATATGACTTTAGTATTTAAATACGAAATACAATATGGAATGTTGAATATCTAGATCTAACACGGACAAATCTGAACTTCTTTATATGAAATTTGGCCTTGAATACAATATGGAATGTTGAATATCCCATATTCGACGTCATCGTCTTGACTGAATGGCCGGCGTCGCGGCTTCAAACGTTAAACGGCAGGATCATTCCGGCGCTCACCGCCGCCCTCCCTGTCGCGCGTTGGTCATTTGGTCGTGACGCGGGGAAGCTGCGCGGCAGCGTGCCGCGAGCGCCCGTGGCACCACGGCGCGCATGCATGAGCGTGAGCGTGAGGTTGGTAGGCGACAATTTTCGCCGGACCGCATCAGCCGTGTGTTGCTGCTGATCGATTTGATTTGTGATTTTCCCCACGAGGGGCGTTCTTTTATTCGGAGTAGCGAGGATGTGTGTCGAGTCAGAGTGGCAGCGGCGGCCGCGATCAACAGGCAGCTGGATGGATGGATGGGCGGGACGCCAGCGTGGCAGCAGCGTGTGTGTATCTCGTTCCGGGAAAGGAATTGGGGATCGACGAACATGTGTGTTCCGTTCCTATTCGGAGGTCTTCCCGACAGTCGTACCAAAGATTGTGACCATCGGCCAATAACTGTTCAACCGGTGACAACGGTCCGGGGACGCTACTGTCCAAGTAAAAACCGTAGGGAATTCTGAACTGAACTCGCCGCTCGCATAGAGGAAGCAAGTTTTGGCAATTAAGTACTTTAATTGGTCGTTTTCAAGAGAATAAATAATTTTCAGCTCCTGAAAACTTCCTCCTAGAATGCGTCTGGTCAAAATTACTAGAAATTTAGCAAAAGTATATCTACACGTTTCATATAATATATATATATATATATACATATACAAATATATACAATTGACTGCGTGGTCATCTGAACGATTTGTGCCTCGAAGATTTACGTAACAATCGTAACATCTATATTTTAATATATCTTGAAATGAACTCTTGACTATGATTAAAATTTATAGCTTGTACGAGCATACAGGTTGTGTCTCGGTCATGGACAAAATAGAGAAGTGCACGTGGCATTATAAAAGTAAAATATGACGGTTTCACTAATACATTTCTACCGTAATTTAAATATAGATTAGGCATATTGACACAAAAAATGGCTAGTAGCCATGGTATCATATTGAACTTGTGTACAATAGACAATAGAAAACAAAAGGTTAAAAAAGTTTAAAACCTTTAAAATGAGCTTGAATATTCATCCTTTCACAGATTTTTTCGTAATCTCGATTTGAAATGATCCAACTTCAACAGATCACGTCAACTTTGGTGATAACTAAAGTGAGCCTTAAGCAAAATACAATGCAGTTTAATAGAAACACACTTAATTTGGTTCCCTCTAATAAACAAACAAAATGGCACTAATAGAGGGCCAAGACAAGTATATTTTAGTGTCCATGTCAACATGCTACACAATACTTTGATGAATTTTTAGATAGTTTTAAAAAATACTCTATCCATTTTAAATTATAGTCGTTTTGACTTTTTTGGTGCATCCATTTTACTATATATCTAGATATAATAATGTGTCTAAATACATGGCAAAATGTATGAACCAAAAAAATTAAAATGACTTATAATTTATAATGGAGGAAGTATATTTTAAGTCTGATTACCTCCCTGAGAATTGTAAAAACAAATGGTTTTAAAAGTTGAGGAGGATGTTATCAAAAAACTGATTGTAGTTGAAAAGTAAAATTGGATGAACCGCGTAACTTTTTCAATATGAATACTTTTGGTACACAAGCTACTGGCGGCCCAATAAAAACATGGGAGACTCCAGCGCTGAGGCTAGGCCCAAAATTAGGCCTGCATATTGTATATCAATCGTTTTTCTTTGCGACATTGTGGCTGAGTAAATAAATTTGCCCTAATATGAAAAAAAAAAGGTGATGTCTTTTGTTAAACAAGAAAGCAAGTTCTTGCTCTTAAAGTGTTGGTAGTTTACACTTTCTATATAAGTTCCATTCGACTTTTATTACAGTACATACATGGACGAGTCGAAGCTGACAAAGCAAAAATAGCAATTTTATTGGCTTCTAGTTTCTTTTATATAAAAAAAGAGTTAAGATTGTTTCTTTACTTGAGGAGAAGCTGGCTAAAGCTCTACCAAACTAATGGGGCCTTAATAAGTAAAGAGAACTGCTCCCTCCGTTTCAAAATTTAAATCGTTTTGGTTTTATATACACAACTTTTATTATGTACTCCCTTCGTCCCTAAAATCATATAATCCTATGTTTAAATTTTGTCTAAAAAGATATAAATGTGGATAGAAAGTCAACTTGTATGTAGGATCCACCAATTAAAAAAATCAAAAGAGAAGGATCTAGACTTCCTTTGTCTCCTTTGCACTACTGATATTTATATATGTATTTTTGTAATTTTACACCCTTCATTGGTAAACATGCTCAGACCTAGAATTCCATTCTTAATGAGACGGAGGGAGTATCTAGATATAATATACATTAAAGTGTTTAACAAAAATTATATACCTAGAAAAAAAAATAGACGTTTAAATAGAGGAAGTATTTGTCTTCCTACTATAACAAGTGGGAAAATAGGTACAGGGGCTGAAACAATTTGTAGCTTCCACTACTCTAATGACCGATGCAAATCTGAACATAGATCAACAGCAAATGAGAAGAGTCAGGGGGGTAATTATGCAGAGACCATTAGACCATGTAACAGGGAACCAACAGACAGTGACAGCTACAAAAACATGCCAACCACAACACTACATATAACTTAATAATAATAACATTATGGTTCTGGCGCGTCCCATTCGCATATGGTAGGCTCAACTCCGGCATATTAGACGACAGCAGAGATTCAGAGCGCTTGGCTACCCACCCTATCAAGCTTTCGATCGGATCCGGCATATTAGACGACAGCATCGGTTACTGTTGATTGCACGATCCAACAGAAATCCAGAGCACCACGGTGCGTGACCGGTGACCATCAGTGACCAGTGACCACACAGTCCACAGCAGCGGCGCAGCCACCAAACGGGGGATGGGGGCAAAGGAACAGTAGTGCAAAGAAAGGCTATACACTAGCGCCGCGTGCAGGCTGGCCCGCCTCGTGCTACCGACGACTGGCTGGCTGACTAGCTGCTGTAGAGGATGACGAAGCACGGGAGCACTGCTCTGGGGTTGTACACCAGCAGCTCGACGTCGTCGGCCCCGGCCCCGGCCCCGACACCGGCGCCGCGCACGGGGACCATGGAGTCGTAGGCCACCTTCTTGTCGTCCGCCGCGGGACCTCCTCGGGCGACGCGGCCCGCCACGACGCGGCACACCAGCATGGCGCGGCGCACCTGGAGGAAGGCGAACTCGCGCTCCACGTCCGCGGGGAGGGACGCGTGCGCGGCCCACGCGGAGGCGTAGGTGGCGATGCCGTCCACGTCGGCCTGCTTGCCCGCGAAGCCGTGCCGCAGGGTGCTGCACACGCAGCAGTAGGGGCTCCCGCACACGCCGCCGCCGCCCAGGGAGCACAGCATGGTGGAGCAGTGGAACCGCAGCCGCTCGTTGCCGTCCGCGATGCACCGCTCCTCGTCCGCCACGGCGGCGCCCTCGCGCCGGGCGGCGCGGGCGCGGGCGCGGACCAGGTCGCGGTACTCCTCGAAGCGGGCCAGCGCGCGCGGGTTGTGGTGGATCCTGAGGATGCGGCGGACCGCGGGGGGCCTGGGCCTCGCCGTCGCCGGACCGCCGCCGCCGGGGCTTCCACCCGGCGAGGAAGATCATGCGGATGATGTTGAGGCTGGAGTCCAGGTGGGTGAGCTCCGACAGGGAGTGCTTCATCGCCTGGTGGAGCTCCAGCAGCTGCGGCCTGCCCAGCACCTCGCCGCACACCTTGCAGGGGAACACGTCGCCGCGGGCGGCGAACGACCGCGACGACTGCCTGCCCGCCTGCAGCAGCTTCTGCGGCGAGGACGGGACGACGGGGTGGCGCTGAGGGAGCGCACCGAGAGCGGCGACATGAAGGGCGACGACGACGCGCACGGCGACGACGGCGTGGACAGCACCACCGACGCCGAAGGCTGGTGCGGCAGAGACGACCGGGCAAGCGGCGAAGACACGGTGGTGGCCACCGCCTCCTCCTCCGCCTCCCTTCCCGCGACGGTGCCGCCGCTCTTGGCCCCGGAGGAAGAGGAGGAGAAGATGCGGTGGAGGTAGAACCGGAGGCTGGTGGCGAGCGACGACACGTGCCTGCGCGGCGCTCTGACGCTATCGCTGGTGGTGGTAACGGCGGAGGACGACGCTGCCGGGGAGAAGATCAGCGGCGATATCTTCCTCCTCTTGCTGCTCCCACCTCCGCCGCCGACCTTCCCCTCGCCATCATCGGCGTCCGCCGCTTCGTCCTCCTCCCGCGCCCGCGCGGCGCCAGGGCCGCCGGGGGAGAAGCAGCAGCTGGCGTGGCCAATGTGGATGAACAGGAGGAAGAAGAGGGACAGGAGGCCGCGCAGCAGCAGCAGCCCCCCCACCACTGCCCGCCATCTCCGATCGATCTTTACCACCGGCAGCTTGCCTAAGCAGCCTCGCTCAGTCGACGTCTCGGTCGGTCTCAGCTGATCAGATCATGTCGGCGCAGCGCACCGAGAGGTCGAGAAGCATAAAGGGAGGAGGAATCCTCTGACAGGTGAGTGGAGGAAGCAAGCTCAAAGCCTCAAGCCGGCCGGCCGGGAAGTGATCGGTCATCCAACAAGGACGACGGACGGACGTGGAAAGGGGAGGGGAAAAGGAAAGATGGGCGCTTAAAAGAGGAGAAGGGAACGTGACAACGCGGTGTGGTGTGGTGTGTGCTGGTAGGGTACGGAAGCCGAGGGCAAAACTCAAAAGGCGATCTCCATCCGGCGGCGAGACAGCAACAGGTGTATATACTACGTCACACCGAGGAAGGGCAAAACATGCAGCTGGTGCACCGTCAGCTCGTCACGGCGAGGACGCTAGCTTCCAGCGCCGGTGCGCCATGCATGTACCGTCAGGCGTCAGCTCGTCACACCGAGGACGCTGTAGCAGTAGACTTGAATGAATGATGCCATCGCCATGGATGTGGACAAGCTACCGATCGATCGATCGATCGAGATCGGGACTGGTTCGTTCGAGGGCGGAGGTTGATCATCTCGCCGGTGAGCCGGCCGGCCGGAGCCGGATTGGAACGTGTAAGCTTGGAGCGAGCCATCATCATTGCTGAAAGGCCTGACCTGCGCTCCCGGCCGGTCTGCCTCCATCCACATCGATCGATCTCCATGGCTCATCATGTCACGTCTCACACACACTGACCCACCGACTCCATTATTTCACCTGCAGGTGCAGGTGCCGAGATAAAAATGGCTGATTGCTCTGCCCAACGGCCGCGGGGGGCACGCATGCGAGCGGCTGCTGTGCCTGCCGCGCGCTAACCCCAAAAGATTAACGGGCGGCGAGGCGAGACGAGAGGAGAGACAGCGGGCGAGACAAGATGCGCCTGCCGTTGCCACGCTCCCCAACAAGGCGAAACGTGCAGGTGCAGCGGCAGTCTGGCCGACCGCGCAGAGATCCCCGCGCCTCTGCAGCTGCCGCCACAGCAAAACGAGCTGCATTTTGGCAGAGCGTTGCGTGCGGTGCGTCTCCAGGATTCGTGTCACGCTGTGTGTGTGCGAGTCCTCTGGTATCATGGAGGCTGCAGCGGCTGCCTGCGCCTCCCCCTTTCAAAACGCAGCTAAACGGATGAGAGAACGAACTCGTCAGCGGCGGTTCGTAATCATCTGCATCAGCGTACGTTGTACTCGAGTGTATGGAATCCGAGACTTGCGAACAACACTGTTACTGCATCTCAAATCTGAGTCGTACACAGAGAGGGACGAATGATATGCTTGTGGCGTGCCCGGCGCAACAAAGACAGACCGTGGTTCTCAAGATTCGCTGTCATCACTTTGTCGCGCTGGCTCTTACTCCCTCCGTATATTCGCTGTCAATAACTTTTAAGTTGTTAAGTTTAGAAATATGAGAACCATATGAATGTTTGTATTAAAAAATACTTTCGCGCTTTGGATAAATAATTTTATAAAAAATATACTCTTATACTTTGAGGACGTAAACAACCAACATGGAGGGAGTACGTACAATCTATCTCTTATTCTTTTCTGATTAAGATGTTCTGATGGTTTTCTTTATTTGTTTAGCCAATGCTTTGTGGTCCGCCATGTTCTGAACCAAAAGGAGAGCACTCGAGTGCATGCACACGGCTCGACCTCATCATGAAACACGAAAAGTTGCGCGGGCCAACCGAGACGTTCAGCATCTTAGCAAAAACACTTGTGAAGAACGGATCACCATGCCATATTGTTCGACTTCTTATATGTTGCAAGCTAAGCATATGAACGACGCCATTGTGGCATACATACAATCTTACCTTTTCAATCATTCATTCAAATGAGGTGTACCTATGGTTATTGTATGGTTTTGGCGAATGCTTTATGTCATGGCTTGCCATGTTGCCATGCACACAAAACTCCATGGATACACTAGGGTACTAGAAAATGTGATTCCCAGACCTCTCATCATGAAACAACAAAGGAAGCTGCCAGACCTGCCAGACCAAGAGGTAAGAGGAACTTAGCATCAGAAACCATTTAATTCCAGTTCACACTAAATAGCATAATTTCAGTTTATAACAAGTCAACAACAACGACTCATAGTATCCATTCTGTAGGTAGAAGTGTAAAGACCCATCTGAAACATTATATATACTTCTTAGAATTGAATTATTCCCTATGGTGTTCCACCAAAATACCAGCAACCCAATGCACCTCAAGTGGACCCTCGCTTATGACGTGCTACAACATCAAAGCTATATGGCCAGGCAATATAGTCATCAAGCAAACCTATTTGGACTTCTGCGGTTCTACTGTGTCCAAGTAAAATCATCAATAACACTAGTATCAAGATATTTTGGATGAATATGTGTGGCAAGTCCATAATGAAATATAGAGTTGTATATACGGTATGCAGCAACACTTATAAGCTCAAAAGATTAAAGATTGTTTCCTAATGTGGCTAAAGAAAAAGGGATACTACAATGGTTTGGGTAAATAAGAAAGCAGGTTGCTGACATAAAGCCTACATGCCTGCTGTTGTCTCTTTCTTTGCATTATATCTGATATGTTAGTTTGACAGAAGCACCCTACCTACTAAATCATACTAAAATTCCTTAAAAAAAACTGTACTGTACTATTCCGCTACTGCAGATACTGTTTTTGTGGCAACATTACGAAATTAAGCTTTTAATATGGACGAAACTTGCTGTTTTGAATGAATAGGAGTATAGGACTTCATTCTTTTAGTGAGAGTAGAATTAATGAACTTGAGTTATGATATTACTCATAAGAATCAACACTAGTTTCTTGGATAATTCATTTGAACTTGTACGCTATGGACAGTGTAGAACACAATTTACAGCACATGTGTGAATTTCAACAACTAAAATCAAATGAATGATAAGTCCTCAAGGCCACAAGCACACAAATTTGTAGATAAAAACAATCTATGGTTCGATTTGTGCTTTCAAAACCCTACTCCAGCACAAAGAAAAGGTTGCAACTCACAAGTGAGGTTGAACAATGTATACATAGGGAGACACCAATCACGATTTAAGGTGACATTTCTTTCATGATGATTAGCAAGATACACAAAATGAAAAGTCTTAAGTTCTCTGATAATAAGATTGCCTGAGATGATGAAAAGGGAATAGTCAACAGTAACCAACCTGCTCGTTGTGACTTCACTGAAGCAGTTGCCACAGCATCATCTTTCAAGGAAATTGCAGCATTTTCTTCAAAACTCATACTACAACTAGAATGAAATGCATCTGATTTGTAAGAGATAAATCATCTGGCCAGAAAGAGGTTATGCCCAAGGGTGATGTCAATACTAGTCCACACAAACACTTAGTTATGCCCAACAGATTAGGATATTTCAAATTATTATTTGAAATATGAAATATCAAGTACTACTTGGATTATTATTTTACTCCTCTTAAGTCCTAACCAATAACTTCTAAAGACAAGAATAGAAAGAGGTTACTTTCATGCCACAAAATAAAACATTCTAGTACATTTAAGAAGATTAG
Organism: Chrysopogon serrulatus; assembly: GCA_015844335.1. NCBI lineage: Eukaryota > Viridiplantae > Streptophyta > Magnoliopsida > Poales > Poaceae > Chrysopogon > Chrysopogon serrulatus. The sequence continues at coordinate 152,458 of JADLZL010004430.1, read as the reverse complement.
AATAATAAGTTGATATCATACTCTCAGCTCAAGATTACTCCTTTTGTTTTAAGATTCATTGCATCATTGTATTTTTCAGAGTTCCATGTATCATTGATTTTTTTTCTCAAACTTTGACCAACAAATTTATTTACTGTACTAAAGTGGAAAACATACCGCTAAAACTGCCATCAAAATAACTTTGAGCATACCTTGCATGCCCTTTTACTCAAAAGTGTATAGAAAAAACAAATATAAGAACAGCAAGAGGCTAGTCCAATACATTTACAAGATTACAAGACCAAGTTAGTATGGTGCTCTCAGTTCAGGACTGCTCTGGCGTATAATTACAAAGATATATGATACCTAAACATATTGCATTGAATCAAGAATGCTATAACTTCTTCACAAATGATACTGTAAAAGCTAAGACCTTCGTGCTAAGATATTAAGAAAAGAGTTTTACATCAGAGAAGATTATTTCTTTCTATTCTCACACATTTACCATGACATGTATATGCAGATGCAAGGCATGTGAAGATGTGATACATGATATATCTTGAGAGGCAAGATTACATAAAACACATTTGTTCAGTGCCGAATTATGCATGAAACCATGAGCCAAGAACAAGAATGGCATCATGGACTTCCAATTCTCTTGGTAGACCTACTGAACGGCCACTCCATCTGCACAAGAGAATGCTATGAGAGAGAAATAGAACCAGCAAGGTGGGAGGTCTCCCACACTTCAACACCTTGCATCTCTTCTCTTGTTACAAACAAGCGGTCTCCACCCCCTTCAATCATCTGTATCATCCCACGTTTAGCATCCTCTTCTGTGTCCACATAGCAACTCCTATAAAATTTTTCATCAATTCCTTCACTTTTGGGTCTTTCATTTATTCCTGATTGCTCTATCAATTCGCCTGCATTGTGGCGATGCTCTCCCAATCGGGACCAAACCTCCAATCCATCCTTTCGGCTGACAAAAACTTGAGACCGGTGACAACACAGAACACTGCCATAGCCTCCTGCACTCCCTCGTGGCCCTGATGACATATACACCCAAGGATCATTACCAAGGCATCTCAGGTCTGCCACTGCTAAATCTCCTGACTTTGAGCAAACTTTGTATATTGCCTCCTGCTTCACATCCACATCTGCATCTGCAAATGGATCCCCAAACCTACTGCTTCTTCCAGCTCCCCCTGGCTCGCTTGTCTCCCACACCACATTCCCAGACCGAAAATCCCATAGCCTCATGTAGCCCGAGTAGCCAAATGCCCCGGAACTAACGAATGAGGCAAACACCAGCCCCAGTGCCGGCAGGTGCACCACTCGACCTGGTGCCGATGACTTAGCCGCACTACCACTTTGCCGGCCAATCTCTTGTGTGGGCTTCAGAGTTACAGGGTCAACCGCCAGGATGCAGTTTTCCCGGTGAGGGCACTCAAACGTTGCCAAGATGGGTGAATTATTATCAGCGGCATCAGCAGGAGGACGGGCCGCAATGGCGACGACCTTCGCCTTGCTGACGCGAGTGTCAGTGGGATCCAACCACTGAACAGAGGCGACATGTTCGCCATCGAGAAAGTCGTATACGTGAAGCCCAGGAGCGGAGACAGACCCAAGGACGGCGAGTCTGGGCGGCAGCTGCAGGAGGGAGGTGATGCGGTGGAGGTGGGTCCGGAAGGTAGCGTGGTGATCCAGCGCCGGGGAGTAATAGGTGACCAGCCCAGCGCCGTGGGCTAGGCATAGTGACCCGTCGTGGTGCGGCGCAAGGGCAGTGGGGAAGGGCTCGGAGGCGGGGCAGAGGGTGGAGGCGAGGGAGGCTGAGAAGCCGCGGAGCGGCGGCGGAGATAGCGCAGCGAGAAGCTGGGAGTCGAGGCCGTAGAAGTTGGCCTCGTCGAGGAGGACGCGCGCGGGGAAGTCGGCCGCTGCGGAGGACGGGGAGCGGATGGCAGCGAGGACGGCGGATAGGAGGGCTGGGTCGCGGTCCACGAAGGTTGGGGTGGGGGAAGGCGAACCGAGGGAGAGGGAGAGGGAGAGGGAGCTTGCCTCCAGCGAGAAGAGCTTGCCCCCCACGTTGAGCTGCTTCATCGTGCCGCTCCGGCCGCCGCCGCCGCCGGCTTCCATCGCTGCTAGCTGCTGTTTGGCTGTCCGACGAGGCGACGACTTTTCTTCTTGCTTCGGAGTTTGAGTTCACAAAAGCGTATGGATCAGACGCGGCATTGGGCCTGCCGGAAGGCTACCAAGGCGGCCCAATCCCCCGTAGGCCCCAGGACGGGGCAACAGTACAAAGTACTACCGCTATTCTAATAATAATAATATTTTTCTGCTAAAAATAATAATATTTACATTTACGACTCTAAATTATTTTATTATAAAAATATATTTTTTAATTAATATATTTGATATTATAAATATTTAAACTGATTTGTGGTCTTTTTTTTTTTAAAAAAAAACTAGCATGAGTTTTGCAAGTAGTATATTAATAAAGAAAAAATTTTGGCGTAAGAAAAAATAGAGCCAAAAAAACGTGAAAAAGATGCCACAATAATTTAGTTCTCCAGGGATCGATCCGCCTACCTTCTTTCAGCCAACAAGCACTCACCAGTTTGTTTCTTAATTTTCGCTACTAGCTTGGTTGCGTTAAATGTTATCGAGCGCTCCGCGCTCCTTTTCCTTCCACAATTATCAGAAAACGAGCAACTCCAACAGTTTGCTAAAACTCACTTGGCAAATTTATAGTTTTGCCAAGTCTCAAAACCAAATGCCAAGTAAAAAAAGAGGCATTCTCTAACAGTTCTATTTGGGCTTGGCAAAAGAACTTGTCATCCTAGAACTTTTGCAAAAATCACAAAATTGAGCCTCCAACAAGTTGGCAAAACTAGTTGGCAAATTAGGATACACGTGATGCCAAGCGATGGAGGACTTGGCATATTTGGTAAGTGAAGGGGAAATGTTGCCAAGCTCATAAAAATGCTAAGTAGTTTTGTCAACTTGTTGGAGGCTGTTTTTTAGTGATTTTGGCAAAATTTTTAGGATACCAAGTGCTTTTAGCAAACTGTTGGAGTTGCTCTCTAAATCCTTTGGTTGGTGCATTTAGAGTGGTGCCTACCTAGGTCCACCATTCCTCAACTATGAAGAAATAGTCAGTTGTCTCAATTGTAGATGTTGTCAGCAATACTAGCAGAAGCAGAGTACGGCCAATAAGCATGTGGAGATTGCCGTTTCGTCATGTGTTTGGTATAACGGAATACTCCCATCTGGTTGAGCCATCCTCGAATTGAGTCTATCTGATGTCCGCAGACAATTCTGAAATGCAAGCCAGCCATAAGAGGCATACTCGTTATAATAAATAAAATAAATAAACGTGAAATTACTAACTATTGGAATTTCAATTTTGATATCAGTAGTTCATTCTATCTTACAATATCCATGATACAATCGATATACAGCAAAGGATAATTCACAAACAAATACAAAAAAGATAACTTTACAGTACAAGTACAGGTACCAAGCGGGCCTAGCTGAGCAGAAGATCCCGAACTCTCACTGGTCTTTTCACAGCATTTGTGAAACCCTGCACATTGCATAGTCACCTTCATGAGATAATGGCAAAAGAAATGAGTATAAATGTAGCCATGTGTCTTGGAACATCTTAGTCCAAACACTGCAATTACAGGACAATAATATACACAAAGACATCTCGGCAGAAAACAAAAATAAAAAAATAAAGCATCAAACAATTGAATCCTGAATAGACATAATGGCATTAATAGCAAATCAATTTTACACGATGGAGTTGGTGCAGCAGTTCGTTAGCTGCATTCGCTCAGGTTCTTTAATACAATGATGCTCTCTCTGTTTTTATTTATACTTTGTACTAAATCAAACATTTATATATTTGACCATCAATTTAAAAATATATATGTACTCATGACATAAGATTTATGTTTTTAGATTCACTGTAAGATATATTTTCATAATATATAATTCAGATATTATGAAACTATAAGGATTTTTTGAAATGGATGGTCAAAAATAGTAATGCTTGACTTAGGACAAAACTAATGTGACATGTAAAAAAGAATGGAGGGGGCACTACACACTACAGATCTGCATGTTCAAGAAATAAAAACATTCCGACAGCATTGACTTGGGAGCATGCAAACAAATAAAAAAAAACACCTAATGTATCACTGGATGTGGTCCTAGGTTTCACCTATCCTCACATTAAATGTTGTTTTCTACTACTTTATGCATGTCCTCAATGTCATTGAGGAAATTTTCTCCTTCCAAAAGCTTAAGCAAAACAACTTCTAAAAAAGGAACCCAATCCCAATGACAACTTCAACCTGGGAATACATATTCCAGCATGCTGGACCTAGGACCACATCCAGCAAAATTTAATTATGAGGAACAACGAATTCCATGAGACAGCAAAACAACTTCTAAAAAAGGAACCCAATCCCAATGACAACTTCAACCTGGGAATACATATTCCAGCATGCTGGATCTAGGACCACATCCAGCAAAATTTAATTATGAGAAACAGCGAATTCCATGAGACATAAGATTATTAGTGCATGTGTTTATTATATAGAAGCAGGTCACAGGAGGTACTTTGGCATAGCAATCGATAGAAAGAACACCTCATTATATTTGAAGATCAGAGGGCGTGAATCCCTCTGAAGTGTTGCTCCTTGCAGCCCCACATCACTAGTTTTTGCATCTACTGGTCTTTCCTTCCTAAACCTGTTTTTGTCAAAGAAAATAGGTAAACTTCACCGCAATCATAATTGCAGGTAAAAATGGCAAGTTGACTTCTGACTAATAATAATTTAATATTGCTACATTACCTGTCAAAGAAATTTGTTGCGCGGCTGGAGTGTTTTTTGGCAGGTATAGAATCTTTACCATTCACATTAGAGGCTGAGTTTGATTGCATTCCTAGGGTAGATGAACTGCACTTGGAACTATCCTTGGAACAATGTAAAGCCGGACGGATGGAATTAGCTACTGTCTTCTTCCTTGTAGCTGATAAAGCTTCACTCTTCATATCTCCATCATTAGATTGGTTCAACAATTTGCCAGCACTATCTTTAATGATCTTTCGCTTCTCTACCTGTATCAAGGATAGTATGTTCACAAGGAAGAGGGGGAAAATCACTTTGTTCTACTCTGAAATCACCAGATTTGGCATAATGAATATCAACATAATATTTCAAGAGCACATATTCCACTACTGAATACAAATTCAGAACCTCTGTTAGTACAGCAAGAGAAACTATTCAAAGGTGCAGCTGGGTCATATATTCACAATCAATGAACAAAATTTTGTTAATTGGCAATGCAAGGTGCTTTTCTCAGCTATTTTTAGAGGTCCAACATGACTTGCTGACATATTATAGACAATGCATGATCACCTCAAAGAAACAAGAGAGTATGCATTTAGTTTTCAGCGTTAAACTTAAGAAGATATTAAAGTTATGCTAGGGTATTAGGAGCTAAGCAAGACATGAACAACTTTGAATCCTTAAAATTTAGAAGGGCCACTCACCTCATGCACCAACACCTGTTTCATGGCTAAAGACAGACCAATGTGCTCTGATTGATAGCCCTGATATCAACTGCTTTGTTAGGTACTATGATAAGAGTGCATAAGTTAAACTGATAATGAAGACTGAAATATTAGACAGACCTTAAAATTTATGACATCATTGATTGGAGGATAAAGAGAGAGTGATGAAACTTCATGGGGCGCTACATGCATGTGTGCCTTTTCTTGAGGGACAAACTTTGTGTTTCTGTATGTAACTGAATAGGAGACCATAGTATGAACTAGCTGCACAAGTTCATCCTTTTCTCTTTCTGACAGCAAATTCAGTGCTACCTGAAAATATCATGCATTGTTAGAAACCTTGAAAAGTCATGAAAATATAGGACTATATTGAAACTTGCAACGCCATCTGGAACTCATATGTTCCGAACTAGTAAAATATGGATTGACTGAGGGTCTTAAACCTATTTCTTAGTTGCTATTTTATTTCAAAAAATAATAATTAAGCTATGAGTTTCATACTTCCATGTTTCATTTATGTCCATATTTAACTAGTTCAAAGTATTAGAAACATATATTACCCAATAACACTAACATTCACTTGTTCATCATCTTGAAGGCAGGTGAGTTTTGAGCAAATAAATATACCAACAGAGTAATTCCTGTTGGCACTTAATCCAAGTGCCCAGGTGAGCAGCACCTGCTCTCCCTTTCCTCCTCTCCCTCTCTGACCCAAAGTGGAAGAAGAGCCGAGCTCTCAACTCACACACACGCACTGCACACCAGCTGCAAGCGGAGGCCTGAGCTGCAGACACAAGTGAATGAGGCAAGAACTACTCTTTCCATTGGATTGCATGCAATATATACAAACTATCCACCAACAAGGTGGTATGGCTGTCTACAGCCCTACTGTTCCTAGCACTATACACATGACATCTATCATCTACAGTGCTAAGCATGGCCTACTGCCATGACCCTAACAGTGACCAAGAGCTGACCTACTGTCTGCCCTGTTCACGCAAGTGGAGGAATGGGTTCAGCAGTAGATTACGTGCAACATTTCTTCCCCTAATCCTACTGCTAAACCTGGACCTCAACCATGCCAATCAAGCTTCTCAGCTCCAGGAAGCGAAGACGCCCAAGTGGCTTGGTGAGAATGTCAGCGAGTTGCCGCCCGGTCTCGACGAACTCGATGACGAGATGACCACCATCGACGCAGTCCCTGAGGAAATGGAATTTGACGTCGATGTGTTTGCTCCGGTCGTGGAGCACAGGGTTCTTCGCCAGCGCGATCGCCGGCTGATTGTCCACCCTGAGCGCCGGCGGCTGAGCCCGAGCCCCGGTGAGCTCTGTCAACAGCCTGCGCAGCCACACCACTTGACACGCCGCCGTGGCTGCTGCCACGTACTCCGCCTCACAGGTGGACAGAGCCACCATCTTCTGCTTCAACGACTGCCAGGCGATCGGCGCTGCTCCCAGGAAGACGAGCACACCAGAGGTGCTGCGTCGCCCATCCACGTCGCCCGCCATGTCTGCGTCGCTGAACGCCGTGAGCTCCGGCGCACCATCAGTGTCCCTTGGCGGTGCCTCGCTGAACACCGTCAGCCGAAGCCCGCCCGGCGCTTCTTTTCTAAGCCCCAACCGTGCCACTGGATGCGCTTCACCGCCGTCCAGTGGTCCTCCCTCGGATCCTCCATGAAAAAATGTCCGGCCGCGTGTGAGTGAGCCAGCGCAGTCCGCCGACGATGCTCCGGTAAAGTGTGGCCCACCTTCGTCCCCGGAGAGCTTGATCCGCTCCCTCCATGGTGTCGCCACCGGCTTGCAGCCAGCCATCCCTGCCCGCCGAAAGGCGCGCTGTCCAAGCTTGATGGCATCCTCCCCTGCTTCACCTCGATGCCGAGGTAGTAGGAGAGTGCGCCGAGGTCGCCATTCGAACCGTGCCGCCATTTCCTCCTTGAAGGCCGCGATGAGCAACGCGCGCGCGCCGGTGATGATGAGGTCGCCGACATACACCCCGACGATGAGGTGCTCCTTTCCCCGCCGGCGGGTGTATAGCTGCTCGGTGGCGCATTCCACCATGGTGGTGTCGAGCTGATATGCTTCAATATCGCCGTTGAGGAAGGCGGATTTGAAGGTGGTGGACTTTGATGGTCAAATCCCAATACAAATATATATATATATATATATATATATATATATATTGTATATATACCTATATATATATATATATATATATATATATATATATATATATCTGATTCTACCATAAGTATATATATGAGTCCGGTAAACATATTGGGTAAAGGATATATATACTCATATATATCATATATTCACCTGCATATTTTGAGTTTGGATTGCGAGGAGTCGAAGGTTCATCTTGATCCGCAAACATATTGGGGAATGAAGTAGACATCCGCAACGCCCGCCGCTCGCCATCTTTGCAAAGACGACGGTGCAAACCCGCGAGCCGTATTTGACCGAGTGTCGAGGTAGGAGAAGGCCGCGCGGCAACCGACATGTGGGTCCTTGCTTGACGCCGGAGTCGAGGTTTGGAACTAACACCGAGATGGACTTAGACAAGTTTGCTGATTGGGAGTTTGACCGTCCCGGTCCCCCCTCGGTCGAGGCGGAAGATTCGGACGAGACGGAAGGTGGGGTGTCGTCCGAGGAAGACGGAAGGTGGGGGGTCATCCTATGAAATGGTCTCCGCCATTTTCATCGTCCATCATTTGTTCCGAGCCAGGTGCGCCTCCTCCTGTTCTTTTCTTCTTCTAAATCCAAAGCATTGGGGTCGTACTTCTTGTTCTTCTTCTTGCCCGCCCGCCCTTTGCGTGCTGCTTGCCGCCGTTGCCCCCACGGCTGGACCCTTCTCCGCCCTTTTTCTTTCCCTTCATCCGAGGCGTTCCACTCCGCCTCGGTGAGGACAGTCTTAACCACCCACCGTAATCACCACTGCAAATTAAATATTTCGAAAGTTGATATACAGCGCAATGGCCAGTTCAAACAAGCAAAATTTTAAATTTGAAAAAAGAAAGCATTCCCCTCCTCCTTCCCGTCTCCTTTCCCCCATAGCCCGGTGGAACTCGGTCGGCGTGGCCGAGAGTGGCGCCCACCTCCGCATCCTCCTCCTCCGTTGCCCGGGTCGAGCCGCCACTTGGCTGTCCTTCCACTTCATCAACACCGCCCACTCACCATAGTTGGTGCGAAGCATCCCTCCTCACCGTCCATAGGCGATCTCCCTTGTCCTTGAGTCGCCGGCCCCCTTTGCCGCTTCTTCGGTGAATCATCCGCCAATTAGTCCCGGGCGAGGGTATGCGGCTCGTACCAATTGTTAGCAAATCCAAGTGCCCAGGTGAGCAACCTGCTCTCCCTTTCCTCCTCTCCCTTTAACCCAAAGTGGAAGAAGAGCCGAGTCAACTCACACACACGCATCGCACACCAGCCTGCACGGAGGCCCGAGCTGCAGACACAAAGTGAATGAGGCAAGAACTACTCTTTCCATTGGATTGCATGCAATATATACAAACTATCCACCAACAAGGTGGTATGGCTGTCTACAGCCCTACTGTTCCTAGCACTATACACATGACATCTATCATCTACAGTGCTAAGCATGGCCTACTGCCATGACCCTAACAGTGACCAAGAGCTGTCCTACTGTCTGCCCTGTTCACGCAAGTGGAGGAATGGGTTCAGCAGTAGATTACGTGCAACAATTCCACTATCAAGGTTTGGTAAGATTACTAGATTAGTGAATGGCAACTTACAGGTCTCAAACTCAGTGGAGAGAGAATATGTAAAAAGGGGGAAGCAATGTCTTCAACGAATGATTCTACTGAGAGGTGCCTTGACACAAATGGTGACATTTGGTTCTGCCAGGTCTTCAACATGTCTTTCTTTTCTAAAAGCAATGCTCGAGACCTGAAAAAAATATCTACATTAATCCCACTAATGGGAAGCAAAAAATATATTTATGTGAAAAAATTACCTCTGCAAAGCTTTTGGCCATTCAATATTTGGCTTCTCAACTTGAGCAACCATGCGGCTTATAGTGATAGCAATTGGAGGTTGATATGCTGAAATAAGTGGTTTAACTTTGTTGGTCAAATCCCAATACAAAAAAAAAAAAAAAAAAAAAATACAGCCAGTCTAATTCTACCATGAAGTGGCATCTGCTGAGTCCGGTAAACATATTGGGTCAAGGAATCTGAAACTCCAAGTATATCGAGACATTTCACCTGCATAGCAGTTTGGACTATGGTAAGTATGAAAATGAACTGTAGAAGGAAGAAAATCAACACAAATAACCAAGATTAGCATTTTGTACAGATGCTCACAGTCTTTTGCAACATCGGGTCATGGTACGATAGTCTCAAGAAATTTTCATGGATCCCATCCATAGTAACTTCGTAATCACCACTGCAAATTAAATATTTAACGTGAATAAGTAATGCCAGTTCAAACAAACAATATAAGAAATCTGACAAAAGAGAACTTTACCGGTTAGATATGAGTGTGAAGAGAGAGTCTATGTCCTTATCTTCATTGAAAAGGTTTTCAGCCTTTCCAGACCGCTTGAGTCTTTTCTTTTGCAAAACCTGAGGAACAATGAAACTTAATAAGATGATTTTGGGTGAAACTTTGCTAGCATGGGTCCTAATACTTGATTTAGTTATAAGAACAGGGGTAATCAGAAGACACATGTCTATTCGATGAAAATATTAAAGCATGTGGCTTTCTAGAAGCAAAAGGATGTAGAACAAGGCCTCTTTATGTAAGAGCATGGTTTTTCTAGTTCAGAGAAAGCTTCTAGAATGTTGCATCACACTGAGCTTGAGAAGAGAAGGGAGAATAGAGATTTAACTGAGACAGAGACAAGTAATATGGACCAAATAGATTCCAAGCTAAGATCTGGGTTCTAGAGGAGATTAAGAGCAGACAGTGATCCTATGGATAGAAACATCTTGGAGGGAGACAGGAGTACAGCTTATTTCAAGTTATAGCAAACCATATAGTAGAAAGAAAAAAATAGGGTCCTAGTGGTCAAGTACATGATCAAACTGGTACGATGAGATTAGCAGTAGATTTCTGTAAAGATCTCTCTTTTCCACAAAGCAGGCTGAGGGTTTAATCTTAGGTCAAAGTTTCTGAGATATTAAGGACCTAGCAACAGAACAGGAGAATGAGGTGTTAATTGCTGTTTTCTCATAGGAGGAAATTAAAGCTGCTATTATCAGTTTTTTTTCTCAAACATGCAGGGAAATGTGTGTGATTGCATTACCAAGAGTTTGATACATTTAGTTGCTACTTTCATAATTAAAGTTGCTATTTCCAGTTGTTTTAAGTGCACTCCTGGGCCTGAGAGCATCTCTCTTATGTTCTATTATAAATTCTGGTCTGTCATTAACAATGATATAGTAGATATGTTTGCCAATTTTCATAAAGGTGAACCTGACATCTATAGGTTAAATTTTGCAATGATTACTTTGATTCCTAAACTCAGTGATGCTAGTAATATGAAGCAGTTTAGACCAATTAGTCAGTGCAGGAGCCTTGGCACAGATTGGGCCTGGGGTTGCGCTCTTGTACATGTATACTATATTTCTCTCTTAAGTGAAAGGCAGAGAACTTTGTTAAAAAAAGGTAATATTTAGTAGTTTATACCTATTAGTTTAATTATTTGCAGTTTCAAAAAAATTCTAAGCTGTTAGCACTTAGATTAGGCCAAGAGTCACAAAGCATGATTTTGCTATGTGTAAAGAGTTTGGCAGGTTAGGAATCCCAAACCTCAGAAATTTAAACACATGTTTGCTAGGCTCCTGGCTCAAAAGGTTTCAGTAATAAGTTGTGGAAAGAAATTTATTGACCATATTCATATTTACAGAACCTATAGGTCAAAACGTCTTTGCTGCTAAAAATGATGGCTTTTCAGTTCATTAAAGGGATGATTTCTGCTATCATGGCTGCTAAAATAGTTATAGGTGGAAGATTGGAAAAGGTAACAAGGTTAGATTTTGGGAGAATAACTGCTAGGTACTTCTATTCTGGCTATTCAGTTTTGGAGGTTCTATGTTATTGTCAATGAGAAATCAGGTATTGTTAGGGAGTTTTGGGACAGCAAAAATGTTAGATGTATCTTTGGAAGAAATGTAGGTGATAGCTTGATGAATCAATGCCTTGAAGTGATTCAACTAGCCTCTACTTTTGTTAAACATAGAAAATAAAAGAGAATTGCAGAAGAGGATACAGGGAAAAAAACATCAAACCTGTTTCCAAACGTCAAGGATGCTTTTTGACTTATCTTTCTGTCCAATTACTTGTGAATCAAACGCTGTCTGCTCCATAACACGTATCATTAGGTAAAGAATATCATATATATTGATAGTATCATCATATGGGTAACTAAACCAGTTCACTTACAATGTTAAGTGCCACTCTTTTCTTGTTCAAAAACTGAAGTGTGTTTAGGCATGAACGGATGTCACATTCTGCAGGGATATATTACTAATCAGTCCAATGTCTATGAAAATAACCATACATCTCAGTGGGCAAAGATAGTCCATGCAAATAGTAGAATTTCCATTCATCCAACAGAAGTATTAGAGTTTGGATACAAGCAAAGAAAAGAGGAAATGAAAGGAAAGCCTCATAGCCAGGTCAAAGATTGCAATGCAAATTAAGATAGTAGATTTCTATTAATCAGGCTGAACAGCTGGATGTTAGTATTTTTTATGTTAATGAATTGTGAATCCTATTAATTCATTTTACAACGAGGGTTCAAAATATTTGCCAGTTTTCTTTCAAAGTAAAAATATGTCATTTGGAAGCTAAAGAAACTGTACCAGTGTACTCCGCTAATGCAGAAAGAGCAATCGAACTTGTCTTGAAACCTTCGTTTTTGCATATATACTTGAGCCTAAGGAGAAGTAAAGTATTAAAAAGATGTGCTGTGATAAAAGTATGTTTGTGGCTACTACCAATTTTGTCATGAGATGAAGGTAAAGGAATAGGTGCATTCACATCACCTGTTCACCACACGGCTAATTGTCGGCTGCACAAACACATGAACCCTGTGAATTTAAACCAGTCCTCATAAGCAAACATTTAATGGTTTACAACTGTACCAAACATAATGAGTACAGAAGGAAATATATTACTTGGCTACTTGGCGCAGTTGTCTCAGAGCTGGAGCATAAAGGTCATTGCATATACAAATTACCTTTGAAAATTGTATAATTAGTACTTATTATATCTAATAGACTTTAAAGACAAAAAATATGGTGGCAGAGAGTGTAGTTTCAGTTCTTACAGGCCTCAGTAGTTTTGCTGTTCTATTACTTTTCCTAGATGACTTTCGGACTTCCGTTTCTTCACCATTAGTGCTCCTGTCAGAATTATTACTCTTTTCAGCATTGATCTGCGAGAGAAGAACAAACCATGTAATGCAAAAAATTGTTTGGTAAGGTGAAAAAATACATGCAAGCCGAAAATAATAAGTAAAGTAAAGCAGAGCAAAGTACTAAATAATATGTCAGGTGAGGATAACCATCTTCAAGATGACCTCCACTGCCCCTTTTCCATCACCAAGTGCTCCATCAATTTCATCAATTACCTAAACAGGACAGAATACTCAACAGAATATAAAAGGAGCTATTCGACAAGTAGCGCAGCTGTATTAATCATACCAGACACTTGGGCTTCGAATCTGACATGATCGAGTTCATCTGAACTACATCGAGAATTTTTGTTTCAATGGATGAGGCAGAACGGTCATCACTGGCATTAATCTGCATTTAATACTGAATGTAAGCAACAAACAGAGCTTGAATTGAAAACAGGAATTAAGTAGGTTAGCTAAAATTAGAAGTGTCCATGATAAATCATGTGGATATAGTCTAATAATACCAAGATAGACCAGTATTGAGTAGGAGACTATATTGGATGGATTACAACCACAATTTATCTTCTTGGGGAGCATTAGAGCTCAACAGGCCAACTAGTCAAATCAATCACTCAAGCATTTTTTTAACTAGAAGCAGTGTTTAAGTTTTGGAGCAAACATTAATAGAAGGAAAAATCATGTGATCTCAGCTTTCAATGTAACATAATAAAATTGACACAAATATATTATGCAATGAAATGTAGTCATGACTTCAATGCAACAAAACTGAAGCAGGGGGATTTGGAAGCATAGCAGAAGATTTATACGGTGCTAATCATATAGCACATAAATCTTTAATAGTCATGCATCATCAATCATCATGTTAAAAACCAACGCACTGCTAGCATTCTATGACCATAACACAGACCTCCACAACATGGTAGCCACAATGTCTGGCTGCAACATGAGCAAGTGTGGTCTTTCCAAGCCCAGGTGGACCACATAGTAGCAACACCTGCAACATCAGGAGGGTATTCAGTTGCAGTAGTGAACCAGCGTGACAAACCAGCAAATATTTAGACAGCTTTTGGTCACAAACATGAACATACAACACAGCAGTTGTGGCCCACCTTTTGTTCTGGTGCATTATCAACTGATGACTTTTTGCTGAAGGAGCGCCCCAAACCTTCTGGATTGCTGCTTTGTGCATTCAGGGGTGTGTCATCTTGACTTGCAACAGGACCCCCCTTACTCTTGGAAAAGAAATTTCTGTTACTTGCATTCTTTTGGATGGTTGAAGAGTGTCGACGCAATGCACATAAAACATCATCACCCGTTGCCCGAATATGGGACCCAAAAACACTGGAGTCCCATTGTTTTAGCCATAGAAGTACCTGGGCAAAGCACATACACATATGTCAAGCGAAAATGTTAGGCAAAAGACGGAACCTTGACTTTAAAGTAGCAAGGTGCAATTTGGAATATCTTTACCTCTCGGTTTGTGTGCTCATCACTTAACAGCTCTGTGAAAGAATTTGGTGCGTACTTTTCCACCCAAAGTTTTTCTGTGACTAGTGGAGTCACTGGACAAGCCACAGGGTCTATTGAGTCTGCACTTTCCTGCAATGCCTGCATATACATCATGAAAAGTATGTTAGTCAAGTACTTTAATTGGCTTACATATAAGTATATATAACCAACCATAAAAAATTATTAGTCAAGCCCTTCCTTAAGCTAGTAGTCAATACATGTTGTAGACATGGTTAGGTCCATACTGTACAATATGGACAATGCAATGCTCAGAATCGAACATTGTCTTCTAAACCACTCAACAATAGAATTATTATTTAACTTATGGAATGTTTGTGGAAACTTTTTTGTAGTGAAATCCACAAAGGAATAAGAGCACACCCACCCCATTTTAGGCAAAATGTTAAAATTCCCACAAAATGCTCAGGTAGCAAGAGTAACCATCTTTTCCTAGTACTATTCAACAATATCCACTAAATTTCCAGTGTTTCCCAAATAAGGATCATTTGATTATTAAAGTCCAGTTTAGATTGTACTACTGCTTCCATTTTAGTTGTGATGCGTTAAGGACAGCCATGAAGTGTGATCTGTAAAATATTCCTAACGTGTGCATCTACATATGTAGTACCTTAGCTAAAGCCTCCTGCTCAGCACGCCTTGTTAGTGAGTGAAAGGATTCTGAGAGCAGGCCTGCAGAAACACATACAACGTGAACAAATAAACCAAACCCATCCTGAATCTTGAGAGAAATAAGTACTGTAAGAGCGAGCAATAATAAACCAGTCAGTAACTAACCCTTGTGATTGCTGTTTGGGTTGGAGAAGTGACCCCCTTGCCTAGTTCCGCTAATTTCTCGACCGACCAACCCCTCTACTGCAAGCTTGGCATAAACCCTCTCCCCATTGGGAGCAGTGATGGGCACAGAGTCTCCATGGATCTCCGAGGCGAACCGCGAGATGGTCTTCTCGGCGACGACGATTTCAGGGGCGGGGGGCGGCGAGTAGCGAAGCCAATCCTCGTCCTCCGAGTCCTCTTGCTCAACATTTCTCCGCTTGCTCCTCTCCTCTTCCTCATCCTGCTCCGGCGGTGGCAGAGGCGGAGGCCGCTTCAAACCGCCCGACGCTTCATCTTCGCACGCGTTTGACCAATTTCGTTAGCAATATATAGACAATCGAGGGCTGGGTTCTGATATACAAATAAGGGGTGCATTGCATACTTGCTCGTGGCGCGGCGGACTCCTGCGGCTGCGGGAAATCGCACGGCTCGTCCGAATCGCCGGGGGGCAGGACGACGACCTCGTCGGGGTCGTCGAAGTAGGCGTCCTCCTCTTCCTCGGGAACTAGGCCGTGGCTCTCCATCCACTCGAGCTCGTCCGGATCTGGCATCTCCATGTCTATCTCCATCGCCGACTCGCCGGCGCAGCAGTAGCCTGGCGGCGGCGGAGATGCGAAGAGTGAAGCGTCGATGGCGGGAAGTGGCGGAAATGGAGTGGGCGTTGCCGCCTTCTCCCTAATCTGTTTTTATGGCGGGCCACGCGGTATGTATCAGCCCAACATGAACTTTTAAGCCCATGTATTATAAGTATTTTTCTATTAAGAAAGGGAACGTATGCAGTGCAAACTAACTTCCCGTGAAAACCTGTGCAAACTATAGCAAAAAGGTTGTCTAAATTTACCAAAAAAATCACACATATAGATGATATGATGATACACAATCTTGCAAAATATCTTGTCCAAACTCGACTTTGTTTGTGAGATATAAAAATAACAAATTTTAACAAATCATTTGGAAATGATTTGTTAAAAGTTTGTTATTTTTATATCTCACAAACGAAGTCGAGTTTGGACAAGATATTTTGCAAGATTGTGTATCATCATATCATCTACATGTGTGATTTTTTTGGTATTTTATATCTCACAAACAAAGTCGAGTTTAAACAAGATATTTTGCAAGATTGTGTATCATCATATCATCTACATGTGTGATTTTTTTGGTAAATTTAGACAACTTTTTTGCCGTAGTTTGTACAGGTTTTCACGAAAAGTTAGTTTGCATAGCATATGTTTCCATTAAGAAAACAATCCTTTGCTCAAAAAATTAAGAAAACATTCTACTCAGATTAGTCCATTTCAAGTTGAATGTACATCTCCCTTTTCCAGATGACTGTATGTAGAAAATATTATCAACATTTATATCTCAAATAATTTTATAGTGAAAATATATCCCATGTTCAATCAAATTATATCTATTATTCACCATGGATACTACTAATATTTTTTTATATATCCGATCAAACTTTTTTTTAAAAAATGGCTCATCAAAATGTGAGATGTATGTTTATTTTGGGATAGAGGAAGTAATGTGTAATTTTTTATAGTCAAAGCTATATTAACATCTGTTAACATAAATATACACTACATGTATAGTATTTGGAGGAGGGGAGGGGGTGTTGCCGGCCTTAGTTTGCCACGTCATAGTCATAGTTGGGACAACAACACAAAAATTGAGTTTGTGTTTGGTTGATAAAGACGCTTAGGCCCTTCACAATGTATATTTCCTAGGTGCATGATGCTTCAAAAGAATAGAGAGAGATGGAGTAAACAAACACCACTGACAAAAGTAATGCTATCTCTGAGTGATGCTAGAAAACTAGGAGCAGACCCGCTCCCACTTCCTTAAAATAACATTGTTCTACTCTAGCAACAGAAGTTATCAACGTCATATTTGATTGCACTATGGGCCCTAGGTCTCTGAACAACATCGCTTCTCTATTTCCTTTCACACTGTAACTTTTACTAAATGGGGCTTGTTTATTGTATCTGAACACTCATTTTCTGGCTTTTACAAGTACATTGTGGAGGGCCTTAGATTACCATAGGCAAAACATATTCTTTCCTTGCCAAAGACTGTATTGTTCAACTCAATAGTTGCGCCACTGTCCCACTCCAACCTGAGGCAAAACAGATTCAATTCTTAGAGCAGCTCTAGTAACTCCAAAATCTAACCATGGGCTACAACGAACCACGCACATTGGAGTGGTCGAATCGTGGCTCTCAAAGCTAAAATCGAACTCTGCAAAAACCAAGCAGACTAAATAACCGATCTTCGCCACTTCGAAAATACCAAATTAGCCAAGCGTGTCCTCACTCCATGCCTGCTGCTCAGAGATAAATTTTTCATAAATGCATATACTCACTAGAATTGTCAAACTTTAGCTCGGTTCGTTTTCTATGGATGGCATGGTTCGTCTGCACGCTAGGGCTTCCCTTACATATGAATCTGAGTCACCAAAAACATAGAAGCTAAACCGGTGGACTCAAATTGAACTGCACTGGTAGAAACTATAAAATGCTAAATTTACCATGTAAAACTAGACAAACACAAGAGTTGAGGAACTAAAAAGGAACCTATTCCTTTAGAAAAATAGTAAAACGGATAAACTTTTGCAATCTAGATGAACATGTAACTTTTGAAAAGTCCAGATCTGCAGTTTAGGCTGCATCTAGGGGGGAAGGAATAATCAAGGGCGCTGGGGAGTATGGCAGTTGCACCTGCAGCTGCAGGATGGAGTACACTACAATAATTTTTTTTTGTTGATGTCGGACTGTCTGCCTATGATTTTTTCTCTCTGATGAACCACTGTACCCGGTAAGCCCTGTCCCTTTTTTATGAATCAGTATTACGTAGGAGTATGTTCTGCCATCGACATAACTCGCTTACTTGACCCGCTAGCGGAATTTTGCAGATCCCCTCCTCTTCCTTGCAATCTAACGTCACGGATTATACTTGGGATGGATGATAGTGGTCGTTAGCACCTGACACACTTCTTGCCCAACCCAGCCCCAGATATTGATGTTTATTTAGGTGAATGAACCTGGGGACTTTTCAACGGAAAAAGGAAAAGAAGCATGTGAATCAAACATACTGCAGTGGAAGGAAACGCGGACGAGATTTGTTGACGATAGGCTTCAGTTTTCAACCAGTATAAATTCGATTGCGAAAAGACACAAAATCACGGTCACGGAACGGCATCTGCCGAAGCTGAATTCCACCAGGGTATCCCTATTCCCTACCGTACTGCCGTCGCTTCACTCTGCAATTCTGCATCATCACGGAGTGAATGGAAAAAAAGAAATTGCTTCCACGTCAACCGACGGGGTAAGGAAACGAAAACCATACAACATCCATCCACAGACCGGAGAGTCGAACGAGGACGCGGCTAAGCAATCCTTGCAAGTCTTGCACGCCATCCCTCAAGAACTTGGGCCAAAAGTTAAAGCCGCTCCAACGATTCGTTTTGAGAAAAAACGGGGAGAAAGCCACTTGTCGGTGTTGCTTCCTCCGAAGCGCTCACCGATTCCCGGCTGCCGGCGGACCTGGGAAATTCCAATTCCCGGCCCTTGTTCTCTTTGTAATTTTTTCCACTCTCTCTCTATCATATCAAGTTTTTACCCGCATGTATGGAGTATTAAATGTAAATAAAAAAAATAACTAATTGCACAGTTTGGTTATAAATCACAAAACGAATCTTTTGAATCTAGTTGGGCCACGATTGAACAATATTTACCAAATACAAACAAAAATGCTACAGTTGCGAATTTTACTCTCTCTCCTCCATCTAAACAAGGCCGCATCGTCATGGATCCGATCGAATTCAGATCCATATCCATGCGATCCATGACGATGCTGTCGAACGATTGATTGATCGGGGCGGCGACTGATGCGTTCGCGGCGGCCCGAGTGGTGGCATTAATCGCTCACCATCGGCTAGACGGTGACCGGACATCCGCTGCTGCTCCTTCTGTAGTAGTTCTGTTCAGTGTTTGTTCACACGAGGATCCCAGTCCCATCACATATTTGTTTCCTCCGATTTTTTTTTTTTTTTATGCCCGTTTTCTGTTTCCCATTTCGTGTGAACTCGGCCACACGGTCGCTCTCGGCTGGCTCTCACACCGGGGCATCCCACCACCCCACCTGATTCCACGTGCAGGGACTGCGACGGCCACGGTCATTTTCTGAGGTGAGATCGCATCCGGGATTTGCGAGCACAGGTAGCGGTAATTAAACAAACGTTCGCTTGTAACCGTGGATAGATCGAGTGTTGTAATTTGTAAATGAAGGGGGAAGGGGAGTCGACGGTACAGGCATGTGATACGGAAATGGATAACCTCACATCAATCAACGGAGAAGACAAATAAACATGATCATGTGCAAAACCAACCCATGTGCGGTCCAAAAACGAGGAGAAAATGCCGCCGTTACAGCCTTGCACACACCAACACGAAGGAGCTGATCCACTGTAACAGTGTCAGTATGATTCCTGGCTCCTGCTGTTGGACTGTTGGTAACATAAAATACGGGGCGTGGCATTGTCGCTTAGCGCAGCCACTTCACAAATTTCTACTAACATCTACTTCCTCCGTCTCTTTTTAACTGTCGCTTGCACTTCCCAAGAAATAAATACCGATAATTTTAATAAATACTAAATATTATCGATTAGTATCATAATTAGTATCATTAAAAGATCTTTAGATCTAGTTTTTTAACAAATTTATTTAGAGATATAAATATTGCACGTATTTTCTACAAATCGAGTCAAACTTGTGGCACAAAAACCCACGGTGGCAATTAAATAGGGACGGAGGGAGTATGTACTCTTTGAGAAATTTACTGACCAAACATCAGTTAGATCCACACCACACCCACTCCATATGAACTTCTGTAGGTTGCAAGTACTCTCGATGAGTAGACTCCGAGCACTTTGCGGGCTAGGCTAAAAAATACATTTATTTCAAGCCAGAAAAAAAAGATCCCACCTATAACTGTCCTCACTTGCCAAGTCGGGTTTTACAAGGGTCAAGAACATCTTTTCTAGGCAGAAACCTGTCCACTAATAAGATTTCTGAGCAGGTTAAAATCTGTCAAGCTTAGACCAAGTCGATCGGATCAGGCTCAATTTGCCCATGTCTACAGGTGAGCAGTAAAGAAACTGACTTTTCATGCTCTTCTCTCTGGCTATACATGTTTTAGTTCATGTTTAGATTCTACGGTCTAAATTTTAATCGGTTAAATTTTAGGGTTAAATTCAAGGTACTTATTTGCATGGTCTAGCGCACAAATTATATTTTTGAAGGTTAGCTAAACTTTAAACTTTAGAACATCTATTTAAAGCTTTAAAAGTTAAAATGATATAAAGTTTAGTGACCGATTTGAAACTTTAGACTTGCTCCATATATGTAGATAGCATGTGATAAGGTTTCAACTAGATTATGTCAAGACGTCTGTACTAGTGGTGTCTTCGAACCTTTTCCATAATGCCTTTCCGAACACAACACGTTGGCGCACTATCTCGACATCCAGCTATACTATACGTCCCGATTCCATGTCAGACAGACTGGTGGTCTCGCAAGCGTTCATAGTGGCCTCCAGAAGAACCGATGGCCTCGTTTGACACAAAGCGGATGCGAACAACAAAGAATGCGTTGTGAGAGAAAAGTGATGGCTTGGAAAGCAGTGAAAGGGAGAAAAGACTGTTGCATGCAATGTTTTTTGCTCTGCCCAAATAATCTTACAGGACCATAATGTTTGCTCTGTCCAAACAGGACTATAATGACAGGACATGCATGGATGTGTCATGGTTTCAGTTTTCTTCCTTGCATAGGTAGACCAAAAAAAATTAGTCTAGGACTAACATGATATATGTCTACATTGGAAAAGCCCTAAGAAGCCATCGCTACTTCTGTTTATTACACTTTGTGAGACCACTAACCAAGATGATTTGGATGTTGAAACAGCTAAAGTCCTCGGCTAATAAAGCATAACTTTAAAGATAACTCTATCAGAGAAATACTATTAAAAGAATTTAAAGAAAAAATATTTTTTCGAGAAATCAATCACTATCAATCGACCATGGAGATAGTGAAGGTTCATGAGCCCACTAAGATACTATTGCCCAAATCCTCTTTCGGTCATTCAACAGTTTCCAATAGAAGCATCAAATATATAGATATCTTTGAACACGGTGCATATCCATCCCTTTGGTACTCTTTTTTTTTTGCGGGGATCCATTTGGCACTCTACATGGCTAACACGATAACATGACAAAATGTTTCTTACTAAACATCTCGACAATAAAAAGTGTAAAACTACATAGATGTATGTGCAACGACCCAAAATAGTTAGAGAAATTATTAGCAACTAAACAAATTAGTTGTTGAAACTCGCATAAAAAATCAATCCAGCTAATAGCCCCCCCCCCCCCGGTATTCAAATAAGCATTAAAATAACTCCATACCATGTTGTCTAAAGACTTATACTTTTTTAAAGTTCAACTAGTTATGAAAAGTATTATTAATATTAGTATCTCTTAATATTAATATATTTATTGTAAAAAAATACATTCCACTATAATTTAGGGATAGTTGATGTGCATCATAAATATTAGTTAGTATATTTTCTTTGTTATTTGTTTTGAAAATTTGACTTCTCAAAGAAGGAGACATGCAATCATTTTAGGACCAAGGGAGTATAATATAAAACCGAACAATTTTATGTTTGACCAAAAATAACATAAATAAATATTATGATACTTATGATATCAAATAAATGCTATTGAATTATCCATAGAATGCAATTTTATAATGTAATCTATGCTTTTTCCACAATAGTAAAACTGAATTTATAATGATACTTGAACAATAAAATTACGAATTTCGATAGTTCACATCGCTGGCAAACTAAAGCTAAAACTCGCCACCTTGTCCCCGATCACTGAGGATCAGCCAACATGTGACCAGAACCCGAAAAAAACCCAACAAGGTCGTGTCC
Organism: Chrysopogon serrulatus; assembly: GCA_015844335.1. Classification (NCBI taxonomy): domain Eukaryota; kingdom Viridiplantae; phylum Streptophyta; class Magnoliopsida; order Poales; family Poaceae; genus Chrysopogon; species Chrysopogon serrulatus. Next base: position 130,172 of record JADLZL010004430.1, on the reverse strand, counting down.
AATACGAAGGTCATAATAATAGAAACAACGAAATCAAAATGTTTAATGAGGTTCTCACATTTTTCAATGAGAATTCAGTTCTACTAAGGCCTTGTTCTCTTTCACAAATTTGCGCAAGTTTGTCCACTCTCTCTCCATCACATCAATTTATACCCGTATTTATAGAGCATTAAATGTAAGTAAAAAAATAACTAATTATACAGTTTAGTTGTAAATCACGAGACGAATTTTTTGAGTCTAGTTGGATCATCATTGGACAATATTTGCCAAATACAAATAAAAGTGCTACAACATTTCGCATGCAAGTTTCTTGTAATCTGAACAAGGCCTAAGCCAAAAGCCCTACAGCCTGTGCCTGCGGGGTTTGAGCTAGGCAAACTGGAGGTGGCAGCCTGTGCCTGCGGGGTAGAGCTAGGCTGGAGGTGGCACGGGCGGGCATCGGACCGTACCTCGCAATGGCATCGCCGCATCGGCAATTCCGCGCGTCCCCATCAGAGAGAACGCGGTAAAGATCGGACTTGTACGCGCGGACGCACGCGCGCACGGAATGCACCGCACGCCGCAGCAGGAGCACACAGGCAGGCGAGTCCAATCGTCCAAGGCCAAGCGGCCGGCCGGACCAGGTGGGCCTGCCGCGGTCCCACCCGCGGCACTGCGGCAAGGAAAAGCATATTCCACGCCGGGTCGGCGGCCTTTGCCTTGACAGTTATTCTCTCCCTCGTCGACGGCAGTGTCCCGCTTGTTCGATCGGCAGCCGCAGCGAATCGGTTCGATTCCCCGTCTGCCTGCCTGCCTGCCGCCGCTGCTGTCCTTTGGCTTTGCCTCGGCTCTTCCGTTCGCTCGTCGTATTTTTTCTCCACCACTTCCTTTTTATTTTTTCTCTCTCCCCCTGCCTTCACGGCCACTGCCAGTCCACCACCAACAACCACGTCGCCGCCGTCGTCGTCGCGCTTCCCCCACTCGCGTCCCGGTGCTGCTGCTGCTGGGTGCGCTGGCGCCCCGCGCGTTGCCGTGACGCTGCTTCCGCGCGCCGCCGCCGTCGCCACCTGCCCGCGTGGGTTGCAAGTCAAGCGGCAGGCGGGGCCGGAGGGAGCCGACGACGCGGGAGGAAGCAGGATAAGTGCGGCCGCGGCACGAGCGAAGGAGGGGCTGCGTTTATTTGTGCGGCGGACTGCGGCTGGGGATCGCTCGCGTCGGAGGAGGATGGCGCAGACAGGGGAGGCGCAGGTGCCGCTGCTGCAGACCGAGGAGGCGGACGCCGAGTGGGGCTCCAGGCCGCGCCGCATTGCTCTCTTCGTCGAGCCGTCGCCCTTCGCGTTAGTCTCCGCCTTCTCTTCCTAAGCATTCAGCTGCTAGTCAGATTAGAGTAGATCGGATCAGCATGTAGGCCACTGGGCCACTAAGATAATGATTGGTCAAACCTGCCGGTTCTTTGATCTAAGCACCCGATTACTGCTAAGCCAATGGCTTCTGGGTTTTGCAGTTACATTTCGGGCTACAAGAATCGGTTTCAGAACTTCATCAAGCATCTACGAGAGATGGGCGATGAGGTAACCACTCTGTTCTTCTTTGTCCAATAGAGTGCTGTATGATAGTTTCTTCAAGACCAAATTATTATTCTAGAATTCACGTCTGGGTCCTGTTTGGATGAGCTATAGTTAGTTACTAATTGGGCTATGTTTGGATGAGCTAGAGTTAGTTACTAGTTGGGCTAAAAATTAGCTCAGATTAGCCAAAGTTGGCTAGCTAGTTAGCTAACAACCAGTTGAAAACTTATCTAAAAAAAATAGCCCACCTATTAACCCTTCCACTAGAGCTAATTTGTGCTAATTTTTAGCTAGCTACTGATTATCCCTGTATCCAAACATGCCTTATGTATGAGATTTTCTTCATGATCATATTTCTACCCACAATTCACATCAACTGCCCTTTTCGGTTCAGGTATTGGTGGTGACTACACACAAGGGAGCTCCTGAGGAGTTCCATGGAGCAAAGGTCATTGGCTCATGGAGGTAATCTGCAACCCAGCATAGACTATCGTTACCCTCTCTAGGAATACCAATAATGTGTATAGTACTAACAACCTTGTTGAGAGCACACTTTTCGTTTCACTTTGAAATAGATTACTGCTTCCTTGTTGAAATTAAAAGAGAGACAAGGTGTAAATGAGCTTTGTAGTCGTTTTGCATTATAGTTTAGACATACTCATCGCTCACTGAAATTGATTATTCATGATATTTTTTCTTGTTTCATTTTCTACTTTTGGAATTGCATTAAAATTCCACTTTTGGAATATTTTATCGTTTTGCAATTTCGGTTTCCTAAAACCTTCCTTTTCAGTTTTCCATGTCCTCTGTACCAAAATGTTCCACTCTCTCTGGCGTTGAGCCCCAGAATATTTTCTGAGGTGAATAAATTCAAGCCGGACGTAATCCATGCGACCTCACCTGGAATTATGGTAATCAATGCATACCCAAAGTATTATATTCCTTCCAACGTTTTCGCTTGCTTATCACTTTATGTGATTACAGGTTCTCGGCGCTCTGGCTATAGCAAAGATGATATCAGTTCCAATGGTGATGTCTTATCACACACATCTTCCAGCGTGAGTCCCTCTTGTTGAAATGATATTCTTTTGACGCAACATGAGTTTGTTTGCATGTGATCTAATTAGATACAGATCTTTCAAACGTTTAAAGTAGTGATCAGCTCTGGAAGTTCAGTTATACCTTGTGTGTAGCATCTGATCTGTTTCATAGAATGAGATGCCATCATTGTAGGATACAGATCCCCGTGGGGTCAATACTTTTCATTTTTAAGTTCTGTGTACTTGCATATAATCATCAATAGTGTTTTCGCCACTTTTTGTGCAAAAAATCTAGCCAGTTGACCATTCAGATTATACTAACTGATAGTCTTGTGAATATGCTGGTGAGGGGTCATTTACTTGTTGTACATGTACATATCACATTGAAGAATGTTGTGCATGTAAATTCATTTCAGGGAGAATTGAATACTTGAGTTTGCTAAACAACGTTCTGGTTGATATGGAGAATTCTCAGTAAATCAGTTCGACAAAATGCGTCCTGAAATAGACTAAAAAATAGTTTTGGGCAGGCATTATGAACCTGTGGTGAGCCGGTGATACCATGAGGCAAATCTGTTTGTGCCAATCATATGTGGTCATAGAACCTCAAATGCAATGCTGCAGAGCTTAATTGGTATAGTGCATGTGGAGTGTGGACATAGATCCAGTACAGGTTTGTTGCAATACAAAACAAGGGAACTCCCACATAGATGCTTGTGTGAGGAAATCAATGAACAAACGTTCTGCCTCTGATATGCTAGAACAATGATTGATTTTTCATTTTCCTAGTACAAATCAGCTGGGCTGCATCATTTCTTTCCATTGCAAATTTTACCATTCGATGTCATGGCCGTTAATGCTTTTGCAGTTTTGAATTCATGTACTGTTACGGCTTGCAGGTACATACCAAGATACAATTTAAATTGGTTACTTGAGCCCACATGGAGTTTTATAAGTAAGCCACAATATTGTCACTCCTATTTTGTTCTCAGCAAAAGATAAGTCGTCTATAAAAACTTGATGGTTTTCATTACTGCGTGCTGAATCTCTTTTTGTTTCAAAGGATGCCTCCACAGATCAGCAGATCTTACTCTAGTTCCATCAGTAGCTATTGCTGAAGACTTTGAAACCGCTAAAGTAGTACCAGGTTATGTCGTAACGATTTTATTAACCTTTTTGTAGTTTTTTATCCCTCTATCCATGCTAAACTTAACCTTCCATGCCTCTTCAGCAAACAGAATACGGCTTTGGAACAAGGGTGTAGACTCTGAAAGTTTTCATCCTAAATATCGGAGGCATGAAATGCGTGTCAGATTGAGGTATCACCGCTTGCTTCAGTTGTTAATGACAGAAGTGTTAAGAAACTTTGCATGGACTAACACAATTTCTTTTCTTCTCCCATTAGTGGTGGTGAACCAGAGAAACCATTGGTAATACATGTGGGCCGTTTTGGAAGAGAAAAAAATTTGGATTTTCTGAAAAGGTGAGCCTTTATACAGGAAGTGTAACCACTCATCAGCATGAACTCAAGTTAACTAACTCGATGTGATTATTCATAGCATCCATATGCTATAGATTTTCATCCTTCATTTTTTGGCTATAATTCCTACAGAAGCTAATGAGCTATCATGTTTTCTTGTTGCTGCTGAAATTTAAAATTGCTTGGCTCTCTATTTTCTAGTATTGTCAGCTTTCCGTAAGTCAGCATAGTTTACTTTGGCTTGACCTTTTAGCTTTGCGCATTCACAGTATATCATATTGCTTTTTAACCAAACAAGCATGTCAATTTGGTTGCACCTTTCATGGGCTACTTATTTGCAGGTTGTATCTTTTGCCATATCATTAGGAGTTTTGCTTACTTTGATCAAAATACAGGGTTATGGAAAGGCTCCCAGGAGCAAGGATTGCCTTTGTTGGAGACGGGCCATACAGGTGCACCATTCCTCTATGCTATTTTTTAGTATGATGCGCACCTGATGAGATTTGTATGTATGTCAATCACATCAGTACTTACATGCCGTCAAATGACGTTATCTGTGTCGCATGCTGCTAAATACCCTTCTATAAACAATTTATTTTAAATTACAAGTGGACAAACATAATTTCAATCATGGGTTGGCCTGAGAGTTCTTTTTTCCAGGCCATAATTGTTCAATGCAGGACAGTTGTTTACAAAGTACAGTAATTATAATGCACGAAAAGTACAGCCATACTACACATGTTGTAGCAGCACTGTCGATTACTAACTTATACTTAGGTGTTTGGTCATCAGTTTGACCTGCAATGGTTTGATCTTAAAACTAGAAATATTTACACTGTCCATTTTACCTGGGCATGCAGGGCCGAGTTGGAAAAAATGTTCATGGGCATGCCTGCAGTTTTTACCGGAATGCTCCAAGGTGAGGAGCTCTCGCAAGCGTATGCCAGTGCAGATGTATTTGCAATGCCTTCAGAGTCTGAGACCCTCGGGCAAGTAGTGCTAGAGTCCATGGCTTCTGGAGTCCCAGTCGTTGCTGCTCGTGCTGGAGGGATACCTGATATAATACCCAAGGATAAGGAGGGTAAGACAAGCTTTTTGTTTACACCCGGAGATCTCGATGAGTGTGTGAGGAAGATAGAGCAGCTCCTCAATTCAAAAGATTTCAGAGAAACCATTGGAAAGGCTGCCAGGGAAGAGATGGAGAAGTGTGACTGGAGAGCAGCCTCGAAGAAAATCCGCAATGAGCACTACAGCACTGCAATATCATACTGGCGGGAGAAGATGGGCAAAACTAACTAGGCTTCCTCGTTCCCGATTCTTCTGTCGCTGCCCTCTCCAACTAGTTGCTGTTAATAACCAAAGATTTGTACATTGTACCCAAACAGCTTGCGAATTTGTGTGGTTAGCTGCATTCAAATGTCCACAGTTTGACTGACTATGGCTTGTATGCAATTCATGTACATTAGACAGCACTTAAGATTGCCGATCTGCTAACTCAGAAGGTTTGACACAAATGCTCTGATAATTTCGAAGTACTTGTCGCATGTGCAGTGTAGAGGCTTGTTGCTGTCAGTGGCTTTCAATACTATGTGCGACGCTCGGGTGCCAATAAATCAACGCAAAACTCTATCATGCGATGGGTTGCGCATTCGTGCACTCGCGTGAAACATTCGTGCGCCGCTTGCCGGGAGGAAGAAAGGGTTAAAGTTTTGGGGTTAGGGGAATCCACTCACCGGTGGCTGTAGAAGAGGGTATAGGGGACAACAGTTGTGACACGATGGTGGTGGCGAACGATCGGCTGCCAGACAGGGTGGCAGGGACGCTGCCCGCCGGGGTAGCAGGAGATGGCGGTCGGGCGGAGGATGGGCGGGTCGAGGGATGGGGACGGCAGGCAGGTAGCACGCACTGGCCCCAGGTGGTGGAAGTCTAACCCAAGTGTAACAGCCCAACCCGGCCCACTGAGGCACCGGATGAACACGAATAATTTGATAGGAAGGTGACAGAAAATTCTTACTATTGATAACAAATTACATTTCTGAGTCTGAAGTTGAAATTTGGAAAAACACAGTAGACAAATTGCACCATTTTTTTTTCTTCGGTTATTTTGCTTCCCCAACTGAAACCAAATTGCATGAGTGCTGTACAAGGGCGAGGAAACAAAAATTAAATCACCACGGCATCTCCATAACAAGTTCAATAGTATCATCACCTCCCTAACTCAATATGATGGCATTATTAAACAACAATAATCTTACAGCTAAATATATGTTATGCTTCGTAATAACTGAAAGACGATGGGATACAGCTCTGCTTGTTCCAGTGGCATTAGCTAGTATAGTCATAGATAATGGTACATATCTTGATATCCGATAGTACTTGCAAACGAACTGACAAATTCTAGGAGCATGCCCAGGACAACTTTGTTTCTCCAAAGCATATGACTACAACAGAATCAACCTCCCTATTAGTTCTGTACAATTCCACAGTAACATATTCTTGCTGAGAGAACTAAGCTACTTTCATCATTTAGCAAGCTATAATGTTCTACCTACTGCAGACACCTGGCTGGCAATCCAGAATATGACAGAGACGGGCACAACAATAAATCAAACAAAGGGTCAGCAGAAACACATGAAGTGTATATGCTGCACACTGAACCTTCCATTTACCAATCTGTCCATTATGATCAGCAATTAAACCGCAAGGTTTAGGAAATTTCTGCTGTAGGTGCCTGTGATCTCATTGAGATGACGACTCAAAAGTATGGGCAAGTCACACGAAGAGGCTATTTTGGTAGCCTTTTGAAATTTGGGGCAATAGGGTTATTCGTCTTGCAGCACGACCATGAGTTCTCCACCTTGACTGAGCACACTGTCAAGGAACCCAATCACGTCCTCTTTGTCCTTAAACTGTTTGGGTTCAGAAAGATCACTGTCCAAATTAAACCATATGCCATCAATGCTTCGAATTGCCACCCAATGCCTGCCAGTCCAGAGCCCCCTGAACCTCCTGACATGTACATTGATCATCAGGCCTACCAATGCTTCTGCATTCAGATCGATTGATGATGCCCCTTTCCGATGATCATGCCAAACCACCTTCTTCTTTCTAGCTTCTAATGCTGTGATGAGAACATTTACATCATAGTTCCCAGTTATAACATTGTGGTGAGGTTTAAAAATGAATGATAGAGGAGTCCATTGGCCCTTGTTTGGATCATTGAGAACAAGATTTCCAGCGATCCCGTCCAAGTCAACACGGGTGAAACATTCCTTTTCCTGAACCACAGAAAACATAACTGACACACTTCGTCTACAGAAGTTAGATACAAATATGGCACACCAAGTAACAAAGATAGACATAAAAAAAATGGACTGCCACTTTCAGAGATTCCTGATCTCATAACATATATGTTGATATAAGCAAAAGAGCAAAACCATTTGTATGTCGTAAATCACAATAATAATATTTTTTATTTTTAGAAGAACATCCAAGTCCAGGTGCCCAAGTAAGCAGGTGAAATCTTCGTGAATGGTGACATTTTTATATACTTTCATGAATCGTGACTTGTCCATGCTTTTGCAGTAATCCAGCATACATAATCTCTGAAGCACTTTGCAATTTAACACATAGCCAGAGAGTTAACGAGTCCACATGATCTGTTTCTCCCAGGCTTATATAAATTCATGTTTCACAAGCAAATCTCGCCAGACTTAATTCAACGGTGGAAAAGAAGTGTGCAAAACGGATGAGCAGTACACATAAATGTGCATCCAAACAGCATGATAAACATGCCGTGACCAGCTGGATTCGATTCAATCCATCCATATATGAGTACAAGACTAGTGGAGTGGAGCACAACGCCCAACTACTAACAATTTCAACAAGCAACTCAATCAGTTCCTCTCTGGAAATCGATAGTCACCAGGGGCAACTTGGAACTAAAGAAGATATGCAGGGATCAAAGGACATCTAAAGGAAGTAATAAGCACAGCGCGCTAATAGACATGAGCATGAAATCAAGGGGATACAGATAATGGTAGAAACTAGAAATAGATAGGATCTAGTACCTGCATAAGGTTATTGAGAGCATGGAGAAGACAGAATTGCAGCCTCTGCCTCTCATGATACACCTTGATGCTGCCGCCGCCGCTGCTGCTTGCCCCCGCACCAGATCCCGCCTCACCTTGCTTTGCTTCCGATTTGGCTCCCGGCTCCATGCCTCGATAGGGCTGGGGGTCGCTGCTACGCAGGGACAAACCCTGAAACTCCACAGGTTACGCGCCTCGCTCGGCCACTCCGCGTCTCCGCCTGCCTGCCCAGCTGTTGCCACCACGTTTTGTCTGCGGCGGCGCCGTTTACCACCGCCGAAAAAAAAAGAGTACAATTCTGGTTAAAATGTCTAAAATTTGGCATTTGGCTACACAGATAAAATCAATACTAATTCTATTTTAAATTATAGTTTGTTTGACTTTTTTAATACTAAATTGAATCAGTCATTTTCTTAAAAAATATATAAAATATCATGTGTTTTGTTATAGCTTGATTTATTAATAACAGGTCTTCAATGACTTAAAATTTAACTATATTTATACAATTTTTCTGAATAAAATGAGTGGTCTAACTTAGGGCAAACTATAATTTAAAATGGAGAGAGTATCTATAACATCAAATAATATATTATAAAATTATATCTCATATAAAAAATCTAATAATACTTATTTACTACTCCCTCTATCCAAATTATAAGTTATTCCCACTTCCTTGAAGAGTGAAATCATCTCAACTTTGACCAAATTTCTATGATAAAATAATAAATATCATTAGATTCTTTATTGATTATATTTTCATAGTATACCTATTTGTCTATTTGATGTTATGTCTTTGTAATTCTCTCTAAAATTTTTTGTCATACTTTAAAAAAAAGAATGTCTTATAATTTGAAAACAAGGGAGTATCATAAATATTAATTGTTTGTATGTAGTTATTGAATATATATATTTTAACATGTTACTATTCTAGAATTGTATATATTTTTATAGATGGCAGGAGTAAGTAAAAGTGAAATAGCATGGAAGCAGGAATCCCCGCTAGGGATTTAAGGATTTAAGACATGTCTTCCGTATGTTTATAAGAATAAATTTAATAATAATAATAATAATAATAATAGAGTAAATTTACTGATTTTGTCTCGAATTCTCATCCAGATCTTGGTATTTACAAAATGCACATTGGACTCTCTAATCTTGTTTTGATTTTTTTCGTTAGTCATGTTGTTAAACCTACATCCTCTCTCTGGCATCACCGTTAAGTTAAGAGTCACCAATTACCATATCATGATTCTCATAATCTTTCCACTTTCCCTTTACAATTAGTTTCCTCATATTTGCGGGGCCTACACCCAAATCCAATGGTTGTTTTCAATACTATGTAAGCTTTAACCATATATTGTTCAAAAATAATTCCATAAAAAATTGCTGAAAACTTTCAATGTATTGTTTGGAATTAATGAACACCTAGAGCAATCGTTGAGCTATCTCATGTGTTCCATGCCGAGAGAAATTCTTGGCCTAGCATCTTCTTATGAACATGCATTTGAATGTGTGGAAGCTATCCAAATTATTTAAGCCATAGCTAGAGTTTGCCGCTACTCATTCTGATTTTTTCTTATGGACGAGCTATTTTACGGGGAGGTGAAATGTTGTGGACTCCATGGATCGCACATACAGATGCAAGAAGGAAATTGAGTCCACTATGCCTAGGAGTGCTTCATCACAGAGCCAAAGTTTGGTTGATGAGAAGAATGGGCAATGTTTAGATTGTAATCGATTTGTTACCAAAGTTTGGCTGGTGAGAAGAATTGGCAATGTTTAGATTTTAATCGATTTGTTAGTTGAAATATTTGTGATTAAATTGGTTCTGACATGCTCTGTGAAGGTTATTAGTCTAAACATCACGTTTGGCATAAAAAAAAGAATAAGATTCTCCTATGGGGAGTCCTCTCTTTTATCTAGATAGGGTAATTGCCCTTGCCACCATGGAGGTGAATACGCCACTGCCCTCTTGGTTTAATCCTCTATCTCACTGGGCCCCTCTGATTATATCACTGCTTCATAGCTGTAGATTATATATGCGTGCGTTCCTAGGTGTATGTGGTATAAGCTTTTATACTATGATTAAGAAAAACGAATGAATGGAGAAATGACCAAACTTATAATTAAAATAAAATATTACATGGACTCATATTCTTTTGGAAATGCTTAATTATGATCACACATCTCGACAAAACTCAAAAAGATAAGAAAACTCGCCTATTGCTCCTAGAGAAGATCTTGTCGTTGAAGAGGAAGGAGTTTGCTGGATTTAGGGCTAGGGGAGGAGGTTTTTCATGGTCTCTAACCTTAGAAGGGGTTGCCAAGAGGCCACCAAACCGATGGCGGTGGACGATTAAGATGGCAGCCAGGGACGGAGCCATCTATTAGCTAGTGGGTGCCACCGCACCCAAAAAAATTTAAAAAACAATGATAAAAGTTATTTTTTTTTACCATATATGCACCTACAAATTAAAACCTCTGCACTCACAGTAGCAAGTGCACCCCCTTAGATTTGCTCTAGCTCCGCCATTGAGTGGAGGGTGGGAGGTAGGGATTAGTGTGGCGGCAAATGAGGCGACAATGTGACATCGAAGCCTAAGAAGTGGTTAAGACAGGGGAAGTCGTGCTAGATGTAAAGGAGAAGCTTAAATTAGAGGTATTCAGTGGTTGAGGGTAGAACAAAGTCAGAGCTAGGTAGGATGTCTTCTAGTAGTAGCAGGGAAGCGCGATGAAAATGAGTGACCAGATTAAGAGCAATAGAAAAGAAGAATTCGCACCCACGTTATAATAACGCTCTAATTCCTTTTCATTTTCCTATTTTTCATCGTCTTTCACGTTTGAATTGCTTGATTAATAAAACTTTAAAAACCAGAAAACAATTGATGTGTCTTCACAGTCTGCTCAAGTACCTTCATGCCTTCATTATTTCATGATTTTATTTAATAGAGGGATTGCAGAAAGAAACAAATAGAACTCTTTTTTTTGCCTTTTTGATTCAAGAAAGAAAGAGAACTCATATTTGCAGGTACTAGCACACACGGTTCAAAAAGTTCTGGCCCAATCGGGAACTATACAGGACGACCGGAACAAGTCAGTCACTGGCGAGCAGCATATTCCAGCATCCAGGGCCCCGATAGCAGCCACCACGCTTCCACGAGGAAACGACGGCATAGTACTCCATCGCTGTCCGGTCGCCCGCCGTGCAACGGTCAAACGGTGAGATATTTCTCCAATTCCTCCCACCCGAAACCAAAACAGAAAAAAGTTCCATCTTATACAGAGGTTATAACTGTACTTTGGTGGTTGAAAGTCCATAGACAAAAACCATTAAAAACGCGTGCGAACTGCGAACTGTGTGTTTTAAAACAGGCTGGTGTGCCGTGCGGATCACACGGGCACACAACACAACACGGCAAGCTGCAGCTGTCTTCTCAACTCTAACGAAAAGAAAAAGCACGGGAGACGGGACCAGACGGGACCGACCGCGACCGGCAGGCGCGCCGAGCCGAGCCGCGCGAGTCGAGTCCACCCCGCCCACGCCCCGCCCCCCCCCCCCCCCCCCCCCGCCTCCGCCTCCCACAATCCAAGGAGACCGAGAAGCAGGCGGCGGAAGCAACCCGTCGTTGTGGGGGGGCGGCGTGGAGTCCAGTTCTGCTCGGCGCGCCGCTGTGATCCGCCGGCCGGCGAAGCTGGGAAGAGGAGACGGGCGGGGATTGGAGAGTACGAGCAGGGGGAGATGTCGGACGCGCTGATCAACGGCCTCGCCGGCGCCGGCGGCGGGATCATCGCCCAGCTCCTTACCTACCCGCTCCAGACCGTACGTGGCTTGACGCCTCGCTGCCGACCTTAGCCCTGGATTTCTCGGTCGCTGAAATTTTGAGGATTTTCTCGGCGCAGGTGAACGCGCGGCAGCAGACGGAGCGCGACCCCTCCAAGCCGGCGTTCAAGGACGGCGCCGCTCGGCAGTTGTACCTGGTCTGCCTCCTTCCCCTCCGCCTCCCTCTTCCGAATTTTTGAGTGAATCCAACCTGATCCGGGTCTAATGCTGCCCGCCATCCCTGAATTTTCCTCTGCCGTGGTAGGTTGTTAAGAATGAGGGGTGGGAGCGCCTGTACGGCGGGCTTATGCCCTCGCTCGTTGGCACCGCGGCCTCCCAGGTTGGTTCATTCGCCAGCTCCATTCCTCACTTTGTGAAGGCTGAGATGCTTCTTAATCCTTGCTTATTGCGTTGCTGTCAGGGTGTCTATTACTACTTCTACCAAATATTCAGGAACAGGGCCGAGGCAAAGGCCCTTGAGCGATCCAGGAGAGGGCTGGGCGATGGGTCTGTTGGGATGCTCCAGTCTCTCACTGTCGCTGCGCTGTCTGGGTAATTGGCATATAGCTGAGCACCTTCTGTTTACTACTAGAAAGCAGTGAATTGTCTATTCCTGGGGATAGTTGCTATCACTTTTGATATTATCGATTTTATGTGCTCTTGCTGTCTTGTCTCGTCTTTTTGTAGCTGCGTCAATGTATTGATCACAAACCCGATTTGGGTTGCTGTTACACGAATGCAAGTGAGCATATCTTTCTTCTCTGCAAGTGCTACATACTTTTAGTTCATAACTGGAAATCATGTGGCACATTTGAGCACTGATATTTCATTCTGTTTGCAGACTCACAGAAAGGCAAACAAACAGCAAAGTCCTCAGGGTTTCACATGTGCTCTTGACAAGGACCTTGAAGCTGCTGCAACTGAAAACACTCCATACAAAACAATTGATGTTGTAAGTATAAGTCTCCTTGTTTCTCTTGTATGAAGAGATACTCTGTTCATAATTAATGTCTTATATTAATTACATCAGGACAGTCTTTATAACTCGTGTAGTTTGTATTAGAAAGACTATGCTCAACCCTCATTTCTAGATCAGTAGCGCTTCTCTATTATTTCCATCCTGAAGATTTGTTTTTAGGTTTTGCTCTTACACTAGGATGAATATCCGTATGTTAGTTTGCCACAGATAATTTATACCTATAACTTGATTATATGCTTATCCTTGTTAGTTGCTCTTTCTATGCTGTCAATTTGGCAATGTTATGGATTTGGTAGGGTATCAGCCTGTTTTTTCAGAGGGTTTCTCCCCTAATTTCCCATCTTTGTTAGTTGAACAGGAAGAAACACTAAACAACTACTTGATATTTCCTGAAACCAGTACTGTTTGGATGCTATGCTCACTGCTGGTGCTACTATTGCATGGCAACATGCACCTCGCTTACATTGGGGGGGGGAAGGTATTTTGAGCTCTGCTTTGACAAGACAGTGCAAATGTGAAACTCGAAACCTCTTTGACATTGAAAACGGTGGATGTAGTATACTCCACCCACAGAAGAATGCAATTCTAGCACTGTATCATGTCAAAGTATCTTCACTTTGACTAGCTATATATAACAACATTTATAATATCAATTAAGAACCGTTAGATTTGTCATGAGATATATTTTCTTACTATATTTATTTGGTGTCATAAACGTCAATGCTTTTACCTATATATTTGGTCAAACTTTAGACATGTTAACCAAGAATGCACCTAGAATTGCATTCTTTTGTGGACAGAGGTAGTATACTACAACCAGTCAATGATCAATCAAAGCCAAATGATTTCTTTTTGCATGTGAGGATGGATTGACATCTAGGGAGCCATATTGTGATAAGTGCTGGAGGACAGGAAAATAACATTAGTTTAGAAGACCTTAGGTGACACTGGTGCATGGTTGAATCCTAAGGTGCAACACTGATGTACTGTAGGGTTAGCCGAATTTGACATGGGAGACAACAGTAAAAACGGACTTGAAAAGGACCTAGAGAACTGTCCTTGGATAGGCACTGGGGATCAGATTCACATGCCTGAACCATGAACATACTTTAGATCCCCTAATAATATCAGTATTATTGATCACTTAATAATGCTTTAGGTCCTGTTTGAAATTACTGGGCATATTTCAATTCTTTAGGGCAAAACTTTGACCACAATTACTCTATTGATGTCTTGTGGTACAAAATCATAATCATAAGAAGTTTTTATTATGAACCTAATGATGTCAAGTTGAATTCATCATATTATAATAAAGAAATTATTACCAAAGGCTTGTCCTACCGAAACAAAATACACCTTCTAGCTTCAAATGGAGTTAGTATATTGTTTTCTCTTTCTTTTCCCTTTTTTTTGGTTAGCGTCGTAGGTTTCATCTCTAGCCTACCCCCACTTGCTTGGGCCTAAAGGGCCTTGTTATTGTTGGTTGTTTGACTAGGTTTAACTCCAGTTTCAGGAACTGTACAAAGAAGCTGGAGTTCTTGGCTTCTGGAAAGGGGTAATTCCGTCTCTTATCATGGTAAGTCACTGTTGTTGACCTTTTCTGTTGCTTCTCAGTCATATAGTGGTGCTATTTTAAAATTTTATCTGCTACTAGGTTAGCAATCCTGCAATTCAGTTCATGCTGTATGAGACTCTTCTGAAGAAACTGAAGAAGAGACGGGCCTCTAATTTGAAGGGAGCTGATGGACTAACTGCTCTTGAAGTAAGCTATTATTTTTTCAGTGGTAGGAATTACCTTAAGTGATTTATCATGAGTTATGACAAATATCAGGTTGCATAGCGATTATTTGCTGTATTGGGGTCTGAAGCCCTGAACCTATTGTAAAAGTGACTTGAAAGCCTTGCTCTATGTTTGACTCTAGATGTTGGAGACAATTTGGCACTTTCACCTGCCCATATATACTAGTATTCCTATGATCTTGATAAAACTCTAACTTCACATTTGAAACATTCTTATTCAGATTTTTCTTCTTGGTGCCGTTGCGAAACTTGGTGCAACTGTTGTTACATATCCCCTTCTAGTTGTTAAGGTGATTAATTAGTGGATTGGTGATAACCACAGTTATCCACTTGCATATTTTTTCAGTACATATTCCAAATTGAGATTTTTTTTTTCCCTGCAGGCAAGACTTCAGGCAAAGCAAATGATTAACGATGACAAGAGGCATCGCTACAAAGGTACCGTAGTTCTCTACTTTTCATCTTTCTCTGTTCAGGTCCCATTTCTTTCTGTTACTGGCTTGCTATTGAAGAACATTTAACTTGCCACACCATTTCTTGCTGTTACTATCAACTATTGAATATCTTAATGTGCCATTTCTTGCGCTCAGGTACATTTGATGCGTTCACAAAGATGGTACAATATGAGGGTCTGACAGGGATGTATAAAGGAATGGGCACAAAAATTGTGCAAAGTGTTTTTGCTTCTGCTTTGCTTTTTATGATTAAGGAGGAGCTGGTGAAGGGTGCTCGACTATTGGTGACTGGTAACACTAGTCTGGTTAAGAAACTACCATCAAAGCCATCAAGATGACCTAAGGGCATCGCAAGTGTTAGTATATCTTCCTAAAATGCCACTGTTATTCACATAAACCGCAAAACAGAGTCGACACGCTATAAGAGGTCTCGCCTCTGCTTTGGAGATATCAACTATAGGTTACACAATAGCCAGTATGATTCTTGTAGGGACCAAAGACTATGTTGGATAGATTACTTGTATTATTTATGTAAAATGTATCCTGTAAGATTGAAACAGAAGGAAATAAATAAGCATGATAATTTGAACTTAGGTCCTCTGTTCTGAACTTCGGATTTGCTGACTTGCTTTTACCTTATGGTTTGTGCAAGGGTGGCAGAATACCTGAAAAACAACTATCATGAGAATGCAGTCCTCAGTCATTTGTTTAGGTTTCTTGACCTGCATGAACTTGTTTGTAGCCATATTATCGGTAAGGACTAAGGAGACGCGTGCAGTTGGTTATCATCAAGAAGACAAGGGAAAGTAGAACTTCCGATTATTCCTTTTTACCTAGAACTTCTGATTATTCCTTTTTACCCTCAGTTTATCCTAGCTGTGCTGAAAGCATTGGGCACCTGCAGTTGAGTCTGCAGGTGCCGTTGCAGCTGACTTTAAAACTGCAGAGTGCAGAGGAACGGTTTTGTCCCCCGACCGTCCCGTGTTTATCCAGTTTCAGCAAACTTGCAAGCAAATAAACTCACTTCGCGCAGCAAATGCTCCATCAATACGTATAGCTTTTTTTTTTGGAGATGTAGTATTGCCTTTCAATACTTGTAATTTTTTTTTTTTTTTTTTGAAAAAAGGTCAAACATGAAACGAGCGACTAGGCACTTGGCGGCTTGGCGCGACTAGGTGAGACCCTGAGACGCCTGCTTGTGGTCTTGGGAAGTTGGGAGTCTGCAGTCTGGGGAGTGGCCGAACGGGTGGATAAACGGATAGAAGCGGCAGCTGCAGAGGCAGAGCCATCGTCCTCGCCCTCCCTGTACCTAGCGCAGCGAAGCCGGCACAATGCCAGGCGCCGCCGTAGCCTCGCCTCTCCTCCTCTCGCTCTCCTCGTCCTCCTCCCCCTTCCTCTCTTCCACATCCACCTCCTTCCTCCCACCCACCTCAGCCGGCGCCGCTCCGCACGCCGCCGTCAGGACGAAGGCGGCTGTCTCCGTCCTCCGCGCGCTGCGCGCCGAGGCGGCCACCCTCCCCGTGCTCTCATTCACCGGAGAGAAGGTCGGGGAGGTAACCCTCGACCTCAAGTCCGCGCCGCCCTCCACCGCGCGCGCTGTCGTGCACCGCGCTATCATCACCGACCGCCAGAACGCGCGCAGGGGCACGGCCTCCACGCTCACCCGAGGCGAGGTCAGGGGCGGAGGGAAGAAGCCCTACCAGCAGAAGAAGACCGGCAAGGCGCGGCGCGGGTCGCAGCGCACCCCGCTTCGGCCCGGCGGTGGCGTCGTGTTCGGCCCCAAACCCCGCGACTGGTCCATCAAGATCAACCGCAAGGAGAAGCGCCTTGCCATCTCCACTGCCCTCGCCAGCGCCGCCGTGGCAGAGGACGCCTTCGTCGTTGAGGAGTTCAATGAGGCCTTCGCGTCGGGGCCCAAGACCAGGGATTTCGTGGCCGCTTTGCAGCGGTGGGGGCTCGACCCCAAGCAGAAAGCCATGTTCTTTGCCACGGAGTTTGACGACAATGTGCGGCTCAGCGGCAGGAACATCGGTTCCCTCAAGATGCTCACACCCAGGACGCTCAACCTGTACGACATACTCGACGCCCGCAAGCTCTTCTTTACTCCTGCTGCTGTAGACTACCTTAATTCCAGGTACGGAGCCAGCGTTTCTGATGACTATACTGATGATGAGGATGATGGCGAAGAAGAACTGGTGGAGCAAGAAGCAGAAGCTACTCAAGGTACATAGCTACACAGTAACTTGTTGCTCTGCTGATTGCACTGCGCTGCTTGATCATTCCTGTGCTGGGCATATATGGACTCTGCTAGCAACTGCTATCCTTCAGTTAGTACATGTCTAAACAGGTTGAAGGAGAATAGCAAATGGTAGTGCTACAAAACAGTAATGCCAATTGATTTCAATTGGACCACCATTATTTGGGGGGACATTCTACAATATAAATTTGAATTGCCTAAACTACACTTTCTTTTCACAGTTTATGCAGTCATAGGCTCATAGCGTGAGGTTTCAATAGTACAGAGATGTAACGGTAAATTAATTGTTGATAATGATGGCCACTGGAACACTGAGAGTGCATACTAGTCAAGGGCCAAGGCATGGGGTTTGAATATCGGGTTTGTACAGGATAGGGCATGTTTGGATCCAAGGGCTAATTGCTACCTAGCTAAAAAATAGCTCAGATTAGCTCTAGTGCATCCAAACAAGAGGGCTAATAGGTGGTCTAATTTTTTAAACAACTTTTGAACTAGTTGTTAGCCAACCAAGCTAATTTGGGCTAATTTTTAGCCCAACTATTAAGTAGCCGTGTGTAACCAAACATGCTCATTGACACAATATTTCTCAATTTTTTTACTTTCCAATGTTCAAAATGCATTTTCATAAGATCATGTAACAACTGAGTATGTTGCACATCCAGACGGGGTTTATAGGTGTCTGTTACAGTTGAACCAGTTGATAATATCACAGAATAATATCTTAAAGCTGAATTGTGCTCTGAGTGTTTATCCCATGGATGTGCCATCTTCAATGTTAAGAGCATCTCCAAAAGTGTTTCTTAGACTCTAAATCCTCATTTGGAGAGTCATTTGAATAAAATTGCTCTCTATATATTTCCATCTTCCAACTACTTCAAATCTTGATCGTATTTTGGAGATCAATCCCCGCTCTCTATCTTTGGCCAGTGAGAAACAAGGAATAGAAGATGGCAATATTTGGAGATATAATTAGAGAAATCGTTGATACTTTTTCTCACCAAAATCTCTATTATTATCAATTCAGAAGGATATAAAAAGACTCTTGGAGTTGCTCTAAAGGTCCTACTTAAGGGTGGGTAAAGCAAGACACCAAAGTAAACAAACAAAAACAATTCATACTAAGCCTAAGACAGATACCAAACCTTTCTCTTTTGGTATTCACATGCTTCCCTCTTCACAGGTCTGTCATATCTATTTCTAATACTCCACTCTACAGAATAATAGCTTCTCTTGATCTCTTCTATGCTTCATTATGGCAAAGTGTACAGTAAACAAACATCAGTTTATTTTAAGATTCAATGCTCATCGGTAGTTCCAGAATCAATAAGTAGACAATTATTTCATCCCCTGGTGTCAAATATCATAGACTAAAGGTGCAGTTTGATTGAAAATTTAGATCTCAGTCCAGGAAGAGGGGAGTAAGGAATACACGCTGGGTTCAGTAAAACAATATCTTTTTCTTTAACACTAGTAAAATAAGGGGCTATAATGGTGAAATCTTCACAAATAAGTGTGTGCTCTTCTTTCAGTCATGCTAACATTACCTAATCAATTATTTCATTTGTTTGGAAGGATGCAATTTTCCTCTACTCTGCATTTAATTTATGATATCTGCAAACTTCTCAGAACATTCCTTTATGCGATTCTCAGATGCAACTGAAGATGGCGAGGCAGACAACAGTTCCTAGCCAGGAAGCGTAGACTTGGTGTTTCTTATTTGTTATGTTACCCTCGGGTGAGAGTGATGTTGGTAATTCTCCTCTAACGGGCCTTTTGTCTGCTTTGTTGTAAGTTGATAATGTTCTCTTACCAAAGCAGTATATTAAATTTTCAAACTTCACATAAGTGTATGTTTACAAATACATTATCTGGTGTCAACCACTGCATATAAAAGTTATTTTTTTCCGTCTACTTATGCTGCAACGGCGGGCAGCAGTGGACAATTATCCTGGCAACTGACGGTTAAAGAGTTTTCCCATTTATGCTGGGCGGACAGCAGTGGACAATTATCCTGGCAACTGAGTGACTGACGGTTATGTGGCTGATCGCTGAAATTGCTGACTTGTGCTGTGACAAGTCTTTTGCAAGGTGTGCATAGTTCTGTAAGGCTATCTGGATGAATGTGCTTCGTTTACACTATGGAATGAAAACCTTGCGTAGTGCATGCCAGGCCTGCCCTCGCTCCACTTGACATGGAGCCTGAAAGCTCCACTTGCTCTTGGTCGGCTAGTCATTTTGCTCGAATTTACTCCCTTCGTTCCAAATTTATAAATCGTTTTGATTTTTTTAGTTTATCTATTTTGCTATGTATCTAAATATATTATTATTATATCTAGATACATAACAAAACAGATATAAAAAAAATCAAAACGACTTATAATTTAGAATGGAGGAAGTACTTCTCAATTCCTAGTCCTAATCAGGGCATCAGGCATTCAGGTTAGGGATGTGTCCTAGGAACTGCTGCCATGACCTGCTCTTGCTCATCATGCCCGGTCGCACATGGCTTGGCACTTGGGCTGCAAATGAAGAAACAAATATTGATGGGCTCTATATGTGGAACCAGAAACTGGGATAAAAGGTACCTGGTGGCCATCCTATTTTAAGCCCATCTAAGCAGGTTCTGTGCAGAGTGCCTGTGGCCAAATTTGAGTCCTCAGATTGCAAAATAGTCGTTTTCTGTTGCAGTTTTTTTGGTAGATTCATCTTTTATCGGTCAGTTCTCTTAGCTGTTGCTATTGATCGATCTAACTTGAAGCTTTTCCCTTGTGTGCTGCTTTCAACTAGAAGCATCTGAATTATTGTTCGGTCTAACAACTCGTATGTGAGATATGACTGGCATAACGGTCACGACTCACCACAGACTCATCACCGTAAAAGAGGATATTCTTATCTAGGTTTTGCCAGCTTACTTTATTTTTTTTCTCAGCTTTTGCTGGAATAAAAGCAATACCGTCCGTTTAATACTACTTCCTCCGTCTCAAAAATCATGTAAATCTCGCATCCCGAGAAGTCAAAAATTTCATATTTTGACCAAATATATATGACAAAGTATTGATGCTTATGATGCGTAATAAGTATTATTAGTTTAATCATGAAATATAATTTTATAATAAATCAAATTAAAGATCTAAATATAGATATTATCTTCTATAAATTTAGTCAAATTTAAAATTCTTTGACTTCTCGTCGAGAAATTACATCTTTTTGAGGCAGAGGTAGTAGTCCACTATGGACAAAAGCTTGCGAATCATGGAGGTGGGGCCTGCCCCTGTATTTTCTGCCCATTATTTGAGGACTGGCCATGCAGAAAGTTTGTGCGATTGATTGGCTCCGATTTGTTTCGACTATAATTTTTTAATTGTTTGTTCTGTTGCTGCGCATTGTCTCTTTTCTCTATGAAAGGAACCGTTTACTACTACTACTGAGAAAGAAGTTTTTTTCCCTCTGCCCATGCTATACTAGAATATTGTTAGTCAAAGTATATCTGCGGTTTCGCTATGAATTTATGCGGTAGAGATTTTTCTTTTCTTTTCTTTTGAAAGATTTATGCGGTAGAGTGTACAACGTAATTGCGCCGATGTCTGATCTGCAAAATATAATTTAAAAGAACGGCTGGGAAGTTTTCCCCCTGGTTCGACTTCATGTTTAGTTTATATAGGAGACAAAAGGACGCGAAGGTTGGTTATAGTTTTCTTTGATGACGATGAATTTGTCGATTTTCTTTTGCATGCAATTCTGCTAGCTCCGTATGTCCATAATAAGGTTTATGCATGGATGTCGCTGTTGGCTGTCGCCGGTTCCACCTAAGCTCTTTTCAGACAAAGTGGCTGATGCTACAAGAGTTTTTTGAGGAACCTGGAAGGGCCGACCGAGGCTTGTCTGGACGTCTGGTCCAGCTTCGAATATGTTATCGTGCAAGCTTATATTTCGTCAAATCTGATAAATTTTTAAACAAAAGTCTAGGTGACTTCCTCTAGTCTGTTGATTTAGTAGTCGGTCTTGAAAAGCCTGAACTAGACCAAAGTTATTAGTGGAAGACGAGTATCACCCTCTCGAGTATCCAGATACCTTGATGAACAGAGTACTAATGGGCAGTTCTCTATTAAGTATGAAATTCGTTGGTAATAGCACGCCAAAGCAGGTCATAACACTTCTTACTTATATATATAGACCTGACATTCAATTCTTGGCTTGGCAAACTCGCAATAAACACACGGGAACCTTTAAAGGATGAAGCTATCGGCAGGCTTAGATGATCCAGCGACAGATTTTTTTCAAGGGCACACAATCTAGTGACGGATGTTGCCGGCAAACACAAGGCTCCGTGCCATCTCTATTCTGTGCTAGCTAAGATGCGACAGCGACGGTCCGCGACGACGTTACCGTATCCTGTCCGGCCTTCTTCCGGAAGGGCTTCCCGTTTCGGGTTCGCGGACGCGCCGCCTTTCCGGCCGGGGCCGCGAGGACGCGGAGGCGCCCGCGCCGATCACCCCCGCCCAGGCGCCCTGCACCAGTGCACGGTGCACTGCACCCACCCACCACCATGTGACGTGCCGCTGCCGCCCGTGGTGGCCTGCCTGAAAAGTGCGCCTGCTGCGTAGCCTTTCGGCGAAAGCCGTACCCCCATCCCTGCCTCTGTCCCTTTCGAGCTTCGACGCCGTTTCCCCGTGCCCGGCGGCTGGCGCCGTCGACCGCCGGCACGCCAGCCGCTTGGAAAGCGTACGAGCCTTCGTCGCGGTCGCGCCCACGCCACGCACGTCTGGCGTGCCGTGCCCGTGCGGGTTCTGCCACACTGCTGCCACTTGCCCCTGCTCGCCGGCCTGAACCCTGAACTCGTCACCCGGCCCGGGCATGAGGAGAAGATTCCGATTGTCGTGGCCATCTCGAAAGCTTGCGCGTCGGTTCCCGAGCGAATGGCTGACTACTGGCTGTTTGCTCCGGATCGCGGGCCAAATATGGGTTCTGTACTTCTGTTGCAAAGCATCTACTAGATGGATTTTCTATTTAAAACTCACTTCTTGGACACCTTCTCTCAGGGTATGTTTAATCTATTGGCAACTAGTACATTCAAACAGACCTGGTTGTTATTGTTAAGAGTCTTTCTAAATCTTACTCTCTAAATTATCATTTGAAGAGTGTACATTTGCATAAAAATCTCCTTCTATATTATTTTACTCTCCAATAGTTTTATGTACACTTTAGATAGTCATTCTTGTCTTCCTTTTCTTGTTTGTGAAAAATACGAAATAGAAGATAGCTATTAAGATAACCACTTAGAGAAGCTGTTGGAGGATAGCTTTTCACCTAAATGTCCATCCTAAATGTTTAGGAATGATAGAGTCTCTTAGAGTTGCTCTTATCAAGTTTAGAGTTACCAATTAATGATAATAGTTTATATAAACCTTTAACTCACTATCCGGTTATTTATTAGCTACGATTCAACGTCACCTACTAAAATTAGCTAGCTGTAGCAAGCTAATTTTCAGACAGATGGATCCAATAGACTCTTTGACTTTACTCTTAATGTAAAAGTTGAAAAAAGAATTTATCTGCTTGTGTCCCCCCCCCCCCCCCCCACCCCAAAAAAAATATTTACCTCTTGTACCATTGCTAATTACATGTACTCTAGCAGTCCAAATTTTAAGATATTTTGAATTTTTAAATACATTTTTATTATATATCTAAACATAGTATATATTTAGGTACACAACACTTACAATTTGAAATGGAGGGAGTAGTATTGCTGTCATCTTAGAGTAAATAAAATATTATTCTCATAGTACAAATGAGGCACTGCCTCCAATCTAGAGAACTTGATGTCTCCAACCGCAAGCAAAAAGCTAATTGCAAGTCAATTCACTCGTCCAAAACGACTACTTAACTCAACTGGAGGAAGCACCATTTACAATGTGCGAGGCATTGAGGTCATTTTAACATCTTTTTAAAAACTAATTTAAAAAACATCTTTTTAAAAACTGGGCCGAAATGGCATTTGCAAAGTTCATGTTTTGCAAAGTTCATGTCACTTGGAAGTTAGAACCAAATCTTTGGCTTCCTATTCCTATATTACACTTACATTCACTTGGAATTTCAGTTAGTCACTATACTTGTTGTTCGAAGCGGCACCTAATTACTATGACAAGATGCAGTGCATTCCAATTTCAAGGCATCTACTAGGTAGCAAGTTAATTTTAGCAGTCTAGTATGCTAATCCACCCAAACATCCCTTTTTTTTTTTTGCGAGTAGACTCAAACATCCATATGAAGAAGCTACTTTCAAATGGCAAGGACTTTTTTAAATAATACTTGCTTTCAAACATCCATATTTTAGTGGTCATGGTGTGCTTTGTCGAATTAGTGGCAGCAGCAATTTCGCACATTTGAAATGCTGCAAAAACCAGCTGTCATTATTTTTTTACCTACTACATAAAATAGAAATTTGCTAAAAAGAGGTGGGATCTCAAGCAGCTTAATTTCCCAACCTCTCACTCACCTAGTCACCTTGACCGAAGCCCGCGGCTGACAGCCTAGAGATGTGCCTAAGAATATATACTCCATAGTACTCCAATAGATACATAGAAAAACCCCCGTATTCGCCGTTGGACCGTGCACACACGCTTCGGCCTCATGCCTTCTGGCTTATGTTCTCAGCCACAACAAAAACCACGCATGGTCGCAGCGAACAGACACAAAGAACACGAGACGGAAACCACCGCCGCTCTCTTCAAGTTCCAGGGGTGGCACTCCGAGGCCGAGCTCTGCGGTCGCGGCATGACCATTGACCGGCCGCGGTTAAGAAGAACGTGCGGCATGCGTCCGTCCACAAAACGCTCTCGCCTCTCGGCGTCCCTGGACCGCGCGCTGCCGGGCCATGCCAGAGAGCAAGTCCACAAAAACGTGCTTGCTCATGCGACTGCCCCAGCCTATTTTGATGCTTCTGGTTCTCCGCATTTAGCCGTGGAGCCCCGGCCGGCCGTCGTCGATCGACCGACCGATCACCAATGGACTCCTCGCATATCCTCCGGCGGTCGCCGACTCGCCGCCGGACCATACGCAGATAGCTGATCAGCGGCCGCCGCTGGCCTGGAGGGCCGTACTCGACTTTTCTTTCTAGTTCTCGAGGCTGCGACGAGCCAAGCAGATCATATCGACGACGACGACGCGTGCCTGGGACTGGGAATAAACCGTCCACCGGCCACGGCCTCATGTGCCAAGCCCGCCACTATTGCTTCCTTCCGCTCCAAACAAGTAATCCGTGTTCTTTAATTAATCTCTTGTTTGATGTCATCGTCGTCCTTCTATACTCCAGTGTGCATGGAGCAAAATACCGACAGGAAATTTGATGGGCAGGCAGGGTCGTCGCGCGCTAATAATCTAACAATGTTGGCATGCATCGCCTGACTTTTGTGTATCTCGATGCATGATGTCATCATCTTCCAACGCCTAGCACTCCTGCAGCTGCCCTGTCTGTTGCTAGCTTCTTCGGGTACCCGGTACGTTCCTTGCTTTAATAATATATATAGGGATTTTTTTAGGAATATAATATATGTGTAATGTTTGAACTTTTAAATTGTGTTATGGCCAAATTATGTCTCGCGAATGCTATATCATAGCTGTATTTTAAGGACCGTAATACATAATTTGTTTTCAAAGGTTTGGGGATCGATAATGCCGCTGCAACCAATATTCTGGACTCTGGACAAAGCCAGTCGCATTCGTGATACACTGGTGGCACATAATGCCATTTCTCTTATTAGTAGCTTCGAGTTATAATTCAAAAGAAAAGGCACAACTTAAGTTTGGCTCCTTTGATCAGTTGCGTCCTTGGTCAAGTATATTGTATGTCTTTATATGTGCACCTAAATAAAATACTCCAAAGACCATAATAAGGGCGGCACATTCAAATGCAATATGTCTCGTTTTAGATTTACAAGAACTTTGATACTTTCAAGGTCCGAGACTTACAAGGACACAAGTGTAGTATATGTCATTGGTTCCAATTTAGCTCTAGTGCAGATTCACGGCACCCCTCAAGTACAAGAAAAATAGGCTAATTAGTAAAACAATGCATGGTTCCCACCATTGGCATGTGCAACACCATGAATTTAAAATCTGATCACTTTGATATTGCACCCTCTGTCCTTGTTTGGCTGCACCATTCCTTCCCAACATATATCGTTGTAGTAGATTGGAGTGCGGCCATATAAACCTTAATGTAGAGTAGCTTCCACGCGGAGCAATGCCAATTATAATAGACTAGTGTTACGACCAACTAGTCCAGTGTGTACAAACAAATATTCTGGTGTTGATAATCTCATTCATTCATCAGTGGATGTAGTGACAGAAGAGAAAAACAACTAATGTAGTGACAGAAGAGAAAAACAACTATGAGCCCTTATATGTAACTGTAACCAACTAGTTACCATTTAACCTAGTGATGAGTACTCTTTCAAGTTGAAAATAAAGATGTCAACTAATGCCATACTTAAATTTTGCAACTCATAATAACAATCATACAATACTAAATATTATCCTTGCGCTTGACACCTCTTTTGCCACCTATTTCACAACGATCCATGACTCCATCCATGTGGCATCGTTCACCTCTCCACATAATAAATCATTAGTATAGATTTTCTCTTGAAGTATAATAAGGTTCATTGAAGTCGAAAAATAACCAGATCAAAGTTGCACGAACGACTATGGAGCTATTCAACGATGGCTGATCCAAAGCAAAATAATTTTGGTTATAGTTAGGGTTTCTGAACGCTAAATGCTAAACGATTACTAATCCAATACCAAAATACCAAAAATGCAAAATTTACCAACTATATGTCATCATTAGATGCCAAAAGTGACACCTATTTAATTGATATATAAACATAGACCATATAATATGGCAATAAATATAAATCTATGTATAGAAGTTGCAGAGGACCTATCTTTTTTTTCTAAATTTAGACTACCAACCGCCATTGTGATAGTGACCTGGATATAAGTGTGCGGGAAAAATTCAATTTGAGCAACAATTGTTTCCCTTTTTATCGTACCACTAACCACTGCAAGTGACGTAGATAATAACTAGGATTGTTTGCTCCTCAAATGACCCTTGATACATACTTATATTACAACTGAAGATGTTATTCCTCAAAACAAATTGAATATGTTCATGCTCGATATATTACAATTGAAGATGTTATTCCTCAAAACAATTGAAGATGTTCATGTGACCATGTTCAATTAATGAGATCCATGGTACTATATTGAAAAGTACTGAAGTATCTCGATATTTGAATAATTTGAGGTTTAGTTATATTTGCATACCTTTATTTGGTATGTAAGGAGCATATATATGGTCATTTTTATGTTTTTAGATATGAATGAGTCTCTTGGAGATCTTCTCTTCTAAAGTTCAGAGCGGAGATCCAAACAACCTCTTATATTAGGTGATTATTAGCTTGTGTACACATAATAAATATCGAGATGGAGGTAATCATCTCTCAATATACTAACCAAAGAATCAAGGCTGCTTCAATTTTAGATTGAGAGTTTCGTAGGTAATGCTCGGCTCTAGCAGTACCGATCACAAAATCATTATACTGCCGCACAAACTGAACACGCGGTATTACTTCTCAAGCGACATCACCCATTAACCCGACTTAATTTTACGTCATCAATATCCACCACCTATTTTTAGCTGGTACACGGAGAAGACATGTCACGTAATACTACTACTATAACCGGTGGTAGTATATATCCACAGAAATAGACCAACAGAGGATGGAGTACGGGATACGGTTATCCTAATAGGCCCTCCATGAAAAGAAAAATATCCATGTCCCCAAGCGGCCAAGCCCCCACTTGTCAGGCGGGGCGGGCGCGTCGCGCCGTCGCCTATTGCTGGGCACGAGGACATCCACTGCCCGGTGACGCGGGTGGCCGCTGCCCTCGCGCAGCCGCACACCGCCCGGAGAAAAGGTTCCACCGTCTACCTCGCCCCGACCGGAACCCCTAAATTCCCCACCCCTCCCTTTCCCCTTCCTCCTCCCGTCCACCGCACCACCGCACCCCGGCTCCACCCCGCGCAAATCCGGTGGCCGCAGCGAGGGAGGCCGAGGAGGGAAACAGATCGGGGGGCGGCAGCCGGTATCCGCTTCGGCTGGCACGATGGGCGGCGAGGCCGAGGTCGGGGAGCGGCATCTGGGGCGGGTGCTGAGCTTCGGGATCCCGGACACGGCGCTGGGGCTAGTGATGGGGTACGTGGAGGACCCCTGGGACCGCGACGCCATCTCGCTGGTGTGCCGCCACTGGTGCCGCATCGACGCGCTCAGCCGGAAGCACGTCACGGTCGCCATGGCCTACTCCACGACGCCCGAGCGCCTGTTCCGGCGCTTCCCGTGCCTCGAGTCACTCAAGCTCAAAGCAAAGCCCCGCGCGGCCATGTTCAACCTCATCTCCGACGACTGGGGTGGGTCTGCGTCGCCATGGATCCAACAGCTCTCGGCCACCTTCCACTTCCTGAAGAAGCTCCACCTGCGCAGAATGGTAGTAACCAACGACGACATCAACATACTTGTCCGCGCCAAGGCGCACATGCTCGTCGACCTGAAGCTCGACCGCTGCTCCGGCTTCTCCACGCCCTCCATCGCACTCATCGCCCGCTCCTGCAGGTAAATTCCCTTCTCTCCTTCTGTAATTAACTAATTATTACTAATAATAAGGCTCATCTAGGTTACTTGTTCTTCTCTTCAAGACTATGTAAGAAATTTAAGGTTTAATTATGTCACGGATTTATGATGGGATGTTTCCTGAAGGGTGGGTGGATAATGTTCTTTCCCGTCCCAATAAAAGGGAAACTGTTCATTTAATATGTGTTGTTTATGATTCTAAACTTTAAAACTTCTATGAATCACTGCTAGATAATTCTAGCTTTGCAGCAGGAATTAGGAAAGGATGAACT
Organism: Chrysopogon serrulatus; assembly: GCA_015844335.1. Classification (NCBI taxonomy): domain Eukaryota; kingdom Viridiplantae; phylum Streptophyta; class Magnoliopsida; order Poales; family Poaceae; genus Chrysopogon; species Chrysopogon serrulatus. The sequence goes on along the minus strand of JADLZL010004430.1, from coordinate 101,740 downwards.
TGTAATTCCATTTGTTATAGCTTTCTATATTTGACATCTTTGTTAGGTGGAGCTTAAGTCTGATAGAAATAGAGCATGCCTTTAGGGCTGTAGATTTTATTAGGGGAACCTAGATTTGGGCTCTGCATTTACCCTGCTGTCTCTTGACGTATGCAGGAAACTGGAAACACTTTTCCTGGAAGAAAGCACAATTGATGAGAAAGAAAATGATGAATGGATCCGTGAGCTTGCTACGAGCAACTCTGTTCTGGAGACACTGAATTTCTTTCTGACAGATCTCAGTGCATCCCCAGAGTATCTTACCCTCCTTGTGCGCAACTGTCAAAGGTTGAAAACCCTGAAGATCAGTGAATGTTTCATGCCTGATCTGGTCAATTTGTTCCGAACTGCACAAACACTACAAGAGTTTGCTGGTGGTTCCTTTGAAGACCAGGGTCAACCTGTGGCAAATAGAAATTATGAGAACTACTATTTCCCCCCTTCACTGCACCGCTTGAGTTTGCTCTACATGGGAACAAATGAGATGCAGATACTGTTTCCATATGCTGCTGCACTTAAGAAGTTAGACCTTCAGTTTACATTCCTTTCCACAGAGGATCACTGTCAGATAGTTCAGCGCTGCCCCAATCTGGAAACCTTAGAGGTATTTTGAAACATTCTTGTATTGCCTTTATCTTTCCTGTTTTATAGGTTGCAAACTGCATTGATGTTCTTTTTTCTGTTGGGGAAAACAGGTGAGGGATGTCATTGGGGATCGTGGACTACAAGTTGTTGCACAGACCTGCAAGAAATTGCAGAGGCTCAGAGTAGAGAGAGGTGATGATGATCAAGGTGGTCTTGAGGATGAACAAGGTAGGATTTCACAGGTTGGGTTGATAGCTATAGCCCAAGGCTGCCCCGAGTTAACATACTGGGCAATACATGTATCAGACATTACAAATGCAGCTCTAGAGGCGGTTGGTACATGCAGCAGAAATCTTAATGATTTCCGTCTTGTCCTTCTTGATAGAGAAGCACATATAACTGAATTGCCACTGGACAATGGGGTTCGTGCTTTGCTTAGAGGTTGCACCAAACTCCAGAGGTTTGCATTTTATGTGAGACCTGGGGCACTATCTGATGTTGGTCTTGGCTATGTTGGAGAATTTAGCAAGAGCATTCGTTATATGTTGCTTGGTAATGTTGGTGAATCTGATAATGGAATTCTACAATTATCAAAAGGCTGCCCAAGCTTGCAAAAACTGGAGCTGAGGGGTTGTTTCTTTAGCGAGCATGCTTTAGCTATGGCTGCACTAGAGCTTAAGTCACTGAGGTATCTGTGGGTGCAAGGATTCAGGTCATCTCCAGCTGGAACTGATCTTATGGCAATGGTACGCCCCTTCTGGAACATTGAGTATATTATTCCAGACCAAGATGAACCTTGCCCAGAGCATAAGAAACAGATTCTGGCATACTACTCCCTTGCTGGAAGGAGGACAGATTGTCCTCCATCGGTAACTCTTTACCCGACATTTTGAGTGTGGATACTTGCTTTTTGCCAGACTGAATCTCATGGTACTTAGGTTCCATCGTTCCCACTATCTGTGAAGTCGATGGTTCCTGTTCTACCGATTGATGAGGACATGGAGATGTTCCATTGCATAGAACCCCAAAGCTAAGATTTAAGCAGGATGCCAGCTCTGAAGTGAGGATAGCTGAGAACAATCATGAATACCAGGCAGCACTTGTGGATCAGCTTGGCCTAGCTGTCCAGTATGGACATGTAAACTTTACCATTTTGAATAGTTTTGGAGAAACAATTTTGTAATGATTTACCCTTTGTTTAGTGTATATTATCGATTTTGTTCCATAAGCTATACACTGTTGTATTGCTTTATTGAAGAATTATATCAATTAGTTAATCTGCAGTCTGACTTGCTGTGATTCGATGAATAATGTTTATGTCACCCACAATATGGATTTTCCTTGCTGCTTGAGAGTCTAGCATGCAGTTTGTATTGGTCTTATCTGGTGGCTAGCGAGTCGTACGGGTACGGGACGACCATGTTGCACCACGTCTGATCTGGAATCTTGGAATCATGCATCAATCACTGTCCCAGGAGATATTTCAGGGGATAGACACCATCATGCTCATTTTGGCGGAACGGCATGTTCTTAGTTGCGCCAGAACGGCATGTTCTTAGTTGCGATGAACTGGTCGCTAGGGGCTGTCCACGGTCCGGGGTCGGAGCCTCGCAGTCGCAGGCGCGCCGCACGGGTGGCCCGCCTGGCCAATTGCGTCGAGCGGGCGAGCGGCAAAGCCGGCGACCTGCATCTCGCCATCCCCGCCAGGCATCGCCTACTCGCATGTTGGCAGAAAGCCAACAATATAGTCAAGGCACCGGAGCCTCGGTAAATTGCTATTCTCGAATGCAAGTTCTATGTTAATGTGAAATTCTCCCCGATCTAAAATTCAGTGAACAATTAATTGATTAGGTCGGTTCTTGTGGAGCTGCACAATGAAGAGGACCTGTGGGCGGTATTTTGATCTGATGCGGATGGTATACGCGCTTTGATGACTCATAGTAGTTAACAGTGACCCTAGACGGAAAATAGACGATCAGGATTCAGGAAGCTAAAATAATCAACCACCTGCTCGTTTCATGCACTTTTACTAGGGAATTTCGGTTTCACTTGCAGCGCAATGACGTCCTATCTCGACTTTAAGAAACTCCCTTTGATGCTGGGTGGGTAAGGATCAACGGCACGGTCAATGACCAATAGCTGAAAGAGCTGAACCCCACATTGTCATTCAAAGGGCATGGATACATGAAGTTACTAGGTTGGTAGGTGTCTGTTCAATGTATGGTGACCAAATTTACAGGATGCTCTTCTGCTAGCCAAGAAAATGTTGAGCATGTCAGGGGCTAGGAGATTTCTTTCCTAGTTGCATCTGTCATTGATGGTTAGATGTTTAAGGTTGAGGTCGCGTTATTCTCTCAATGCAATCTCCCAAACCAATGAATATAGGGCTCGTTCCGCTGGGATGGGGCTGCTGCTACAGTGATTCACAGAGAGGAGACAGTAGCAACGGCTGGAGCAGCAGCCGCCGCAGTCACCAACCGAACGGAGCCATAATGTTTGTATGACTTCTTATACCATATTTTCTTCTTCAATATAATGATATTCAGCTCGATTGCATGAGCCCACATCTCGCCAGATTTAGTAAACTAAATTACCAAGAAAGAACCAACAATAGCAAGATAGCATAAAAAATATAGCGCTGCCTCATACAAAGTATAACGCACGCATCCATGCTGTCCTCAAGTTTACAATAACCAGATATACATCAGTTCTGACAAATACAGATACAGGTCATATATCATAAATAACAACCTAGGACGATACACCTCGCAGATCAAGCAGAGCGCTCCCTAGACACAGACCTGGAGTACGAACTGCGGCTATGAGAGTAGCTTTCCCTTGAACGTCGTCTCTTGCCAGAATATCTGCTACCTGAGGGTTCCCTTCTACTCCCTTTCTTAGGAGAATAGCTTGTTGATCTCTCTGATTCTGGGGAATGACTGCGTGAGTAGCTTCTCCGTGGTGATAAACTGCGTGAATAGCTCCTCCCTCTGGCCCTTGGAGAAGCACTGGGTGACCTGGAGACAGATCTATACCGGCGCCGGCTGTAGTATGGCGAAACAGAACGTGACCTCCGTCTTCTGTAGCGGTATGGGGACCTTGAACGATACCGGCTGCTGTAGTAAGGTGAGTATGATCGACGCCGGTCGTAGGGGGAATATGATCGCCTTCTGTCATATGGAGAGTATGACCGGCCTCTGCCATAAGGAGAATAAGACAGGTCACGATCAGGTGAGTAGCGTGACCTGTAACGGTCCCTCCGATCAGGCGAGTAGCGGGAACTGTAACGGTCCCTTCTGACAGGTGAGTAGCTTGTGGAGTCCCTCCGTCCTGATGTCATCATGTAACAAAAATCGTCAATACAACAAGTTATATCAAGAGAATTTTACATTATATTTCTCTGGAGGAAATGGGGGTAAAGACATCCAACGATTATAGGTGATTAGTTCATGAAAACACTTACCACGTGATGATTTTGTGCCAAGATACTTCCCAGGTGTTGGGGTTCTACCTCGTCTTCTTTTTGCCTGAGTGATAGGGTACCAGATAAGGAAGTGTCTTTGATACCAAAAGCAAGAGAGCAATTATCTAAAAATCTGAATAAACACATTTAAGAAAAATAATATGCAATGTAGGGCATACAACCCTTTGGCTGAGGTGGCATGGTATGGTGTTAGGTTGTATCAGTTTGTTGCAGAGCAGCTACCAACATCTACCCTGTTGCTGTCAACAAAATCTTCAATGGACAGAAGAACACTAAAATGTTCAGTGTAGAGTACTAATCAATGATATAAATATCATTCAGTAGCAAAGTTAAATAAGGAAGCTCTGATGTTTGCAATCTTATGATTTTACCTTCTCAACAGTTATGACCCGGCCTTCCAACACAGAACGGTCCAGATATTTGATGCAGCGATCTGCCTCCTTAACAGTAGCCATGGTAACAAAACCAAACCCCCGTGATTCCCTTGTCCAAGGATCATGCACAATGCTTGCATCAATCACCTATAGCACAATCAGTAAGCTAAGGGAATTTGTTCAACAATTATACGGGAATTTCGCAGAAATGAAACTAAGATATTTTGTGTAAAGGTTACCTCTCCCTCAGTGGAAAAGTGCTTCTCCAGATCTCTATCCATTACACGAGCTGACAAACCAGTCACATACAGGTTGTTCCCAGGGTTTTCAGCATCGCTAGAGTCCACACTCCTAAATAAATAAATTATATGAATAACAAGTATTCCTCAGGTTACAAGCAACATAGATGTTTGATGTCTAGATTTTAAACATATGACATTGGCAGAAACACATTAACTGGCACAAGGATAAAAGGCATACCTAGAGCGACTTCTGTACCTTGAATAGCTGCTTCTTGAGTAAGGTGAGTGAGATCCATGCCTTTCACTAAAAAATAAATAAATAAATAAAAATATCACAACACCGAGCAAGGCCACTTGAAGACAAATCGAAATAAGGATCAAGGTTTTTAGATAGTAGGCTGTTCAAGGTTTTAAAATAGTGCCTACCTTGATCCTCTTGAGTAAGACATCTGCAAGACAAAGAGATAAATATATTAACAACTGCAATAAGCATTCAAATATACAGCCTAATAGATGATGACTTAGTGAACATATCTAAAATAAAACTGAATGAACTTCTGTACACACTGTGACAGCATAATATATTAACGCAGATATTTCTAATTAAATAATATATTAACGCATAATATATGAAAGTAGAAGAAAGTGAACAACTTACAAGAAGAATTCAAATTTGTCAATTTGTCACAGAACTTGCATAATATATTAACACAGATATTTCTAATTAAATAACTTTCTCATGCTGCAAGCTGATTTATCACCAGTTGACTGATAAGCAATGAATAATAACCACCCTTTCCACCTCTATATCTTCTTATAAGGAAATGGGTTCTTCCCTTTTAATCCCTTTTTCCCACATAACTTTAATCCCAACATTGCAACATGCATTACAATCCTGACATCCAGAATTTGTTCCTTCCCCGCCCTGAAAGTGCACCATACATTGCGACCCTAACATCCAGAGTTTGTTCCCGGTACATCTTTTATTTTTGTTTTAAGATATAGTTTTACTTGCGTGACAATTACTTTCAACATTGAATAAAAGTAATCCAATTGTTAGGAAAATACCATAATGACTGATGGTGCCCAATTAAATACCCTTTTGAAAATCTATAGCTAGCACTTTAATTTAATTTCGTCCTCCAAACATAAGTTTAACAGGAAAAAAAACTACACAGCTTCCATCATCTCATAAATCTAGTTCGTCTACAACCTCAATCGAACACCAAAATGAGATAAACCAATCTCCAACCCTAGTTCTATTGCTACCTCATGGATAAGGCAATAATTTTCACTCGTAATAGCATCATCACAATTATAGGATGGCAGACCACGGGTCTGATGTAAAACCTTCGTTCAGATCTTCCTAAACAAACACATAACGAGTAAACGTTCAAGTGGCGTCTGAAACCATCAGATCAGACATGCGCTACATAACCAACAGAATAAAACCGAAAATCAGATAATTTTTCATCACCGTCACAAACTCGCGCCGTGCGACTATCATATTAATACCTTGATAGAAAGAACACGAAAGAAAATCGGGGGCGGTACCTTTCGTGGCCTCTAGATGCTGCCCCCGGGAAGCCGCCGCCTCGTCTCGATTCTTCTCTTGCGTCTCGAGTCGCTCACGGCACTGCCTAAGCCTTTTCTTTCTCTTGCCCCGAGTGCGCCTGTGTATAAATGGAAGTTGGGCGGGGCCAGGTGGGTGCTTGGGGAAGGTTCTGGATCGGGGCGGACGCGAAACTCTTCTCAAATCCGGTTGAATCGGTTGGGCGAACGCACTGATGCTGTGATGCACCACGCAGCACGCAGCACGCAGCACATGGCGCGGTTTCGCGCCATCGTTCCCCCCTTCCTCGCATGGCTTTATTTTATCTGTGCTCCCCGTCACCAAAAAGTAATGTGCATTTCGAGAGTCATCAAACATTTTAAAGTTCCTCTTAGAAAAAATATAGAAATTATGCTGTCATGTTTTTCTAATTCCATGGGAATTAAAAATATAGAAAACTACTGAACATGTTTGATATGACCTATAAGTCCTCTAATCTAAAGAGGCCCTAACTAGTATGTTAAGTATAAACTAAACGATTTGGATTCTCCAAAGATTTTTTTCTATGAGTGAAAAGCCCTGTTAAGTGGCGCGATTATAAACCCGATAAACAAGAGCAAACAGAGTCAAAAGAGGGAGCCTTTTGCAGCCGCCTGGGTGAACAATGGAACCTGATGCTTCCTTTTCTTTTTTTAATTTGGACATATGTGTAGAGCATCCTTTTCTTTTTTTTAATTTGGATATTTGTGCAGAGCATTCAAAACAAAAATGTTGTAGTCATATATGAGGCGACAGGTGCTGCGAGCGTGCTAATGTCCTCTTTTCATCCCATGAAATTTTCAACAGGTCTAAATTATGTTTATTTTTCTATATTCCTATGAAATTGAACTATAGGAACAAAATCCTATTGAATGCAAGCAACAGTGGGGGTGCAGCCTATGTGGGGGCGCGGAAGGTGCTCGGCATCACTGGCTGACTAGGGACGGCGCCGGAGGAAGGCTCGATGAAGAGCCTAGAAGGTTGGGTGGAGCCATGGCCGAGTGGTGCCCCTCTGGCTGTTGATGGCGGATCGAATGAACACAAAAGGCTAGTGACATGGCCCATCATTTCATGTGAAACAATATTTAAACACGGGTCCAGAGCAATAAGTGCAGTATACAAATAAGGGTAAAAGATAGATTTCTTTTCCTTTCCTATGAACCAAATAGAGGTGTACAAAAAACCTTTGGAAGTGAAATTCTACAAAATTCCTTTGCTAGTCCTCTAATCTAAAGAGGCCCTAACTAGTATGTTAAGTATCGTACTAGTGGCACCACATATCACATTCGTAACATCAATTGGAAGGAAATTTGGATTCTCCAGTGCCCACTAAAGGTGAAACTATTTTTCTAGAGGTTCTCACCATCCTCTACGCATGAATATCCTACGTCGAGACATTGATACATGGTGCCCTATATTTTGGCGGTTGAATGAAGATGGTAGATATTGTTTTCTGAAATATAAATTTGTCAAGAAAAGCTAGAGAGTTTTAAACTTAGAGGAGGTTGCCTATCTCTGATCAACCTTAATTCTGCAAAGCAAGTTGCCATCAAAATTCTCTCTTTAAAAGAGGATAAAAAATATTGGTGATTAAGCTCCTTTTGGATCTAGTGGGATGCACGAAACAATGCGAAAACTAGGACAAAATTATGTCCACTGAAGAAATAGCGTACAAAGTATAGGCTATGGAATATTTTGACGATCTTCATATACATGAGAAGGAAAGTAAGAAACAAAGTGGAACTTCTTTCTGCACTCCACTTGCTGCAAACATCCTGAAGATTAATTTTGATGGAGCTTACACTCAAAGAGAAAAGAAAGGTGTATGGGGCTTCATTGTGAGGGATCGCAGAGGGATTACAGTGATGGCTAGAAGAATCAATGTGGCAAATGATGTGTTAAGTGCATAATCCCAGGCGTGTCTCGTAGCTCTTTATGCAGCAATTGACCAAGATATTTCTCATATCCTTTCAGAGACCGATTCATCGATTCTATTAGAGGTTCTCTAGTCTGTTCTTATGATTTTCAACTAATGGTGTTCTATTTAGAGAAGCCAAGTTTCTTATGTCTATAAATTTTAGCCGGGCTGACGTTGTCTATGTTCCATGCTCTTGTAATAGAGGTGCATATGATCTCACTCATATTGGTTTGAATTGGGATTCAAATCGATCTCATGTGTAGATCGATTCCTTCCTAGAGTTTATAACAACATTGGAATTTGTGATTTAAACAAACATCCCTAGATATAATATACACAACCTTTGCTTAAAAATTTATATCTCTAAATAAATCTATTACAAAATTATATTCTACGATCAATCTTATAATATTCATTCCGTATTATAAATATTAAACTATTACTTTTATATGTATTTATCTGATCAAACTTATGAATTTGAGAAGCAAGAGATGCACTTATTTCAACACAATAGACAAAGTACGTATGTCCTCTAAAATATATGAAAAAATTGTTATATGATAAGTCAAATATTTTTAAGCTTAACTAAATTTAGACGAACAAAGAATACTAAGGGTCTATTTGTTCTCCATCGTCTCATAGAACAGTTCTAGCTGAATTGTTTAATTAATTTATATAGACTTTGGTCAGCTGGAATCATTCCTAGGCTCAATCTGGACTAACTAGACAAGTTCTAATTTGTCTCATGTATCATGAGAGTTTCTATGAAAGCAGGGAAGAATCAATTTATCTTTCTATGAGATGTTATATGATATTTATCCTAAGTAGATGTTATATGATATTTATCCTAAGTTAAATATATCTATCTTTAATCACCTATTTAAAAAAGCTTTATAGTTTCATAAGATATGAATTATGTATTATAAGTATTTATCATAATAAATGTTAAAACATAAATCTAATGTTATGAATCTATATTTTTTTTTCTAAAAATAACTCGGCTAGCTTATAACCTGGTTGATAAGCTAAAATATTTTTCAAATGACTGATAAGTTAAAGCAAACAATAGATATTTGACTTAACATATATGACGCCTAAATAAAAATTGACGGAGTTGTTGATATTTTTTTTTTCTCGGCCAGAGACGAGTAGCCATTCCCGTCGTCCATCGCGTCCCCACCGGGTCTCAAGCAAACGCATGCCAAGATCCAGCTTGGCGGTTGGATCCAGCAATCCACACGACCACACCTCCCTCCGTCCCTCGACTCCCACTGCCTCTGCCCCGTGCGACCCGACCCGAAAAGTCCCACCAGACAGACAAGCCTCTTGCTCGCCGGAGATCTCCCACTCGCGCGGCCCCTCGCTGCGCGACCATGGCCTCCGGTCAGGACTCGTCGGGCACCACGCTGATGGATCTCATCACCTCGGATCCGTCGGCCACCTCGACTGCCGGGGCGTCGTCGCAGCAGCAGTCCTCCTCGGGCGTCGGCAGCGTCGGCGGCTCCCTGTTGGGGAAGCCCGTGGCGCCGGCGGCGGATCGCAAGTCGAAGAGGGGGACGCTGACGCAGATCCAGAATGAGACGATATCCGCTGCCAAGGCACTTAACCCCGTCAAGGTCCTGCCCCAGCGCAACAGGAAGAAGAAGGCACGTCCCCCTCTCCCTATCCCCGCATCATTTTCATCCTCTCTTCACATTCCAGTCTCACGCTGTAGTTTATGCTTCTCTTTCAGCCCGTCTCCTACGGGCAGCTGGCCCGGAGCATCCACGAGCTCGCCGCGACGTGCGACCAGGTTCGTCATGCTGCTGCTTCGGTTTGGTAATTTGGTCATAATATTGCATGATGCTAGCTTGGATCTGTTAACTTTATCTGCTCTTGTGCTATGCCTTCTGTAGAAAAGTTCCCAGAGGCAGCTTGTAAACAGTGTGTTCCCCAAGCTTGCTGTGTACAATTCTGTGGATCCTTCGGTGGCTCCATCTCTTCTCATGGTAAGCTTGTCCTGTGCCGCCCTTCCTCGACTGCTTGTTGCTAAATTGTGGAGGTAGAACTTAGATCAGTCACATATTCGCGCCAGCTATTATAGCATCATAATAGTTTTTATTTAACTTGATTCACACCTTTGCATGTCTTGAACAGAAATTAGGTACTTTAAACATATGTGCTGTGTAGAAATCATATACTTAGCATAGACCATGTCATGATAACCTTAGATATTATTGACTACTTTAGGTATTTATCTCTCTCTCATTACTTCGACTGTCCTTTGCGTTTTCAGCTTCATCAGCAATGCGAGGACAGAAATGTTCTGCGCTATGTATACTACTATCTGGCCCGTATACTGTCAGATAATGGTTCCCAGGGTTTAAGTGCTGCTGGTGGCATACCCACACCCAATTGGGACGCTCTTGCAGACATTGATGCTGTTGGGGGAGTGACACGAGCAGATGTTGTACCGAGAATAGTTGATCAGCTTTCAGCAGAATCCTCCAGTGACGATGTTGAGTGTATGCTTTTATTCTATCTCAGTGTGCATCAAAGTTATAGTATGAAAAATGTATTTATAATCGTACTTTGTGCCACTTATTAAAAAATTTGAATATTTTACAGGGACTGCTTCTTAATTGAACCAAAGTTACTTGCCCACATTTCTTGCTTACTTGTTTCAAACCAAACTTATGATCTATTTTCTTATTCTCTTGTTAGCAGTTGGTTTCCTCTGGATTTTTTTTAAGCAGTATAATAAGAATTTATATTCCTGGCAAGTCCTGCATAAGAAAATCTGAAATACCTTAGCTGAAATTTGAAATCTGAACATCTTTGTTGCGAGCAATAAGAATTTCAGTGTCACGATGAAAGGCTCAGCAAGACATTTTCTAGGCCAATCGAAAACAATTAAAGTTTTAGTCCTTTCCCTTTTAATTCCTTGTTGAATCACATTGCTTTATTCCTCGTCGTTCTTAATTATGGACGCTGGTGCTTTGAAGTTCATGCGCGGAGACTTGCTGCTCTGAAGGCCCTTACCTCCTGTTCCACTAGCAGTTCCGAGATGATGGAAAAGCTAAATGAAATTGTGTTTGGCATCTTGGAAAAGGTTGGCCATCCATAATTTCAGTTGTTCTTTGTACAGTTAGATTAGTCTTTAATCTACTTTTCTTAGCTCCTTTTTCTGTTTCCCCTGGTCTGTGGCACTAAAGTTGACAGCGTTCTCTCCATGATATATCTGGATACTTTCAGGTGGCAGATACTAAACAAAAACGGAAGAAGGGTATTTTTACTAAGCAAGGTGGTGATAAGGAGGTGCTGTTTCGTTTCAAGAATGTTCATTTAATTTTGGTGTGCTAAGTACTCCTGTTAGTATATAATATGAACTGTCTTACGGTTTCTGGATATTTCCATTGTGGACCTTGCCAATTATAAGCATCGAAAAAACACCAATTGCTACAGTGCACTTAAACGTGCACCTCATTATATCTGGCTAAGATGATGGCCCAACTTAGTTTATTTGACCTGAAAATTGTGAATCTTGTGTTCTGAACTCAACCTTGTGATACTTTTATATTTTTGCAGTCTATCATACGTAGTAATTTGCAATATGCTTCTCTAAGTGCACTGAGAAGGCTTCCACTTGATCCTGGTAATCAAGCATTCCTCCACCGAGCTGTGCAAGGGTGAGCCTGGACTTAATGTGTTTGTAAAACTAATTTTACCACCTTGTATTCTGGACCTTTTTTATTTTACAAGTTCTCAACTATTCAATACAAGGGATTGAAGGATTATTTATGGTTTCTTGTTTTTTCTTGTCTTTATAAATGTGAAAAAATCAATATTGATGTGACTTCTGAACCAGTTACTGATTTTAATTCATTTCTTCTTATGTCATGTTTCTGTATTCAACTAACTATCAGGATGAACAGTGTGATCAAACATCTACCTGTTCTATAAGAAATTGATCCATGTCTGCAAAAATTTACATATCTATGGACATACTGTTTCATATTCATTTTCTTCTTATTTGACTTGATACAACTGCAGGATTGAATTTTCTGACCCAGTTGCAGTCAGACATGCATTGTCAATAATATCTGAAATTGCTGCGAAAGATCCATACTCTGCTGCAATGGCATTGGGTCAGTTTCCTCACATACTGCTAACAATTGCTCACATTGTCTATTTATTTTGATATGTTGAAAGAACATATGCCATTATGGTTTAGAATATTGTTGATCTTTCGTGCACTGAAAACAGTAAATACTAACAAGCCAAATGTAACAGTAGACTTCAGTTGTGATCCTGATATTTTTGATATTTAGTCAATTTGTGATGAGTCTTGTGTCATGCCATTATGTGGTTTATAATCTCATGTATGGCTTCATTTTATGCAGGCAAAAGTGCACAACCCGGTGGTATGCATCCTTTTCTTCAGCATCTTTTTGTTAGTCTTCTTTAATCATTTGAACACAAACATGTTATAAAGTGATTTCAGCTAATAATTTATAACTGTCTCCTGTCCATGATAAATGTTCCAAACAATACACTTTTCAGGAGAAAGCAAGCAAAGCAAGGTTCAAATAGCTAGCTTTAGATTAGCTAGAGGTTGCTATATTTTGACGCCTTGACACTATATCACTAGTTTGCTACAAACTCTATTTAAAATTCTGAGCAACACAATTCTACATTTGATGTGAGTTACAAGAATCAAGATTTTTGTGCAAAATACAGATATACCAATGACTTTGGTCTTGTGGAGAAGTGAATATCCTAACTGCTCTTCATAAAGAAAAGTTGGACCAACGTAGGAGGAACTAGTTGGCTTTATATTATAAGAAGAAAACAAGCACCCAGATGTGGACTTGGATTTAGGTGGTTTAGGCATACATCTTGACCCCCAATCAACGGAGCTGGGCTCAGTTTGTACTGCCCTTCATAACTATCTCTTTAAATATGTTTACTCATTGGCCTACCCGATTATAAGTAAGATGCAGGTGGTAATATATCTTCTTGGCAGTGTCTCAAGTACTACATGCTCTAAATAATATCAGGAAAAATATCGTATAACTTTATATAATATCTGGTTACAGTGACCAATTCTAATGTTGATTTTTCCCAGTTCTGTCTGAAAGGCATTACCTCTTAGATTGTATATAATTGATTCCTTCCTCTTTTGTCAAATCCACTTATGTTGGAGTTTCTTCTTTTCACTTCGATGTACTCATTTGTTTACAATATCACAAATTGAAACAGGAGCTCTTCAGGATATTCTTCATTTGCATGATGTCCTTGCCAGGGTTTACCTTGCAAAGTTGTGCCATTCAATATCTAGAGCACGCGTATTGGATCGTAAGTGGATTGTTTTGTGCTTCAGCTGAATTTATATGTGTGATACAAATCAGGGTGCATGCATGAAATTGTGGTTCTGATCAATATACAATTTATGCAGAGAGGCCTGACATAAAGTCACAGTACAGTTCCCTCCTTTACCAACTTCTTCTGGATCCCAGTGACAGGGTCTGTTTTGAGGCCATAAATTGTGTGCTGGGAAAAGTTGACAACACAGAAAGGTACAATAATGCACAGGCATATCATATTGTTCTGTTGTTCAACAGCTTAAGTCCATATTTGGATGTTGTAGTTTTGAGAAGCTTTAGTTTTAGAACAAGAGATGTACCAAACCACAGTTTAGAAAAAAAAAGGTCTAGAGTGGAGTTTCTAGGCCTTGTTTGGATGTTTTGGATGTTGTAGTATTAAGAAACCATAGTATCAAGAAACTGTAGTTTTACAAACATTGATGTGTAAAACCGTGGTTTAGAAAAAAGAGGTCTAGAGTGGAGTTTTTAAACTCCAAAGAGACTACAGTTTCAGCAATACCATGGTTTTCAAAACCATAAAGTTTGTTGCACCCAAAGTCCCAAACACTTAATGGCACTCTAGAACCAAAGTATTTCAGAAAATCATGGTATTTTTTTTAAACTCCAAAAATATTTAGTATCCAAACAGGGCCTTATAGTTTTCAAAACCAAAGTATTTCAGAAAACGATGGCATTTTTCCAAAACAACAAAGAATACTTTGCATCCAAACAGGGCCTAAGTCACTAATGATGCAAAGTATATTATATTATCATCATATCTTGCAGCACGGAGGATAGAGCTGGTGGATGGATTCGATTAACTAGAGAAATTCTCAAATTGCCAGAGGCCCCTTCTGTAGCATCAAAGGGCGTTCTGTCAAAATCTAGTGAAAAATCTTCAAAAGCAAGGCGCCCTCAGCCTCTCATCAAACTTGTAATGAGAAGGTGTGTTGTACCTTTTTAAGTCTGCACAAGTGATTGATCTCTCATTTTTCCTTTACGCAGCCCCTGGTCATGGATGCTTTATTTTTTGTTTCTTATTCTCAGATTGGAGAGCTCATTCCGTAGCTTCTCTCGTCCGGTTCTTCATGCGGCTGCAAGAGTAGTTCAGGAAATGGGCAAAAGTAGAGCAGCTGCTTTTGCTTTAGGTGCATATGATGAGGGGGCCAGTCTTGATGTTGAATCTCTTGATTCTGATCTTGAGAATCCAATGGCTGAAGGTATGCTGATGTTATCATAGATATTAAATATATGTTTACACATTCAAATACTCTTAGTGTTAACCAAAATCCTACATCTTCCATTTAATTTCGCACTGAGTTTGCTACGCAATGCTTTTTAATGCAACTATGTGACTTTTCCATGTTGATGCTGTAGGTACCCGAAAGCCTAATCCGCTATCCAATGGTCATGGTGGAATGGACACAATAGCAGGATTATTAGCATCACTGATGGAAGTTGTGCGGACAACAGTAGCATGCGAGTGTGTATATGTTCGAGCAATGGTCATCAAAGCTTTGATATGGATGCAAAATCCACATGAATCTTTTGAAGAACTAAAATCTATCATTGCATGTGAGCTGTCTGACCCAGCCTGGCCTTCCTCTCTCCTGAATGATGTCCTACTAACCTTACATGCTAGGTTCAAGGTATTGGATCCCTTTCAGTGTTTATACTATATCTCAGTACATTGTTCATTTTTGCAATTATCTCCTGGTGCCTCAAATAGTCAAATCACATTTGATGTTGCAAGCTTATTTTCTTGAACATGATTAGAAGCAGATTTTCTTGTTCTGTAGTGGCATTGAGTATTCAATGATTAAAAGTAACATTGTTCTTTCTAAAAAATGATGGTGCCTTTTTATGTTGCTTTTTTTTTTTTTTGGAACATAGGATTTTTTTACTTTTCAGAAATTTGTTTGTAATTTTTTCTAGCTCCTTTTCATGCTCATTGTTTTTTTTTTATGGTTCTTGCCCCTTTACCTGACTCCATGATTGACTTATTATTCTGTTTGTCTTACATGATAGGCAACCCCTGATATGGCTGTGACTCTGCTTGAGATTGCAAGAATTTTTGCTACTAAAGTTCCTGGAAAGATTGATGCTGATGTTCTACAGTTGTTATGGAAGGTAGAGCGATAGACTGTCGTGAAGCAGTTTCATTAGCATTGAAACATCTACAATTCTACTACACAAAGCTTTCATGTACATGCATATAACCATTAGTTTCTTACACATTTGATGTTATGTTAGTTTGGCAGTGTTTTTTTTCCCCTTGAATGACCATGCAAATAATTAAAAAAAAACAAAATTTGCCTTTCCAGACATGCCTTGTAGGAGCAGGACCAGATGGGAAACATACAGCCTTGGAAGCTGTCACTATAGTTCTTGATCTGCCACCACCTCAGCCTGGTTCAATGTCTGGACTCACTTCTGTTGATATGGTATCTGCCTCTGATCCAAAATCTGCAATGGCACTCCAAAGATTAGTTCAAGCTGCTGTAAGAACCAAATTTCCACTTGGTTAATTTGTTAATTGAGCTTTGACTTTGAAACAACAACAGACTGATGTTTGGCCTGCCAATTATCAGGTTTGGTTTCTAGGAGAAAACGCTAATTATGCTGCATCTGAGTATGCCTGGGAGTCTGCAACGCCACCCGGTACTGCACTTATGATGCTAGATGCTGATAAAATGGTTGCTGCTGCAAGCTCCCGTAATCCTACACTTGCTAGTGCTCTGACGAGGCTTCAAAGGTGTGCATTTAGTGGAAGCTGGGAGGTAGGGCCATTAGCAAAGGACAATTCATTTTCTTTATTGTTTAGAAAAACTTGACTATGTGGGGTGAGATACATCTTATTTGATGTCTTTCTGTTTTTTCTCGTCTGTACTGTTAAACTTGTAGATCCGCATTGCTGCTGTCCAAGCCCTAACTACCATTGCAATAAGATCCGGTGAACCTTATAGACTGCAGATATATGAATTTCTTCATGCTTTGGCTCTTGGGGGTGTGCAGTCAAATTTTTCAGAATTGCAGTTAAGTAATGGGGAAAATCAAGGTGCCAGTGGTACTGGTCTTGGATCTTTAATAAGCCCAATGCTTAAGGTCCTAGATGAAATGTATAGAGCTCAAGATGATCTTGCCAGGTATATTTGACACTAAAATTCCTCATGGCTGCTCTATAGAAGTCTTGAGGTGGCCTCATTTTTATTTTATTTTATTTTTTTGCAGAGATATTCGCCAGCATGATAATAGCAAACAGGAATGGAGTGATGAGGAACTCAAGAAACTTTATGAAACCCATGAGAGGCTTCTTGATTTTGTTTCCTTATTCTGTTTTGTTCCAAGGGCTAAATACTTGCCCCTTGGTCCTACCAGGTATGTACTATTGTAACTATTAAAGGGCAGTCATTTTCTAGATAAAATTATTGTTGACTTGAAATCTTACTTCGTCGCTGAAATTGCCTAAGGAAAACCTTGACCAACCTAGTGGGGACTAGGCGGCATTGTAAATAATAAGAAATAGATACTCAGATTCGAGTTAAAAAGGACTTGAACCTGGTTGGTGGGGCTGTACATCCACACTGCCAAATTGCCTAAGAACTAAATATTTGGTTCACCAGTCACAAATGGTTGGTATCTTCAGTGATGTCTAGAACCTTGTGTCATACAATAAATGAATATACCTGATCAGTCTGGATAGTTAGGTGTGCTCCACTGTCCACAGACTCTGGTCCATGCTGCTGGAAGTATGCCAAAAAAATAGGCTCTACTGATATAACTAGCTAAATTTCTTTTACAGTCAACTAGATACATTTGAATCAAACTTAAGCAGGTATCAATCTACCTGCTTAGTTTGATCTAAATGTATCTAGTTGACCAATGCATGTTAAAGCAATCCATCACAAGAGTTAACATTTTTCTAATAGTTCCTGTGCACTTGTGCATAACTGGATCTAGTTGACCGTGCATGTTAAAGCAATCCATCACAAGAGTTAACATTATTCTAATAGTTCCTGTGCGCTTGTGCATAAATGGATGCCTCTTGTTATTTCTTTTTCTGGATGCATTATCTTGTTAGTATCCTGTCTCTTGATATCAAGTATGTTCAATTGTATGGACAGTGCCAAACTAATTGAGATCTACCGCAACCGTCATAACATAAGTGCATCTGGTGGTCTAAGTGATCCTGCTGTTGCCACTGGAATATCTGATCTTATGTATGACTCCAAAGAAGTAAATAAAGAGACCAATACTGTCCAGTCTGGGATTGATCCCGATCTGGCAATGGCCTGGGCAGCAGGTTTGGAAGACGATGTTTGGGCAAACAATGCTCCAGCAGTGGATAAAGTAAGATTCTTTGTTGTGTTTTGTAAATCACTACTGTTATGTATCAGCTTTCTACCTGTGTGAGCCTATTGCATTTTTAGGAAAATGACTTTTTTTATATAAAAAAGGAAGATGACTTCATTTTTTAGTCATTTCCGGATAATTACCCTTTTCTTCATTGAGTGTGCTTAATTTGGGAGCGACAGTTTCCTTTTAGCTATTGTCATTGGGACTGCTTGATTGAATTATAGGTAAAGGACTTCCTTGCCGGTGCTGGAACTGATGCTCCTGATGTGGATGATGAGGAATACATGAACTCGAGGCCATCAGTCGGCTATGATGATATGTGGGCTAAGACAATTCTTGAAACATACGATGCAGAGGTAAGTATTGCTACACATGCTCAATGTAGTTTACTCCATATGCTTCCTAAATGTGTACATATAGTTAAGCTTGGCTAATCATTCATTGCAGGAAGATGATGGTAGGTACTCTGGTGGATCCTCTCCCGAATCAACTGGTTCTGTTGAAACCTCCATATCGTCCCATTTTGGAGGCATGAACTATCCATCACTGTTTAGTTCAAAACCGTCAAGTCATGGAGCCTCACAACAAACGGTAGTTTCTGCTGCCTCTATGCTATGTTCATTTCTTTGGTGTTGTGGAGGGGAGGCCCGGGAGGGGGTGCTAGAAAACACATTATACTTAACCAATGTTTTCAGGTCGACTGGTCGAACCTGGTCGCTATGGGACCGACCAGGCGACTAATCGCGATTAGTCGTCGACCAGACCGATTAGTCGAGCCTAGTCACTGTAGCAGATATACTCAGATAAGCACAAGAGGAGGCGGGCGTAGGGGGGAGGAAGAAGAGGCACATCGGGCGTGGCTGTGTGGGAGAGCCGCCGCTGCCACGGCTCCGGTGAGCTGCGCACGCCGCTGCCGCTCAGGTGAGCTTCGGCCTCGCCGCCCGCATGGACAGTTGCGACCCCGCAGGCGCGATCTACCGCTGCGAGCTCCAGCCACTGGCGCACCAAGGCACCAAGCAAACTAGCAGAGTGAGAGAGGCTGTAGAAGTGGACTGAGAGATGGGGGGATCCCGACTGGGGGAGGAGGGAAGAAGATGGAGAGGGAAAGGCGGAAGAGAAAAGCCCGTTGCGCAGGAGCAGGAGGGTGAGCATTGCGCTTTTTTATATAAAAAGGAAGATGACTTCATTTTTTAGTCATTTCCGGATAATTACCCTTTTCTTCATTGAATGGAAGAATTTGGGAGCAGTTTCCTATTGTCATTGGGACTGCTTGATTGAATTATAGGTAAAGGACTCCTCTGCCTCCTGTTATATCTAAACCCTAAACACTAACAGGCCAAAAACTTAAAAGCCCATCAGCCCAGTTAGAACAGGCCCAAAAGACAGCAGCCTGGTCGTCCATCTTCATTGCTGGTCGGACGATTAATCGCGATTTATCGACGATCAACTCGTTCTGACGACCAACTTTCATATCGAACTTTTCGAGGCGGATCTCCATAATTCAAATCCCAGGGAGCGACCTGGACGATGTTCATTTTTTGGTGTTGTGGAGGACGACCTGAAAACATTGTACTTAACATTGTTGTTGTCGGAGTTTAAGCAAAGCAGATACTGCAATGTACAATTTTAAACCATTTTACAGAATGGATGGATATGGTTCCTGATATGTTTGCCTTTGCTTCAGATACGTGAAGAACCACCCTCATATTCGATGTCAGTACTACAGAGGAAGGAGTCATTTGAAAACCCTCTTGCAGGGCATGGAGGACGAAGTTTCGGATCCCACGATGATGAAGATAAGAGTTCTGGTAACCCTCAGTCTGGAAAAGCTTTGTATGACTTCACAGCAGGCGGTGATGATGAGGTACGAGGGTAGCAATCTTTTTAGTTGTTTGTCTTGTAAATTCCTGAAAGTGATCCTTCCATGTTCAGAGCTTGATGAAATGTTGGTTCTGAAATCTTTCTTTGGCCTGGGGTAAAATATGTTTATAAGTGATCCACTGTCTTTACTACTGAGAAATAATTGTTATTAATGTATTATTGTAACTATCCAGTTCAGTGGCAAATATCTCCAAAAAAAAAGACAATGAAGACTCTTTTAATTTGAATGTAGACAAGAGAACACTTGGTTAAGGCTCTGTTTCAAATTGGAAATTGTATTTTTTTTGGGGGACCCTCAGTCCCTCCCATCAAGCTAGTCTTTAGGATTTAGGCTTGCCATGGTTAATTGTGGGTTTCGGTGAACCTTGGCCTGGTGTGGCACCAGCTTCTAGATGTGGTGAGTCTGGGTTGAATCTGCTTGCACTCTAATACACTTATTCATTATTCATGTACATTGTTTTTCAGCTGAGTTTAACCACTGGAGAAGAAGTGGAGATCGAATATGAGGTCGATGGTTGGTATTATGTAAGTTGCGGTCTCATCATAGATTTTACTTGTCTTTGATTTCAAACGAACAGATTTTAAAGTTGGTGATTATTTTTGTGTGTCCAGGTGAAGAAAAGGAGGCCTGGAAGGGATGGAAAGATGGCAGGTCTGGTTCCTGTTCTGTATGTGAGTTCATGATAACAGCCGTGTGTATCCGTTCCCACACTTGTGGAAGCTGTTTGGAGTTCATGAGCCTAAGAATGGCACACGGGAATGCTCCTGAGAGATATACGCATAAACTTGTGGCCCTAACGTTGTATAGGCGCATGGCCTTGTGGAAGGTCATATCCAACCATCTTGGGGTTCGTATGATGCTGCAATGTTGTTCCTGGGCAAGATTTACGTGTTGCTCTGTCTGTACCCACAAGACGAGTTCATTCAATTGGTTTTTTTTTTTTTTTTTTTGGGGGGGGGGGGGGGTGTGTGCTAAGGTTGACACTTAGGTTAACCGTTCATCTGTGCCATTTCGCTGCTAGCTGTGTTCAAGAAAGCAACTTCGTCGTCTCCAGTTCATGTTGTGCAATATATATTTTAGTCAAATTGTAGAGGCATCATTTCCCGGCTCTTGACCATTATTATTTTGGTCTTGTGTATGGTGTGATTCTGGTAGTGAAGTAGTGTTGTTAACCTTGTGTATATTTGTTTTTGGATGGATTATAGAGTATACGATACAATAGTGAATTCACATGCAACAATATTTGTTTATTCTACTCTACATTTTGTCTATCGTTGATCGACGTAGTTTTGTTCAATATCATCAGGTTAAAACATGGTACCGAAGTCCGGACAGCACAAACACAATGCTAAAAATCTATTTGATCTATAACGAGGGCCTGTTCGCGGCTGCCGCTTTTCCAGTTCGAGCTACAATGCTTTGCATTAGTTAAAAACCTGCTGCAGCGAACTTGACCATCGGTAGATGAAGAAAGAACGTGATTGGGCCAAAAGTTATTTTGAAAAAAATATGGTTTCTAGCAAGCAGGGGCTGACACTGTCATGCTCCTGGCCATTTTTACCCATTTGCCTATTTTCCTTTGGAAATGTCACCCTGTCGGCCTGTCGGGTCCTCGACGGGCGACGGCGTTCCTGATAGCAGCCGCGGCCGCTACCCTTGAATTTCAACGGGGCATTGCACAAGGCGGAGCATTTCTTGGCTCGCCTGTCCCCAGCATGCTCTCTTGCTGCCGAACTTCCGGATCGCGACTTGCATCAGAATAGCCGAACAGGATAAAGGCGAACCAGTGATTGCGCAGTGGGCCGCAAGCAGGTTGGTAGGTATACGTGCACGTCTCCCCAACGCACCACTCGCTGCCTGTGAAGCTGCGCAGCGCAGAGCGGAAGGGACAGGGACAGCCACCGCGACGTACGGATGGGGAGGAGCGGCGGCGGCGAGGCCGCGGGGAAGAAGCAGCAGTTCGGGAGCATGGAGGAGTTCTGGGGCTTCTACCTGAGCCAGCACTCCAAGCCGGGCACGCGGCGGTGGACTTCCTCGGCACGCTGGCCTCGCTCGCCTGCGCGGTGCTCGCGGCCGCCACTGGCCGCGCCGCGATCCTCCTCGCGGGTCCCCTTCTCGGGTACGGCATGGCGTGGTACAGCCACTTCTTCGTGGAGGGCAACCGCCCCGCCACGTTCGGCCACCCCGTGTGGTCCTTCCTCTGCGACCTCCGCATGTTCGTGCTCATCCTCACCGGCCGTATCGACGCCGAGCTCGCCCGCTTCCGCGTCCGGCCGACGACCGAGTCCGACGCCGCGGCGGCCTCCTCTGCGCACCAGAACTGATCCGTATCCTCGATACTCGTCGATCTTGCCTACGCGTACGCAGTTCGTACCTGCTTCGTGTGGTATCAATAATCATTTCGACTTGTATCTCTATAGCAATAAATACTACTGTATGTTCTTGCTTTCTGTATTTGGTCTGATCTTATCGCCTCTCTCTGTTCAGTGTGGTTGAAGGAAATTTCAAGAAGTCATAGAATTCTCTTCTATATAGTTTATTTAGAACTTAGAAGGCTTGATTGTTTCCAGATCGTTAGAACACAGAAATTGATTGACTGCTGAATCACGATTAAAACTTCATTTCTTGCCATTTACAGCCAGAACCAGAATACAGAAATCTCGTTTTTTCCCCCCTCCAAGTAAAGATTACAAATTTTTCGACTAGAATAGTAACGATACAGTACAGGCATCCTTGATCCGTGGATAACCAGTGTGGTTCCTTATTATTCTGATGGTGGAAAACACTCGTCTGAATTCTCATGGCTGGAGATATGCAATTGCTCAGCTATCGCTTCTGCTCGGCTTGTCTGACGCCGGGTACACCTGAAAGGAAGCAACAGTAACTTGCTTAACCATGTATCCCTCGTTGATGAAAAGTGGAGGAACGCCCACTGATACCGACACTGCAGAGGATAAACTCTGGAGCTCTGTCCCAGCCTTACCGTGTCAGCTGACGGGATCCACTCATTGGTAGCAGGGTTTCCCTTGCAAGAAGCGTGGCGCTCCTCTGCATTGGGGTCTTCAGAGAGTTTGAACGAGGCGCCTTTAGCTTTGTCCATTCTGATGAAGCCCGTTCCAGTCTGCTCGCACGCGCCGTATTTGCACAGATTCACAGGTTAGTAAAAAAAAAAAAACAGCTCATTATCAAAACCATGCATGGAACAATGGAAGCTGTATGAAACATTGGAACTGGAATTGAAGCAGAGGAGGTGGAAAAGAGGCTAGGCCGTGGCAACCGTGTGGTGCTGCTTGCCGACGCCGCCGAGGTCCTTGTAGTACTCCGTCTCCACGAACTCCTCTCCGACATCGCCGCCCTCGTACACCAACCTCTGAAAGAAACACCGATCATATTAACCCGTGCCGTGCGCGTGAATTGGGTGCCTGTTGCAGTTCAGCCTTCGGAGTTTCGGCGCGGGGGAAGGAAGAGGGAGAGACCTCGGTATGGGCTTCGAGCTCTTGGA
Organism: Chrysopogon serrulatus; assembly: GCA_015844335.1. Taxonomy (NCBI): domain Eukaryota; kingdom Viridiplantae; phylum Streptophyta; class Magnoliopsida; order Poales; family Poaceae; genus Chrysopogon; species Chrysopogon serrulatus. The sequence goes on along the minus strand of JADLZL010004430.1, from coordinate 78,422 downwards.
ACCTGTCGAGCTCAGGGTGGGAGTTGCCGCCGGCCGCGTCCGGGACGAGCGCGTCGGCGTACACCGCGGAGTACTCGCTGCGGGAGGGCTTGGTGTGGCGCCTGGGCGCCGCGTCGTCGTAGTACTCCCGCACCTTGGCCTCCAGCGTCGCCTCGTCCTCGGCGGAGAGGTGCGCGTCGCTCCGGTTGGGCCTCGACATTGTTGTTCACCTTCTATTCTTTCTCCCTCCTCGCTGTCACGTCGCTAGCCTAGACGTCCTCTGGGCAGTGAGTCGGGGGAGGCCGAAGGCATGCCGTGCGCCGTGCTATAATGGCGCGCCGCGGCCGATGGCGCCGTACCAACGAGATATTTGTGAATTGCAAAATATCTCGAAGGGTTAGGCGCAGGTCGCTCGCGCTGGCTTTGCCGGAAGCTGACTGCTGAGGATTGAGATCGTGAGAGGCCAGGAATGTTTGGTACTTCATCCGTCTCAACTCATCAAAAAAGAAGGAAAAATGCACTTTTTTTCGAGAAAAAATTTCACTTCCTAACCTGGAAGGCTGGAGGATTAGATGTCCCCCGGCGTCTAGGCCCAAAGCCCAGCATCCGAAAGACGGGCCATGGCCCGTTTCCTTCCTCACCCCAGCGGCGGCGGCCATCTTCTCTCTATCCGAAAAATAGGCCGGCCGCACCTTGTCCGCTTTGCCCCTTCTTCAACCTTCTGCTGCTGGTTCCGGAGGAAGGAGTGCGAGCAGAGTGCAGCCGAATGGCGGCAGCGGCGCGGCCATCCAATGGTTGGTGCCTCTACTCTCCGCCCTTCGAGACTGTATTTCCCTCTCCTCATCTCGGCGATATCCATCCATATTTTTGTTCCCGATTCCCGCGCATAATTTTGACTCGGTGCTGGTTGTGGTAGCCACTCTTCTCGCGCGCCTCCGGGAAGGCACGGCCAAGTTCGAGCTCCTGGACGACTCTGCGCCTGCGCACGCGCCCTCTGTCTGGCCCCGACTTCACTGCTTCGCCAGGGTCGCCCCCTCGCTGTACGTCTGCGTCATCTCTCCCTCCACTCTCTCTGCATATTATCTGAATCGATTAGAGGGGAAGCAGAGTGAAGTTGCAAAAACTTGTTTGTTCTGACTTTCTCGTGGGCAGGAGGGGTGGGTGGTCGGCGGCGCTAAACAAGGTGGAGCATTACGGGGTTCAGAGGGTCACCGGCGATGGCCGGTGCATGTTTCGAGCCTTGGTAATTTGCAGCATAGTCTCCTTCTGTGCATTCTGATGGATTGTGCACCTTCAGTATTCTACTAGAACGATGGACCTTTAGTGTTCTATTCGTTATCTTTCGAGTTTTAGTTAGAATGATGCCTCTTCAAGGGCGTCTTTGGCATATCCGTACATTCATATCATATCACAGGGAAACCTGGTGTGTTGCTTTTAGGCTAAAGGAATGGCAAAAAACAAGGGGATTCATTTGGCCCCAAGGGAGGAGGTACAAGATGCAGGTAGCCTGAAACATTGCCTCGTACATAGATCAATTTCCACATTATTGGTTTTTGTTTCTGTTTACTTTTGGCCTCATGTCTTGATAATTCTTTTTTGCACTTGATAGGTTGATATTGAAATAGCTGAAATGTAATGGCACTTTATGAAAAAAAATGAGATTGTTGGCCCTTTTGTTTAAATTAAAGAAACCTGAGTTTACAATCATGCAGGGGTGGATCTAGCGGTGGGGCGGGCGGGGCTCAAGCCCCTTATGTGCCAATGGGGCCCTTCCTAATTTTTGTAGACTTTGAAGAGAGGAACAATAGGCTTTAAAGGTTGAAAGATGAATTGAGCCCCCCTCTCCTAAAAATTTGTAGATCATTCCCCCCCCCCCAAACCCCAAGAATCAATCATGTTATAAGATAGCGCACCCTCTTAAACAACCACAAAACTTGTTCACAAGATAGAAATAGAACATCAGAAAATTAATATCCTTGTCAATTAAAAAGAAACTTGAATGAGATTGTCATTTGTTCTTATGAGATTTGAGCATGATATATCCATCTATGATGGCAACTGAGAGCTTTAATTTCAGTTCTTATCTTTGATTTGAAAGACAGATTTTTGTAGCAAGTTTTTTTTCCTTGAACACGCAGGAGAACCACATGCCATTGTATTTAGAAGGAAAGAGTTTTTTACAAACTGTGTGGTGTAGAAGTATATAGCATTTCCAACTTACAACAATAACCTTTCATTGGAAAAACTTATGAAAAATCAATGTTGATTTAGACATATATTTACCAGACCAATAGAATAATAGTAAGCACCACTACATTTCAGATATCTGGCACGATTTGGAGAGTTGGACACTTTCAGTCTTACTAAAACATATATATTGCAGATTGGGACCTCTTTACTCATACAAACAAGTTTTTTTGAAAAAAAAATTCTGCAAGCAACTTTAGCCTGCAGATAAACATGAGCTGCAACTTTTAATTGCATCTTTGTTGTATGAGATTTTATTGTTGATAAGATTTTGTTTTAGACTAAAGACCAGGCTCCGCTTTAGAGAAAGCATAATATGTTTTCTAGGAATACCAGCTTACAGATAATGAGTTCAAAAGTGCCCAAGGCACACCCCTCTAAGAAAGAAAGAAAGATACAGAAACGCCATGAAATTAAAACCACGAGTTCACCAGAAATAATTACATTCAAGACATTCAACTCAGAAAAACTACACAGTTATCCTGGGCAGTTTGCGCCAAATGTCGATATTCTTCTAATTAATTAAAATTAATCTCCTTTTTCTAGATGATTTACGGATGGCAGTGAAAGAAATTATTTGCGACAGTGAGACCGAACGGCAGGAGTACGAAGAAGCAGTTATAGCAATTACTGTGGAGCAATCATTGAAACGGTTAGGCTCATATAACTTCCTAGTTTGCTTTGACAGCATGAACTGAGTTGAAGATCCTAACCAATTCATATTTTTTGTAGCTACTGCCAAAGGATAAAGCGGCCTGATTTCTGGGGTGGAGAGTCAGAATTCCTGGTATATATTTTATTGTTATATAAAAACTTGAAATTCTTAGTTTGTGTAGTCATCATTTATTCACCAGATTAGATCCATGGAGAATCTGATTGACATGATAGACAAGTTCATTTGTCATTCTTATTCTACTTTTGTTGAACTTCTGGAGGTTCTAGCCGAAATAGATGGAGCAGAATGCTAGTGCCTTACTGCCCATCAAGTTGGATTATATATCTATCTTTTAGATATTATTTGTATATGACATTTTTCTCCTTTCAGGTTTTGTCTAGACTGTGTGGGCAGCCAATAATTATTTATATTCCAGAGCGTGAGGTAATTCTACCAGTTTCTGGGATAATACATTCATACAGAGTTCTTGGATCTTTGGTCCAGATCTGTAACATATTATCGTGACTTAAATGAAATTGAAATAACCATTTCTGGTTGGCCTGCATTTATTGTGAAAGTGAAGAAGTAATAATCAAATGTACAAATAATGGTTAATTTGAGTATCATCAGTACCATTGGAATGAATTGTGGGGTCATAACATTAAATAATTCTAATAAAATAAAAATAAGACCAAGAATGTGCAGCAGATCTATGCGCACTCATAGCAATGTACCATCGCATTTCAGATATGCTTCCATAATCTAATGCTCTGAACCCAATGTGTTCTTGGATCTTGATATTTGTCAAGATCTTTAAGCAAAATATGGTAAAATATGGAAATATTTTTGCTAACAGTTAAATTGATGAAAAATTACTTTAGTGATCTTTGAACTTTTCCCTGTATATAAACTCAATCCACCATCGAAAGCACTGCTTTTGTTTCCTTGGAAACTACATGTTAGTGACATGTTTCCATAGGCTATACTTGAAATTGAACTTGGCACTATGTGCTGTAATTCAGCTTTGCTCACATCTATGATCTAACCTTTATGTTTGCAGTACCATGGACGGGGTAATGGCTTCATTCCTATAACTGAATATGGTATGGAATTCACCAAAAATACAAAGCAGTGGAAGAAAAAGACACCAGTAAGATTATTATACAGCGGGAGGAACCATTACGATTTGCTAGTGTGACATAGTTGCAGCACTATCTACTTTTTAGTGCCCTTCATCATACCATGGCTGTATTTTTTTTTTTTTATACCTGTGCTTGTGCCCTCGTTTTAGTCAGTGCTTGTGCCCTCGTTTTAGTCACCAATGGAATTAGTTCAGTTGTCAAAATATCAATTTCGAAATGAGTGTCGTTTGCATCCTTTGATCGTGCATATTTTTCTCTCGTTTTCTTGGCAAAAATCAAGGTGCTGTGACAGCAGTTTCACGGTTGAGTTTAGAGTCATATAGACATTTTATGGGTTACCAGATTTTGAACTAAAATGACACATGGCATGTACTTGTAATGTACCCCTGCCCTAGTGAGGCCAATGCTATTTGCCAGCGATTTGTTCGCTGACCGGTTGGTGGCCGGCAGGATAATAGATCGTTTGTCGGAGTTGTGGCTGAGTGGGTAATGCTTGATATCGAATCACTCATCGTGTTATATTTTTTAGAGCTTAGTACGTGTTGAAAGCATGGCTGACCGGAGTCACATATTATTATGTCCTTGCATAAGGCTGGGAATGTGGAATGCATCTATTCCCTTCCCCCTCTGTTTCACTTCATTACAAGTGCGCTTCAGCATTTTTAAAATATGTATCTATTCCCTTGCTGCACGCTGCTACAACTACAACCTACGAGTTGGATATATATTTGGTTTATAACCATCACTTACGTGCCATATGTTCAATTCTTAGGCATCAACAATGTAAAAGGACCAGGTAGTCCGTAAGGTGGACCCATGTGTCAGTAGGCTTTTGTTAATGGTCATCCACACAATGCTGAGGCCAAATAGAACAACCAATGTAGAGTCCACTTGCAAATAAATAATTCACTCAAGGACAATCATTCCACAGTCTGACTCGTTTTCTTTCCTCTAAGACTCGTGAGATGTAATAGATGGAGAGAGAAAGAAAGAATTTTTATTGTTTGTGGACGGTCCATATACATATGGACTACTTTTGGTCTGACACTCTTATGGCCTGCTCTAAAATTTTACTCACAATGTATATGGACGATTTTAGATGTCATATGGACCGGTTTTTTCAACATTGTGGCTGCCCTAAAGCTTTGCCGTAAATGTGACTTCAATTTTATTCATCACACTTTCTATGTTTGCATAAGGTTAGGTGTGGTAAACTACAACACCAACCAAACAAGTCCTTAATCGACATTTTAAATAGTCTACATCAAACTTTCAAAAAGTCAAACATCGTAAGCTTTGGCATCAAATCAAAATATGTGAATTTTTTATACATACGAGAGAGAAGACACATCCATAAATTCACATTGGACAAGTAGAGATGTAGCCCACTAGCCTATATTGACATGTTTGCTACTCCTTCCATCTCGAATTATAAGTCATTTCAAGAATCTTAGAGAGTTAAATTTTTTTAAGTTTAACTAAAACTATAGAAAAAACATAAAATTTATAACATCAAATAGGTATACAATGGTAATATAACTAATAAAAAAAATCTAATGATATTTAATTGGTGTCATAAATATTATTAGTTTATTATATAAATTTAATTAAAATTAAAAAGCTTTGATTCTGTAAGATTATTATAATGACTTATAATTTGAGATGGAAGGAGTAGTAATCGTGCCAAAACATTTGATCGGTGGATGGCAATTGGCAACGGAACAGGAAGCTGCAATTTGGCATTTATCTAGCTAGCTATACTGTATTATTAGTATTACCAACCATAAGGTCGTGCATGATACACTGACGATGATTGTAAAAGGAAAACGTTACGAAAAATGAGTTGTACAGTAGGTGCAACAGATGGATTACGATCGTCTGCCAAGCTAAAGATAGACCTGTCCATAGTCCACTGTTACGCTCCTACGCGGCCCCTGGCGCGTGGAGCCGCCGCCGCCGTGACGGACCCAGCCCAACAACGACTAGACGCAGACAACGAGCACGACGACACGCTCCTCCTTCCCCTCTCGGCCCCACTGTCAACCACCCACCCTGACAGTACTGCGCGTATCAAAAATGCATTAATACGTACGCCTCGTCCTTTCGGTTTCAATAAAAAATGGAGAGAAATCACGAAGAAACAAGAGGATAGTCCGACGAGGCAGCCGGAAAAAGGCTGGCCGACGTGGGCCGCACCACGCCTGCCCCTGCCCGGCCCGGGCAAAAATATCTCGTCTCCCCCGTCACGGCGCGCCACGCCACAGATCCTGACGCCTGGGTCCCCACTCTGGTTCCTCCACCCATGCGACCTCACCAGTGCCTTTGCTTCTCCCGTAGTTCTTCCCGGTCCCCCCACCCCACAAGCTGCGGTACGCCTTTCTCGCCGACACGTGGGTTCCACCCGTTGGTGGCCCCGCCGGCAGTGACCCGAACCATCACAGCACCCTGTGCACGGAGCTTCCTCCTCGAATGCGCACTGCCACTAATGGTGGTAGTAATAATTGCTGACTAGTTTAATGAGCAGCAGCACGGCACTGTGCTGTGCTGTGCCTCCATCATCCGATTCTTCCCATCCCACTTCGTCGCTTGTTTGTTGCTGCCGCTGCCGCTGCCGCTGCCTTTTCCGTTCCGCCGCGGCAAAAGTGAGGCGCGGGCGAGCTCAGCTCAGCTGGGGGAGACGAACGAGCCCGCCCGTCATAATTCCATCGCTTAATCGCGTCTCGTGCTCCCTGCCGTCCTGCGTATATAAACGCGGCAATCGGGACGCCGGGGGAGGTGTTCATTCTTCTTCCCACGCCACGCCACGCCACGCGCGCGCAGGCCAAGGCCGGATCGGGCTCTCAGATCTCGACAGGGAGAGAGAGGGGTTGGCCGGCGATCGGGAGAAGATGTTTAGCGGGACGCAGCAGAAGTGCAAGGTGTGCACCAAGACGGTGTACCCGATGGACCAGCTCTCCACCGACGGCGTCGTCTTCCACCGCTCCTGCTTCAAGTGCCAGCACTGCAAGTCCACCCTCTCAGTACGTTTCTCTTGCGCATCTTCTCTTCTAATGGGTTTAATGGGTAGGTGGATGGATCTGTAGGATAATGCAATGTAGCGTCGGGTAGTAGATCTGCGAATTGCCGCGGTGAACGGATCTGATGCGAGTTTCCATTGCTAGTATCAGAGAAATTCTGTGCCCGAGAAGAGATCATGGTTTTGTCCCTTTCCCATTCTCTTACTTGGTAGAACAGAGAGGATTGGGCAGCAAATCCATGCAAATGGAAACTCTTGTTTGATCTTCTATTTAGACGACCTGTCGATGTACGTCTAGGCAAAGATAAGCAGTTGTGCAAGGTCTGACAATCTCCTTCTTCATCCTTTTCGCCTTTGATGATAGCTGAGCAACTATTCCTCGTTCGAAGGAGTGCCCTACTGCAAGGCCCATTTCGAGCAGCTCTTCAAGGAGACCGGGAGCTACAACAAGAGCTTCCAATCACAATCACAATCACGTACGCTTTCGTTCAGTACCGAATCATTGGCATGAAAATACAAGTTTTTGTGTTCCTGTGATCTGATGCACGGATGTACTCGTGGTTAATTTACTTGTTTCAGCCGCAAAGATTACTCTGGAAAAGTTGGCGCCTGAGCTGGTGAGTGCCAGTCTGTATATGTGTTAGTTTTTGTGTCATTGTATTCTTGAAATGGAGAAGTAATGAGTTTTGTCCAAAATCTGCTATCCAGACCAGATCACCAAGCAAAGCTGCAAGGATGTTTTCAGGAACACAAGACAAGTGTGCGACTTGTGGTAAAACCGCATATCCTCTTGAGAAGGTAATTTTGATCACATGATGCCTTTTTTACTTTTCATCATTTCCTTCCAAAATTTTGGGATGTAGCTTGTGAAACTCTGGTATCTCATTCAGTAGTTCATCAAGGTCAATATTTGCTATGGAACATCACAGCATCAATCCCCATGGGTTTCAATGGCTTTCACAAATGAACAAATATTTGTCCCCTTCTAGTCATGGTAACCAGGTCGTGTCATCAACCTAAATTTTGCTCCATTCAACAATAAAAAATAATTATATCTTTGTTCATTTTAATTTGTCAATTTATCCTTTCTTGATTGCCTTGAGTCATCAAAACTCTTCCTGATCACTTTCCTTTAGCCAGCAAAACATGTCGACAGTGCTTCTAATGCATAGCTGTTAAAAACATTGCAGGTAACAGTTGAAGAAAAGGCCTACCATAAATCATGCTTCAAATGCTCCCATGGGGGCTGTGCGATTTCACCATCCAACTATGCAGCCTTGGAGGGCATCCTCTACTGCAAACACCATTTCTCTCAACTTTTCAAGGAGAAGGGAAGCTACAACCACTTGATCAAGTGCGCGTCGGTCAAGCGCGCTGCTGAAGCACAGCCAGAACAACCAGCCTCTGATTCCTCCTGATCGCGCCATTTCAACAGTGCGGGTTTGAAGGCGAGAGTTGGGAAGCCTCCTGTTTTTACTTCAAAACCGCATGCTGTATGCTATTCCATCTATGCCCTGAGGATACTGGACTTCTCTATTTTGGTATCCTCTGCTGTGCTAGCTGGATCACATCGGTGAACATGGAATTGCTGTCATTTTCAATGAAATTGTTGTGCATCAAGTAGTGAAATCTTCACTGGAATTGTTGTGCACCAAGCCACCAAAGTAATGAAACTGGGTATCTTGCCCTTGTTGATCAATATATTGGCTATGTTGGTTTGTTGTCTTGGGTACTATGCAGTATGGTTCGATATTTTGTCATACTATAAGGTTCTTTTTGTTTCCCTCAAAAAAAAGGTTCTTTTTGGTTGATGATGAGTGAACTTTCTTCTCTTTATATAGGTCGAAAAGCCACTCTGTTTGGGGAAAGTGAAGAAGCTCTGCTAGGTAGGGTTAACGGTTACACATGCAGCTAGCCGAGTTTGTTCTTGTACGGTCTTGTGCACAGAGAACTGCCGACCACAAGACACCCTGTTGCTGGATTACGCTGAGCACACTGGCACGAGTGCCTCATGCTTTAAGCATGTTCGATGCAAATGGAAGCATTGGAAATTGATTTGTGATTAGAATAGCAATCAGAACATGGTTAGCAATAACACAGATAATTGCTAGTTGTATATTTTTGTCATATCATTTACAGCCTTCTAATAGCCCACTCATATAATATTTGACCACTGATACACTATTATAAGCCGGCTGGCTTATGAGCTGAAGCGAATCACAATGTCACAAATAATTTTGAAACACAAACCGGCTGTAAGTTTAAAGCTAGTTTCACTTCTTTCTCTCCTCTTGGTCTCTCCACCTCTACATAAATCATATATTGCACCTTATACGACCTACTTAAAATCTTATTATCCTTTCTCTGAATGGTATAATTATTAATGGCTTCAAAGTTGCTGACCGCCAGAAGCCAGAATAAATGGAAAGGGCTAGATTGATTTTGTGTATATGTTCATCCATATACTCTTGTTACCTTGTGCACCAGATATTTCCAACCTTTAATTCAAAAGGATTTAAAAACACTTATGCGGACTAAGATTTTGGAAAATCAATGGTGACTGCCTTAAACCATAAACATACGGTACTGCCCACAGTATAGAGCTTGTAGACCAGCTTGTTAGGCATTCATCTCGTCTATGCGAAGTTGATTGAAAAAACAAAAGTTTGCACTAACGCAAATGATTTAGGTCATACCTGTAGTTCAAGCCAGAGACGTGAGCACTACCGAATAGTTTCATAACCTTGAAGAGCATCAACTCACTTCTATTTCTTAAACCATCTTCTCAAGTTTTGTATTCATGTTTATAACCCATGCTATACACAAAATAAACAAATCCAAGTTGAACAACACAAAAAAAATGTAAACCCCACCACTGCATCCACTATATATATGTTAGACAACAATGCCATCATCTAGTACAAAATGGTGCATTTCACCACCCTATTTCCATATCCTTGCTGAGGATGAGCACACACAATTGGACAAGACAACAAAGAAAATGGCTACATACGAAGGCGGGTCAAGGTTTCCAATTCTCCCCGCACCTCAAATGATACCACAGATCAGCTCGTGCTTGCAGTTCTCCAATTCTCCCCTGCATAGACGCCTTCACTTCCAAGTTCTTCCTCTATTCTAAGCAGCTGCAAAGTCAATGTTGCAAGTTTACCCCAAGTCCGCTGTATTCATGGTTTTGTGTATGCTGTGTACTCACAAAGAAATATAAAGGATTCAACGCAAAGAAAAACCTGATTGTATTTAGTTAGACACTCTCCACGGCAGGGGGCACCGGCTTTGATCTGTCCAGCTGCAGCACCAACAGCCAGGTCAGCAATGAAAGAATCCTCAGTATCTCCAGACCTATGTGACACCATCACACCCCAATGAGCATCCTTTGCCTGCTTCACAACCTCTATGGCCTCAGTGACAGTGCCCACTTGATTTACCTGCATATATGAAAATGTTATTGACAAACTAAACATGACAATTGACAAGAAACACAGCAGGTTACTAAGGGTCCCTAAGAAATATGGAAACTTTGCAGGCAACTGTGTGTTTCCTGCAAAAACCTATGAAATAACCGTGTTCAAAAAAGGGCATCAACAGAACCATATATGAACTTTATGGGAGCAAGAATGTAATGAAAATACACGTGCAAGCAAGAGCTTGTGACCACAATGTGCCTAGAGGCTACAGCCTGCTAGTTTAATCACAAATTTCTCAGCTGTCAGCAAATTCAAATAATATATGGATGATAAATGTTTTGCTTTGAATACAACACTGTTCTAAACAAAGCTTCATTTACAATGAACATTGAGAAGAGTAGCACTTTAGTATCCAAATATTGTCAAATAAAGCATGCCTAATTCCAGATTGTCATGTGGTGCTGTTACCTGTCACTGTTGAACTATTCCAAAAACATGGATATATAGTTATATACCACAAACCAGCCCCAATAAGAAAGAATTTATATGGGTGACTTGATACTTGCCTTGAGAACAAGAGCATTGCAAGTGTACTCACTAACTGCCCGCTTAATGCGTTCGGGATCAGACATCAACAAGTCATCCCCTGCAACCTGTACGCATTTCATAATTCGCACCATGAGCTACTCACGAACTAATAATAACTGAAAGTTGGAAGAAAAAAATCACCTGGCACAGCTCTAGAGTGGTCAATTTTTTTGAGTGCTCCCAGTCATCTTTATCAAAGGGCTGCTCAATGGAGACAAGTGGGTACTCTAGTCCAGAAAGTGGAGGGAAGAAATCAGCTAACTTGTGTTTATATGCTTCATGAAACTAAAATATGTAGAAAAAAAGAAAGATGATGCCAACCCACAATTCAGGGATACCTGAACAAAGCTGGCTATAGATCTCAATCATATCATCAGCAGTTTTGAAGTTCTGCCCTGATTTCTTTGTTGACTTGAACTCCAGGTCATATTTCTTTCCTACAAAGAGTTCAGTGAACATAGCCATAAGCTAACTCATTCACAATGCATTGACTATAGAATCAACTAACGTTCAAGCTTACTATTTCTAAGGTTCAAGATTATACAGAATCTGGTCATCTGGATGCAAGTAGAGTATGTAGCAACATTGTTACAAGATTCCTGCTAGGTGGTTCTGACAGCATGCTTTGAATGGCTATGGCTGGTTCTGGTGTTTGGTAGCAACAATATTAAACAAACAGATGACAGCATGGAAAAAATTTGGCATAAATAATATGGATAGGGACCTAAAAGTGAAAACACTGTGTGAAACTCTTCCAGTAAGCAGAGACAACCAGAGCAGCAGAATGATTACATCCTATCACCAAATTTCATAGTCTGTTTGATATTTTTATTTATTCAAAGAGTTAATTTTTGAACATTTAATCCATGAATAGGCAATGCTGCTTTTCTACCTACCTATACAAAAATCAGTAGCAGCAACATCAATTGCCAATTTTATTCTTCCATTATATCCAGCCCTCTCTATTGCCGCAATAACAAGATCCAGGCCTTCAGATATGCTGAACATCAATAAAGCAACATAGATATGTCATTATTGAAATCCATATGTAGGTCCCCAATTGGGCAAACAAGAAATGTGTGATATCAGAAAACAGTAAATTAGTTTCTCACTTGCCTGGAAATATTTGGAGCAAACCCACCATGATCTCCAATGTTGCAGCTGTCTGAGCCACATTTCTCCAAGATAATATCCTGCAAAAGTAAAGAGTAAGTAAATATCTACAAAAATGAGCAAACCTTTCTGGCAGTCTGAAGGCAAAAGTTGTAGTAGCTAAATTCAGAACGGGAAAAAAAAGAGAGAAGGAATCAGAAAGGCTGAGTGCAATATTAGATTTTTATTGAACACGATCTTATGATGTTTGATGAACATCTTGAACCAAGTATGAATAGAAAACAACACTTATGTTATATCTGCAGCACAGATTGTTAGAAGTGAAGGCTACCTTGAGATGGTGATAGGTCTCTGAACCCATCTGCATTGCTTCTTCAAAGTTCTTAGCGCCAACAGGAAGGATCATAATTTCCTACAAATAAGAAAGGTTTATAGTTACTCCAGAACTACAGTTAAACATGTTGATAGGTTGATATACATGAACAACTATCTTAGTATGTTTCTGTTTAGGCAAAAGATGACTCAAGTGGACAAAATAAGGGAATAATGCCTTCAACTTCTCAGATTCTAAAGGTTTGGAGGAATACTTGAATGGGAAGACCATTTCCAGCATGCTTTCCACCATTAATGACTGTAATTGCAGGGATAGGAAGAGTTGTAGCACTTTTGCCAACAAGATCTGCTATATGCTTGTAGAGTGGAACCTGCACAGCAACAAGCATCCAGTGATCCAATAATAAGAATTCTGTGCGGTGGCATGACACATTTATCAAATTATGATGATTTTAGCAGAAAAGCAGCACCTCTTTTTCAGCAGCACCAGCTTTGCAAGCTGCAATTGACACTGCCAGCATAGCATTTGCTCCAAGCTCAGCCTGCATTTCACAATACGGAACCGAATCAAATATACGAAAATAATTTTGGCAGTAGTGGTAAGTGGAAACACAAGTACAGTGAAAAGAACAGCATTATTTCCGAACAGTCTGAAATAATTAGTTTCCCATGCTACCCCTAAATTGACTATATACCGAATACCCAATGTCGAGAATTGCCTGAGCATATGGAGCCATAAGTTGTTTGTGTATAGCATGGGTTTGACAATGCAGGATTCAGGAACAAAAAAAAACAGAGGAGAGAAAAAGGGAAAGTATCTCCGAGTGTTCCACCTTGTGGCGCGCCTTGTCCAAGTCCATGATGGCCTGGTCGATCTGCACCTGCTGCTGCGGATCCATCCCAACGAGCGCCTCGGACACCTTGTCGTTGATCACCCGCACCGCGTCGGCGACCGCCCTGGCGAGGATCTTCCGCCTCTCGAAGCCCCCGGCTGCGTCGGCAGCGGCGCCCTCGAGCGCGCCCGCGCCGGCCGCGGATGCTCGGTGCACGGCCTTGTTGGTGTGCAACTCGACCTCAACGGCCGGCGCGCCGTGCCCATCAAGGATCTGGCGCGCCCGCACCCTCGTGATCACGGCGGGCACCGCCCGCCGCATGTGGCCCGCGATGAAGAGCACCGGGTCGGGGGCCTTGGCGCGGACCGCCGCGTTCACGGCCTCCTCGATCTTGCGCGAGAGCAGGTGCTTCTCCAGGTACTCCTGCACCGACATGGCTGCCACGACGGTGGAATTTTCTTCTTCTCCTCACGACTTCACCACGCCTATGCTCACCTCCCCGACGACTCCGGCGTCTCGAGTGCGTGCGGCGAGTCCCTGAATCGAAGTCCTGAACTAGGAAGACGAGAGAAGAGAGGTCTGACGAGTGTGCACGCGTGGGCCCTGTTTGATGTTGGGCTGAATTATTTTTTGGCACAAGACCGGGCCTTGGCCCATGAACAAAATTACTAGAAGCCCAGCTACTCGATCCAGAAGAGACACCGCTGTTTCTGAGAGAACCACTGGATAGCTCTAGCATTCTCCACGCTAGAATCCAGCGGCGCCGCGTCCATGCTCGAACAAGTGAGAACTCTCCAGAAACTACTTTCTCCTCCACTTCATTGCTATCGCTTTTCCTCTATAAAAGCTCACCACGCCCCGGCGACTAGGACTAGGAATCAGGACAAGTGAGTGTGTGAGACAGCAAGCAGCTCAACCAAATCGTTCGAACCTCAGCCCAAATCTCCAATTTGTAGTCGTAAAAACAGAGCCAAAATCCAGCCGACCATGTCGCTGATCCGCCGCAGCAACGTGTTCGATCCCTTCTCCCTCGACCTCTGGGACCCCTTTGAGGGCTTCCCCTTCGGCTCCGGCAGCAGCAGTCTCTTCCCCTCGTTCCCGCGCACCAGCTCGGAGACCGCGGCCTTCGCTGGCGCGCGGATCGACTGGAAGGAGACCCCCGAGGCGCACGTGTTCAAGGCGGACGTGCCGGGGCTGAAGAAGGAGGAGGTGAAGGTGGAGGTTGAGGACGGCAACATCCTTCAGATCAGCGGCGAGCGCAACAAGGAGCAGGAGGAGAAGACGGACACCTGGCACCGCGTGGAGAGGAGCAGCGGCAGGTTCCTGCGCAGGTTCCGACTGCCCGAGAACGCCAAGACGGACCAGATCAGGGCGGCCATGGAGAATGGCGTGCTTACAGTCACTGTGCCTAAGGAGGACGTCAAGAAGCCCGAGGTGAAGTCCATTCAGATCTCCGGCTAGACATCGGTCCGCACCTCCGGCCGCCGTACCTGTGTGATTGGAGGAAATGGCAGTTCGCATCGTCGCATCGGTCGTTCTGTAAAATAAATTTGAATAAAAAGAATTGTGAGTGTTTTGTGTCACTAATGTGGTGCCGATGTGGTATCATGTTCTAGTGCAGGGTATAAGTACAAGTTGATGGTGCATGTGGTCAGAAACTCTGCGTCTCTTAGTCTTGGATCTGCCCTGTGATGTTGAATCTTAGCTTTTGTCTATGAGAGTGGCAGTTGTTTTGGTTTTGGTCTTATCTATTTTTCTCTATTTTAATTTCTTTATTATTTAAATTAGAAGATATTTAAAAAATTCTAAAGTTTAACCACTTGTTTTTATTCTTTAAAAATTATAAAAACAGAAAAATATATTGGTTATTTTTAAAGAAGCAAGGCACTATTT
This sequence comes from Chrysopogon serrulatus, assembly GCA_015844335.1. Taxonomy (NCBI): domain Eukaryota; kingdom Viridiplantae; phylum Streptophyta; class Magnoliopsida; order Poales; family Poaceae; genus Chrysopogon; species Chrysopogon serrulatus. Next base: position 63,198 of record JADLZL010004430.1, on the reverse strand, counting down.
AAAAAATTATAAAAATAGAAAAGTATAAATTATTTTTGAAGAAGATAAAAAATAATATGATAAAAAAATGATATTTTTGAAAATTTTTTGAATTAAATGAGTGGTTTATGATGATGAAATTACGATGGAGGAAGTGGAATTTCTTCATCCTTAGATTTGTACGTGTTTTTTTGTCATTGTCACTGTGTGGTACATCTAGCAACCTCTTCGTATCTCGCCCTTATATCCGGTGTTTGGTAAACTTTTTAATTTTTTTTTATAGAAAAAAAAAGTATCAATATCTATGATATAAAATAAATAACTTATGAAAATATATTATATGATAAATCTAATGGTACTAATTTGGTATTATACATCTTAGTACTTTTTTCTCAGAAATTTATAATCAAAGTTTAAAAAGTTTGACTTAAAAAAACTTTAAAAGTTTGTCCTAGATTCTTTAACATTCTAGATAGGGAATATTTAAATATCTAGCAACCTCTTTGTATCTTTTCCCTTATAATCATAGGTTTGTACGTGTTTTCTGAATTGTTTTGATGAGTATAGATCTACTCCCTCCGTGTCGTAATTATTATAATCCTAGTTTTGGGTATGTTTACTAATTAAGGGTGTAAAATTATAAAAATATCTCTATAAATATAGTGTGGACTTAAAAGAAAGATTCTACATGTTTTATAAAAATGCGGGAGGCCGGTTGGCGTGTAGTGTGTGGCTGAGAATGACCAGGGGTTGAATGGATAGTGCTTTTTTTCCTTATAAAGGTGCATGTGGTGCTTTTTCAAATGAATGGGTCACACGCGTCTTAAAATCAAAACCATATGTGTAAAAAGATCCTTTGTGAGACTTGTTTTGAATCTCGAGCCATTTCATAATTTACGAGGGGAGGGAGTACCTCAATCTGGATCGATATACTTCCTCCGTCTAGAAAAAATGTTATTATACAATTTTTACCTCGATCATTTGTTTTATTTAAAAATTTTATATATATTATAAAACAAACAAATTATTATTAAAAATATCTTAAATAATAAAATAAGTTATAGCAAGATACATGATATTTATATATTTACATAAAAAAGTTAAATAAGACGAATGGTCAAACATAATTTTTTTAAAAGTCCTACAGTGGCGCTTTTTCATGGACGGAGGGAATCAAATGCATGTGTGGTCTTACCAAACCAAGCATGTGTGGTCTTACCAGTTTTGTGACTACTCTATCTAAAAAATATTATAGTTTAGTATTTTCTCCGTCTCAATTTGTATATATAATTCTAACGTTTAAATCTTGTCTTATAAAATATGTAATCCTCAGGTACTTCAATATTCTATATAGATAAATATTTAAATATACTTGTGTGGCTAGTATTTTTTCACCACAAGTGAATATTGTAGATAAATTATTGCTTTTGAGTTCCTATAAGTCCGGTCCTCTCTAAGACAGTAGAGTATATTTGTAATTTTACACTTCCACTAGTGTGGACTTAAAAGTGAGATTTACGTGTTTTATAAGAAGCGGGAAGTAAAAAGACAGACTTGGCTGTATTCATTTTAGCATATCAGTTGTTCTATTTCAACGATAATTTTTCCTCACAAAAATTAAGCTATTTTTAGTTTTTCAGCCGGCTGAGCGTGCCAACAGAGCCTTAAAATGAAAACTGCAATCAAATAAAAAAATAAAGACTTAAAACAAACTTAAACCGAAAACAGTTGCAATCCAACAAAAAAGGCAAACACTTAAAATCAAAACTCCAGTCTCATAAAAAGGCAAATGTTTAAAATCGGGCATATCACCAACCCGCACGCCCTTGCCTTTCCCATCTCCCTCCGCCGTCTCGCCTTTCCCAATCCCAACGCCAATGCCCGCGCTAACTCCGGCAGCAGCACCTAACTCCAACATCGGGTTCCTCTTCGGTGGTGGCGGCACAAAATTCCGATAGTGGTGGCAACGACGACACCAACGAGGTATGTCCTCCTCCCGCTTTCAAGATTTAGAGGTTAGGGTTGCAGTGAGATTTTTTCTATTCTTCCCCAACTTCGATAGGCTTACATGAGATAGGGTTTGGGAGGAGGAAGGCCGATGGCGGTGGGGATGGCTAGCGGCCTACGAGCAGTAGGGAGACGGCCCGGCCAGGTCAGGGCGGGGGACGCTCCATGGCCATGGTCAGAACTCCAATAAACCCTAGCACGCCATGATGTGGGAGTGGGTGGCAGCAAGAATGAGGACGAGGCAACAAAGGGCTGCTAGAGATGGAGAGGAGCGTATTGGACATCTTCTCTTCTTCTTGGTTTGTCTTGATAGTGAGGAAGTACCCCTGCTTATATATAGTATCAAATGTGGGTCCATAAATCCAAGTTGAAGTTATTAGTGAACTTTGGATCAAACCAACCTTCATCCAACCCACAATAATGATGAATATGTTTTCTTGTGTGTGTCTAAATATGAGGTGGTTTTAGACTTAGGGGGACAGGTGAAGGGGGGGGGGCGACCCCCTGCTGTCTGGGCCCTCCGTCTTCCTTGTGCATCTCAGTCCACTTGTAAGTGATGGGCTTCAATGGTGTTGAGTGGAGTTAGGGTCGAATTAGTTTAGTTGTTGGGTCCTTTGATCCTTGTGATAATGATTTCACTCCATCTAAACCCTTGGATATCAATAAACCTTAAATCAATGCTTTGGATGCTCACATATTTAATAATGAATCCAAATCTTCAAGTGTCTTGACTAGTAGATGATATTTTTAGCATTCTAAGACACTTCAAACATATATGCTAATGTGCTCCTTGCAATCCTTAACTCAAGCTCAAATATTTTTAGCATTCTAAGAACCTTATTTCTAGGCCTAGATGCCAACTTAGACACTTTGGTTTTTATTAAACTTTTTTATCTTTAGCATCTTTCTTATAGTAGATATTATGTTCATAACAGGTCAGCTTTGAATCCTAGTGGCTCATATCATACTAGCTTCAAATGAGTTGGCTTTGCATACCAATATCAACTAATATTCGATTGTATTTTTCAATTGTTTGATCTTTAGAAAACATGGTTTACACATGCACAATGATAATGTTCTTGTGATAAATGTTTCTACATACACTACTACCATCTTTTCATTATTGAATTCTTTATAGTTGGAATGAGGAAGGATCCTAATCTTAGTGAAGGAGATGATGACATAAAGATGGGTATTGTGGTAAAATTCTATATCTTTTCTTAGCAGTTCTTGCATTTTTTCTATATTATTTATTGATACAAATATTAGGTGCATACATACAACAAGAAAACCTTTTGTTCTATTGCCATGATTGTTGCAATAAGCCATTTGATCTATGCAATATAGGCACTAAATTGAAATGATACAAATCATCACAATATCTTTCACCTAAAGTATTTCAAGGTTATCGTATGCACAAGAAAAAATTGGTTGCTAGACTAATATATGCATCTAGTCAAACTTTGTTAAGAGATAGCGTACACAAGATAGGATTTTGTTGGCATTTCTAACATCACTACAATAAATCTCAATTTTTCTATCCCATGCAATGACACTAGAAATATTGGTACTAATTAACTTGCCTTTAGCAACTAGCCACTAGCCTCTTTACCCTTACTCCTAACTATGAAACTAGGTTGTCATCTCCAATTGTAAAGCTAGGAATAAACTCTAGCACTAAATCTTATCATTTTATGTGACTAGGTAGAAATAAATAAAGATAAATATAAACTAAGAATAATTCTGCAAGCGGACAGATAATTATACCATTGTAGCATTTTACCTAGAGTATTATCAGGTTGTCATTTATATTCTACCACTGGAAAGGCATTGCTAAGAAGCTACTTCATAGTATTGATAACATGTATAAGCATATGCATTGAATAGACGATGTAACCAATGTCATACACCCTACTCATAACAGGGGTAAGTCACAAGATAAATAATATGATAATAATGATAGTAAATATGATAACAAGCCATTAATCAGTCATCTCCTAATGATACTAATCCATCATAGCACTCTAATCAAGTCAGCGTTGTCTAATCAATTAATAAAGAAATAACTCCTATGTATTTAACTATATGTTAAAGCTACGTCAACTAGTGAAAGTACATCTAGAAATCATTGTCAAGTTATACTACCATAGTTTCCAAACACATCGGAGCAATGTACAGGAAAAGATGAGTACAGGAACCTTCTCTCAACCTGACAATCCCATTCTACCAATCCACCATACGGAGGAAGGCCTACAAAGGACTCAATGGGTCTGTCACACCCACGATCTATCTCACTACCCGGCACAACTGGGGATATCCGTAGATAAGCAAAGCATCTAGACACCATGTCTACATATTGCCTACCACTCACCATATGATCAACTAGATGAACGCTATACGAACCAGTGCATGAATATAATAGCAAACCAACTAAATTAGATGTATTGAAGTAGACAATAAACATAATAATTAAACTAAGATGAAGCACAATGTTGCTAGTAAATATCATACAAACGCAGATAATACAATAAGAAAGAAAAGCTTAAGAACTGTACCAGACTCTTCTCTTCTTGACAACTTCTGGAATCTAAGACTGATTAACACGTCTTGACTTCCTCTAATCTAGATTTAACTATGCTAAACTATGAACTAGAAGGCTATGAGAAACTAGAACTTGAAGCTCTAGATGACTTGATCTTCAACTGGCTCAACCTTGAATGACTTGAATGAGGTATTGAATGAATTAGGGTTTCCAGGGGGAGGTCTGGCTCCGCTTATATAGCCCGGTGGGATGCACGACAGCCGTTTGATCAAACCGACTTCACGTAGGGCTGAGATTGATCCTCAAAGGCGACGGTCGTGCTCGATCCAACCGCCTGATGACACGGCGGCGGCGTGACGAAGGCGTCGGAGCCATAGGAGTCCCAGACGCACCCTCCGGTTATCCTGGCTCTCCCCGTGATGGACCGGTGCCGCTCGATTACACGGGCCCGCAAACCGGCGGCGGCGCTACTGAGCCGCAGGCATGGCGGCCGCAGAGGAGGAAGCTGCGGAGGAGGAGGATGGGGAAGCGGGGCTCGGACGGGCGGAGCCAACTCCCGTGGCGGCGACGGGGCTGCGGGCGGGCGAGGTGTCGCCCGGCAGCGGCGACGGCGCCTCGTTGAGGTCGATGACGAGATGCGGCGGCCGATCCATGACGGATTTACTCGTCCGTTAGGAGGATTTGCCTTAGAGGGGATAGCAACTTGACAAATCTCGGCAGTAGAGGCCTCTCGGATAGCAACTTGAAAAAATTTAGCAAGTTGATTTACCAAGTTATTGGAGAGAGTTTTTTATGTTTTTACCAAGTTTATAAGAATACCAAGTTGATTTAGAGAGTTGTTGAAGATGCTCTTAGCAAAACCTAGGTTGGATCAGGAGTTGCTATACGCCTGTTCGGTTTGGTCGACCGGCCGGTTTCCACTTGTTCCTACTGGTTCAACGGCCGGGTGAGGAGAAGTAGCCGAAGGAGCCGGACCAGCCAGCTATCCAGCAAGAGAACACGGCCATAATGCTTTTATTCTAACAAGTACACATGCTCTCAAACAAAGATTTCCTCTGGATTAGACAAAATTGCTCTAACTTTCAAACTCACCCATATTACCTTAAACTGTAGAGCTTTTAACCTTCACGTGGGTCTTAAGTAATTGAAAGACAGAACAATCAAGTCAAGCACTACGTCTTAAGTTCTTCACTCAACTAGTATTCCAGAGTTTTACAAGTTTTCGCAATAAAACTCAGAGCTTAATTATATGACACCCTCAGTCTCTCATAGTATGTGGTATTTGTGGATCTTACTGAGACATCCATGATGTCATGCCTTCCTAATTCTAAGGATTATAGTGGAGTTTATAGGAGTGGCATTAAACAAGAATAAGCATACTTGTAATTCATATATTGTAAAGTTAAACAATAAATCTATAGAGAATCAAGTCATACAATCAAACCAAGATATGCATATGTGTAGAATATGGTGGATAGGTGTATATGTGGTGGCTAATTCTAATTCTACTCTTGCTCTTCAGAATGAATCTATCTTTTTTCTTAGACTTCAGAACTTCTCGAAAAAATATGGGCTATCTTTATTCTTTTTTCTTCTTTTTTTTTTTTTTCATTGGGAGGCGGGCATCCGAGTACCCATTGTTTTAATGCTGGTCTACTTATCCATCTTTTGCTCCCTTTTATTTTTGCATAGCCACATGCATCCTTAGATACAATAATTGATTGAAGATATAACAATAAAGAACTTGGAGCAATTAAACAAAGGCAGTCCTATGGGTTTATGTATATTTTTTAGATGTTTTCTCCCAGTGTAGGAGAAAAACATTTTAGGGTAGAAATGGATAAAAGTGGAAAATGGTTTCGCTTACTCTCAAGGTAAGAGTAATGCATATATGGATGGAGTGTGTGTGAGTGATCTTGATTTTAAAAGCATGACAAGACTCTCGAAAGTATACGACAAAGATTGACTAAACTCAATGCAAAGCAAGTAGTATAAACGAGCAAAGGTTTCCTATTCTAAATATGTATCATATATGGCTTTGGTAGGAATTTAACTTTTATCGTACAAGAGCTCATCATGTAAGGGTTTGAAATAAATCTCCAGAATTCAGCATCATTAAGAATAAGATAAATAGCAGCTCAGACTCTCTTATATCATATCCGTCAATCACCTAGACTTAGCTCAAGTATATTACTCCACAAGTTTCAAGTTTAGAGCAAGTTATCAATTTAAAGCAATTGTATCCAAAACTTAGGAGACTCAAGATTAAAAACTAGGTACTTGAAAGACTTTTAGCAGAGCAACTATTCATCATCTCTAAGACAAAATTTCTAATTCATAGCTGACTCTAGATACACTCTAATTAATTAAGACTAACTAAAACTTCTTTTTATTGATTTTAAGATTTTATTTTGACTAAAGACTCATAAAAGACTCAATAGACGTGGACCTTTATATACCCACAAATTTTTGGTATTTTATAACTATAAGATAGACTCGATAAATCGCATAGGTATAGTTACCTGATAACTAGGGGATGCTCCTCCCCCAAGCTAGATATTTGCCATATTTCGCTTGAACGATCTTTTAGAGTAAGCTTAGCAAAGTGGTGACCGACCGGTCTCACTCTTAATTGTATAATCCTGTAAAGGTGTACTCCAAGAAAGAAAACAAAACTCGAGGCTCGAATATGATAAGGGGTTAGCGGTTAGCCCAATGAGTAATTGATTATCTTTATAAGCAGATATGAATGTGTAGTATGATTCTTTTATTCTTATACTTTTCTTATTTATAAAGCAAAGGAATGAAAATTTATTTTTGCGCTATCGTAGTGAATATTCTTACGGGGTAAACCATAAGCTTAATCCTTTGGAGCTTTTTAAAGTTTTATAATAAAGCAAGAAGAAAATTTGTTTCTGAACATGCAAAAGAGTAAATATACTAAAATAATTAGATAACTACCATTATTACCTTATGGCAAGGGTGCGGAGTTAAAGTCATCCAAACAAGACTTTTTGTGGTCATCATGCTGAGGGTTCTTCAGTGGATCCTGATGGGGACCCAGATGTTGCGTCTTCTATGGTTGATGAAAAAGTACTCGGAAGAGACCAAGCTTTGAAGTCGAAGTGGAAACCTTTCGCAACGACTCGGAGAAGGTAAAGGAGGATGTTTGAAGAGACCCTTGCCGGGGGCTCGGCTGATTAGGCGTGGTGCCGATCGAGATCTTTTGCGTGGCCAAGGCATCGGTAGAGGATTTGACGGTTCGTCTGAAGGCCTCGAGAGGATAGGTGGTCGGCTTTGCTTGAATTCTGTCCCAAGGACTTGCCACCATGTTGAGGAGGCCTGAAGATGCTGGCTTGACTTGGATCCCATTTATTCCTCGGCTGACCGAGCGGACTATTAATTTTGCGAAAGATGCATTCTTGCTTGGCGTTCAGGGTGTGTTGGCTCGTATCCGAGTACTTGACCCCAACTTGCCTCTTGAAAGAGTGCTGGACAGGGCTCATACTCCTGAGGCTGAGCAGGCACTCTCGGAGTCTGAAGCTGCTGTTTTGTCTGTGGCTCAAGAGTTTACCGAGCTTGTAGAGATTGCGGTATGCGTGCGTGGTGGTAGTGATGATTAGGCGTAGATGGTTGTAATGATACTTGATGCTTTCCTGAGGCTTTTGTGTATAAAAACTTTCTTTCTTTGATTTGTTCCTTGGTGCTGAATGCCTTGTTTTTGTCTTGACAATATGCTTGATTGATCGTGGATTGTCATCTGAGTTCTTTTAGGAGTCGGGATAGGTCGAGTTGTTGCTTAGATAGGGCGAGTGTTGGCTTCTTAGCTGTACTCTCATCGATGTTGTGAAAACAACCCGGAATGGTTAGGCTCAGACTATCTTGTAGCCAATTTGCACTTCAATAATTTGTGAACGTCTTTGCTTAGTTCGGACCGTAGGCCCTCATCCGAGTTCTGTTTTTCTAGAAGTCGGGATAGGTCGAGCTCTCTGTTGGCTCTCATCTAGTTCTGAAAAGAGGCTAGGATAGGGCGAGTGTTAGCTCCTTAGCCGTACTCTCATCGGTGTTGTGAAAACAACCCGGAATGGTTGGGCTCAGGCTAGGTTGTAGCCATTTTGCACTTCAACAATTAGTTCGGACCGTAGGCCCTCATCCGAGTTCTGTACTCTAGAAGTCGGGATAGGTCGAGCTCTCTGTTGGCTCTCATCTAGTTCTGAAAAGAAGCTAGGATAGGGCGAGTGTTGACTATTTTAGCCGTACTCTCATCGGTGTTGTGAAAACAACCCGGAATGGTTGGGCTCAGGCTAGGTTGTAGCCATTTTGCACTTCAACAATTAGTTCGGACCGTAGGCCCTCATCCGAGTTCTGTACTCTAGAAGTCGGGATAGGTCGAGCTCTCTGTTGGCTCTCATCTAGTTCTGAAAAGAAGCTAGGATAGGGCGAGTGTTGACTATTTTAGCCGTACTCTCATCGGTGTTGTGAAAACAACCCGGAATGGTTGGGCTCAGGCTAGGTTGTAGCCATTTTGCACTTCAACAACTAGTTCAGACCGTAGGCCCTCATCCGAGTTCTGTACTCTAGAAGTCGGGATAGGTCGAGCACTCTGTTGGCTCTCATCTAGTTCTGAAAAGAAGCTAGGATACTGTAATCTTTATTGATCAATAAGCCTTTATTGGAGGAATAGTACATGTATTTTGATTTCTAGGCAAAAAATCGTCGCAACTGAGAGATGTGCCATGAATTTTTTATTGGTGCTCCATCTTCTGTCATTAGTTCGTAGGATCCAGGTCCTTGTAGATTTTTCGCGTAATTTTCTTCTATGGCCAAATTCTACAGGGTTCCTTGTAACCGTTGCTTTGGTGTTCTTTCTGAATTCGATGGGTCTTGTAAGACTTGTATCTTGTAAGACTTAGATCCTTTATAGCATGTAAGACTTATATCCTTGTATCCTGCAAGTTGTGTTGAAGAAAATATATGTTCCTGAAATGATCCGAGTTGTTTTGTCTTGAGTTGCTAGTGTCTGCCTTCGTGCCGACTTGTTTTGATTGATAAGAAGACTGTCTATCTTCGAGTGGACTTGTTTTAGCTGAGATGCTAACTGTCTTCCTTCGTGTGGACTTGTTCTTGGACGTCTTACTTCGTGCCGATTTGTTATGGAAATTTCGGCGGAGTTACCTTTTTCTGTAATGGTATTATATTTTACCGTTGGTGGGTAAACGGGATTAGGACCGTTATCCCGAGATTTAGGGGTTTACTGGGCCTTTCTTGTTATTGCGCTTTGTATCCGTTGGCCTTTTTACTGTTGCCCCTTAAGTGGGCTTTAAGATCGGGCTATAAATCTACCCGTGTCTGTTCTTCTTCTTCACCTTGCCTTTGCTTCCTGAAACCCTAGCGCCGGAGAAAAAATCCCTAATCCCTGCTCTTGCTTTGTTGCGCGTCTTTCCCTTAGCTTTGGCTGCTGGATTCGTTGCATGGGTAGGAAGAAGGTTGCGTCCCAGAAGCCAGTAGTCGAGAGGCCTTTTCTTGAGGAGGAGGTCGACGAGCAGCTGAACCCAGAATACCTCTCGAATAGACTGGGCCGAGCAGATCCAAAGCAACCTAGATACACAATCACAGTGCATCCAAGATCGCCAAAAGTAGCACTGACTGATCAAGCATCACATCGGGCCTCTCCAAAAACAAGCTGGATCGAACCCCATGTGAACAAAAGAGCTCCAGCTGTGCGTGGGGCGGTAGCTGATTTGCACCGAACAGCTAGAGGACAGTGCGGTTCGGCTACCTTCCCACGCAGAGCATATGTCTGGCAGAGTGGAAAAGAAGAACTAAGAGTGCAAAATGACCCAGCATAAGGCACATCTCAAGACTTCTTCTACCTACCAGAACGAGCCTCCAATCACAATGCTACTCTAGGATTAGTCTGCCTCTAATCCCTATCTCAAGAATTCTTCTACCCACTAAATGGACCATACTGGAAGAACAAGAAAGAAGCTCGGGGGCTACTCCACCTCACAAACTATCATCTTTACAAAAATAGAAAGAAGCACACTACAAGACACTGAAAGCAACGGAGAGGGAGGTCCAATTTATAGGATCAGATCGACGTACATAGACCAAGTTCACCAAGACAAAGAAGCACTGACAAGGACAATAAAAGAGGGCAGCAAAGAAAGCAGTAAAGGAGCATATTCCGGGCATATTCGAGCAAAAAAGCCTTTACACCACCCACCGCCAACGTCCAACCATAAAAGCGATACATAAAGAGCAAGAAAAAGCAAGTCACGAGCCGTTGTCCAATTCCTACAAATGTAAGAACTCGGGGAAAAGCTCGGGGGGCTATGACTAAAAAGTAAGTCATGAGCATTTGTCAAGTTTCGCACGTAAGAGCTCGAAAAAAGCTCGGGGGCTACGGCTAAAGCAAGTCATGAGCCTTCGCCCAGTTCTTACAAAGAACTCGGAAGAGCTCGGGGGCTACGCTTAAGGAAACGCACTTACAATACCGAACAGACTAAAAGCCATCGCCCGACTTCTTTTTTGACCAAAAACAACTCAGACGAAGGCTCGGGGGCTACAGGGCATACACCCTCAACTTTTTTCTTCCTCTCAAGACCCTCTGGCTACTTATGAATAAGTAGCAAGAGGCTCGGGGGCTACACTCAATGAGTGCACCTACGGCGCACAACATAAGAAAAAGAAGTCTTCAGCTAGATCATTTCAAAGCATCACTCAAGAAACAAGACGCTCCCCGAGTTCTACTTCGAAATGCTCGGGGGCTTGTCGATACGGGGCGTAGACGGCTATTCACCAGCACGGCTCCCGTCAGGACAAAAGCAAGAAGGCCGGATCCGAGTAGATAATGGATCATCCTAGTTAAACAAATAGAAAGTAACTTCTGTAATAGGAGCGGAACTCTTCCTACAAGTCCGACTAGGATTAGAAACTGCAGCTCTGGCTCCTTTTCTCTCATAAAAAGGAGCTAGAGCACCCTCTTTTGTAACAGACAAACAACACACAATCACACATCAATCCAACGTAAAAGGCCAAGGCCGACTGGAGTAGAGCTTTTACTCAACGACGAGGGCTCGAACCAGGATAAACCGTGTGCCTCTCACATGAAACCGCCGAGTTCTAGTTATTCGCCGAGATCCGAATCAACTGCTACGAGAACCCCGTGACAGGCTATCGGTGGCTAAACACCGACAGCTGTACTAAGACGTAGTTTTTGCTTCTTCTGATGACCCGAGTTGCTTTCGTTTTGTTACCAGGTAACTTCTTTTCTTTGATGTAATCTATGAATACTTGCATCCATGTTGAGTTGTCTCGTACTTATCATCAGAATTTGCTCTTGTTCTGTCTTTTTCTCGTCTTCTTTTTCGTCCGATTTGATAGATAGTTTGTTTAGTTCTTTTATAAAAACTCCTGCGGCTACTTTTTTGCCCAATCGAGCCTAGTTTGGCTAATACATCACCTGCAACATTTGAATCCCGTAATATATGATGGATCTCTAGTCCTTGAAAATTCTTCTCGAGTTTTCGATTTACGCACAATAAGCATCCATGTTCTCCTTGGTGCAATCCGTTCTTTATTGACTTGATTGACTACTACTTCTTGAATCTTCGTAGACTAGTAGTCTTTTGATTCCAAGTGAAGTTGCGACTTGTAGGCCGTGGATGAGTGCTTCGTACTCTGCTTCATTGTTGGTAGCTTGCCATAAGATTTGCAGAACATATCTGAGTTGTTTTCCATCAGGTGCGATAAGTAGTACTCCTGCTCCTGCCCCTCCTAGTTTCAAGGATCCATCGAAGTACATTTTCCAATGGTCTAAGATGACATCTGAAGTTGGTTGTTGTATTTCGGTCCATTCTGCGATGAAGTCGGATAATGTTTGGGATTTTATTGCTTTTCTTGGGGTAAATTCTATTTTGAGTGCTCCGAGTTCTACTGCCCATTTTGAAATTCGTCCTGTTGAGTCTCGGTTCCTTAGGATATCTCCAAGTAGAAAATCTGTTACGACGACTACTTTGTGATCTTCAAAATAATGTCGGAGCTTCCTTGATGTTATTAGTATTGCGTAGAGTAGTTTCTGTACGTGTGGATATCTCACTTTTGATATTGTGAGTACTTCACTTATATAGTAGACTGGCCTTTGTACTTTATAGATGTGTCCTTGTTCTTTTCTTTCAACTACTATGGCTGTGCTTACTACTGAAGTTGTTGCAGTAATGTAGAGCATGAGGTCTTCGTCTTTCTTTGGTGGTACTAATACTGGAGATGTACTGATATATGCCTTTAACTTATCGAAGGCTTCTTGTGCTTCTTCGTTCCAAGTGAATTTGTCTGTCTTCTTTAGTAATTTAAAGAAGGGTAGGCCCTTTTTCCCAAGTCTAGAGATGAATCTGTTGAGTGCTGCCATGCAACCTGTTAGCTTTTGTAGATCTTTGATATCTGCAGGTGGGCCCATATCAGTTATTGCCTTGATTGTTTTATGCTTGCTTCGATTCCTCTTTGGCTGACTAGAAATCCGAGTAGTTGTCCTGATGATACGCCGAATACACACTTGTTGAGATTGAGTTTCCACTTCTATTTTTTGAGATTGTTGAAGGTTTGTTGTATGTCTTCAATCAGGGAATCCGGGTTCTTTATCATCCACATATGCTTCTACGTTCTTTCTAATCTGATCGCCTAAACAAGCCTGAATTGCTCTTTGGTATGTTGCCCTTGCATTTTTGAGCCCAAAAGACATTGTTTTGTAACAATAGGCGCCGAAAGGTGTGATGAAAGAAGTCTTGCTTTGGTCTTCTTCTTTTAGTGCGATCTGATGATATCCCGAGTAGCAGTCTAGAAAGGATAATAAAGCTGATCCTGCTGTTGAGTCTACTATTTGATCAATTCTAGGTAAACCGAAAGGATCTTTAGGACAATATTTGTTGAGGTCTGCATGGTAGTCGATACACATACGCCATTCATCCGTGTTCTTTTTGTGTACCAGAATGGGGTTTACCAACCAATCTGGATATAAGATTTCTTTTATGAATCCTGCCGCTAGTAGTCGGGCTATTTCTTTCTTAATTGCTTCCTTCTTGTCTGGTAAAAAACGTCGTAGTCTTTGCTTGATCGGTTTTGCTTCTTTGTTGACTTCAATTTTATGCTCAGCCAACTCCCTTGGGACTCCAGGCATATCAGCCGGTTTTCAAGCAAATATATCTTTGTTGTCCCGTAAGAAGTTGGTGAGCGCGAGTTCCTATTTGATAGGTAGATGTGCACTGATCGTGGCAGCCTTGGATGGATCGTCTGTCCCTAGATCAATCTTTTTGGTATCTTCACCTTCACCTTGTTGTGAGGGTGCTTTGTTTTTTTTTGGGATCTCTCTAGTTCTTACGTTCTTATTTCTCAGAATCGCCGAGTTGATTTTGCCTTGTACTTTTGAGGATATTCGTATAGCTTGCACATCGCATTCGTAGGCTCGTTTTAGGTCTCCTCTGAGAGAAAGTACTCCGTGTGGTCCTGGCATTTTGAGTAGTAGATATGGATAGTGTGGTATGGTCAAGAATTTTGTTAGTGCTGGTCTTCCTAATATTGCATGATATGATGTTTCAAAATCTGCGACTTCAAATTTAATGAGTTCTATGCAATAATTTGTAGGATTTCCAAATGTTACTGGTAGTGTAATTTGTCCGAGAGGCATAGCTGGTCTTCCGGGTACTATTCCGTAGAATGGTATACTTGTCGGCGTGATTATTTTTGAAAATTCTGGTCCCATCTTCTTCAAGGTGTCTGAAAATATGATGTTAAGTCCTGCTCCTCCATCAATGAGTACTTTGGTTACTGTTATGGCGGCAATTGTTGGTCCGAGTACTAGTGGATATAGTCCTGCGTTGCCAACACTTGTCCATTGATCTTCACGTGAAAACTGAATTAGATATTGAGACCAGTTTAAATATCTGGGTGTTGCTGGTTCTGCTGCCATGATTGCTCGCCAAGCAAGTTTGTCTTCTTGTTTGCTTCTGGAACCGTGGACTCCCCGAGAATATTATCGATCTTGTTGTTCTTGGATTTTGAAATCCATTGTCGGTTGGGTTATCTTCTTTTTTCTTCTCTCTGTTTTCTTCTTTGTCTTGTTTGTCCTTCTTCATATATCTTTCTTGGAAGATGCGACACTCTCCCATAGGGTGAATTCCTGTTGGGTGATAGATGCATTTTATATTCTCCAGATCTTTGAACTTTCTTACCGGGTAGTATTTCTTTCTTTCTGTGGAGGCCACCACATTGTCTGAATATCTCTTTTTGTTGTGGTACTCCTATCTATTGTCTTGGTTGTTCCATCTTCTTGAGTTGTCTTGGAATCTAGAGTTGTCTTGGTATCTCGAGTTGTCTTGGCTGTTCCATCTTGGGTTGTTTTGATCGTTCGAGTTGTTTCTTCTATCTGTGTTGTTTCTTCTTTCTAAGTTGTTCCTGTTACCTGGAAATCTTTCTCGTGTCTTCTCTTCTGCCGTAATCATCTTTTCAACTGTTCTTTTGAACTCGTCATTTGTTCGTGGGTTTTCTTTGCAGAAGTCGTGAAACATCCATTTTACTTTCAAACCATACGAAAATGCTTCTATTACTTCTCTCTCGGTGATGTCGTGTACTTGCGCTCTGAGCTCCCCAAATCTTCTATAGAAGTCTCTGAGGCTTTCTCCTAGATTTTGTTTCAATCCCTTTAATTCGGCTTGTGTTATTGGGTGGATGAGTATTCCTGCGAAATTTTCGCAGAAAGCTTTCTGAAGATCGCCCCATGTTTTGATGGATCCGGGTCGTAACTTGTCGAACCATTGAAGTCGTAATATTTCCAGTGCCATTGGAAAAAATAGTGCTTTAATGTCGTCATCTCCTCCGGCTAGTTCTATTGATTGAGAGTAAATTCTAAGCCATTGCATTGGTTCTGTCTTGCCATCATATTTTGAGTGATTGGACGGTTTGAATTTGTGAGGTAACTTGATCGTAAGTAGTTTTCCCCGCGAAGCAAGGAAATCTGTCGTACTTTTTCTGGCTTGTAGTCGGAGTCTGCCTCGACTGTCGTATCTTGAAATAACCCTGGGAGGGCTTCGAGGTGGTGTTGGTAATCTCCCTCTATTTTCTCCCGTTCTCTCGATCCAATCGTGATGTGGTTGAGTTCTTCTGCTATGGTTTGGAGTCGATAATCTTTCGAACACGGAAACTCTCCGAGTTCTTTGACTTGTCTGTTCAGATGGTATATGACGGGGAGGTACTCGGTCATCTTGTATTCTTTGCGCGGTATCTCTGAGTAGATTTCTAAACCTGGTTTGGTCTTCACTTGGTCGTTGTATGGCGTCGATTTCATTTATTAATTCTTGTATCTTGTCGACTGGATCAAGTCTGGTTCTTGCTGTAGCCCGTCTTTCCTCGGCTTCTTTCTCGGCTCTTTTTCGGTTGTACTCGGCTAAGTCCTCTTCGTATTTGCGCCACGCTTCCCTGCGTTCCGGAACTCGGTTTTTTCTCCCCCTTTTTTCTTGTTTCTTCTTTCTCTCGCTGCCCTCTGGCTGTCAATTTCCCCTTCTTTTGTGGTAGAGTTTTATGGGATATCCGCTTCTGATTCTTCTGAAGATCTGTAGTCGGGTTGGATTGACGGTACCAGGGGTTGCCTCATCATGAACACCTCTTTGTGCTTACTGGGTAGGTAGCCAGATTCTTCCTCTTCTAAGGGTTTACCATATTGAAAAGGAAGGGAGGTAGAGTACTTATCTTGTTTGAGGACGTTCCATTGGGTGAGATCATAAAATTCCATTGCCTTCTGAGTGAGATTTTGATATATCCGTGCCGAGTTGTTGAAACCGTGGTAAAAAGAACTCGACTTGTCTTGTAGATTGGTGTTTCCAGTTTTCTCTATCAGCTTGAATTTTGAAAAAATCTCTTGTATCTTTAGCTCGGGTCCTTGAAGTAGTCGACTATAGAGAATTCCTTGATCGTCTGCTTCGCAGACCTAGCTTCCGAAGACGAAAGTTGATCCTGGCGAAAAAATTATCGTGTGTAGGTCTGTCGAGCCTTTGACGTTGATTTCGCCGAAGACCCCTACCTGGCGCGCCAGCTGTCGGTGTTTAGCTACCGATAGCCTGCCACGGGGTTCCCGTAGCAGTTGATTCGGATCTCGGTGAATAACTAGAACTCGGCGGTTTCACGCGAAAGGCACACGGTTTATCCTGGTTCGAACCCTCGTCGTCGAGTAAAAGCTCTACTCCAGTCGGCCTTGGCCTTTTGCGTTGGATTGATGTGTGATTGTGTGTTGTTTGTCTGTTACAAAAGAGGGTGCTCTGGCTCCTTTTTATGAGAGGAAAGGAGCCAGAGCTGCGGTTTCTAATCCTAGTCGAACTTGTAGGAAGAGTTCCGCTCCTATTACAGAAGTTACTTTCTATTTGTTTAACTAGGATGATCCGTTATCTACTCGGATCCGGCCTTCTTGCTTTTGTCCTGACGGGTGCCGTGCTGGTGAATAGCCGTCTATGTCCCGTATCGACAATACGTCATCTAGGATTCCTTCAAGATGTTTAACTGTCTGATCTACAAGCTGCAAGCACATATTCGTGTACAACAAAGTTGTCCATGGAAGAATACGATCAAAGATTATCTTTGGCATGATGTTGACACTAGCACCAAGGTCACAGATGACTTCAGAGAAATCGTGTTGCCCAATAGAGATAGGAATCACAAGTCTTCCTAGGTCTCCTCTCTTGAGTGGCATGGATTCATCTTTCTATCCTTCTGACATTCCTTCTATGTAGTAACCTGCACGGACATCAACAAGATTTGCGGCTTTGGGCTCTAGGGGTTGCCCAGGAATCTTACCTTTATGGATCGGTGGAACGGCGGCCGCCAGCTGAGCTAATTGTGATTCTAATATTTTATTAAAGCTAAGTTGGTTCTTAATAGCAGAGGTTAGACTATCCATTTTAGTATTTATATTTTCTAGTATTTTATCATTAGATGCTACCTCCTAGATAAATTCTCTACAGCTTTATTTTGGTTGGAAATTACTTCTCTTAAAGGTGGTTGATTGAAATTACTATTGAAATTATTATTACCTTGGTTGTTACCTTGGTAGTTGGGCCTTTGCTGGTTCCATCCTTGATTGGGTTGATTCCACCGTTGATTTGACTGATTTCATACTTGATTTTGCAGAGGACTATAGTTGGTGTTGTTGTTGATGAAGTTCACATCCTCTTGGAGTGTATGACTGTTGTTTCCGGAGTGTTCTATATCTCCACATTCTTCACAAGTCATGTAAGAACCATCAATGTGCATAACTTCTCTATTCTCATTGCTTTTGCTGTTAAGTGTCTTCATTATAAGGTCTAGATTTACAAAGGACCATGTCAATCTCCTTAATATTGTAACATTCTAAATGTTAATCAAGTGCATTGAATTTGCATCAATGCATAAGCATCATTTAGCATTTTGATCATATGCAAAAGCTATTGCAAGTTTCATGTGTGCTATGTACATGTTTGAGTAACAATCTCAAAAGTTGCTTAAAATGTCTATAATGATGTTTGAAATAGGGTTTATATATAACTTTTTGTTAAAATATGCTCACATGTGATGGTAATGTCAATTATGCTTAATATCAAGTTACCAAGTAGCTTAGCATGTAAGTATATAATTTATTCAGTTTTTGGGTATAAGCCCTAAATAAAAGTTGAAGTATAAATTATTTGAAACAACTTTTATTTAAGGTTCCAGGACTGAATCCCACCCTAACATGTTCAAAAAGTGACATTAACTTTGAATTCAGCATAAATTGGAAATTGGACTTAGAATTTTCTAAGTCATGGATTTCAGTGTTTTAATTCAGTTTTCAAGGCTGATTAAGTTTGTCTTTCATGAATAAAATTTTGCAACCAACTACACCATTTGATAGGGTGAAGTGTATACTTTGACACCATGGATCTGGTTGACGTTGATCCTTACTGTGTTGGCTTTAATTAAATGATTAAGATAGCTAATCAACATGTTTAGTGCTCTGTTTTACTGAAACCGAGTTTTCAGTTTGTTTTTACTCTTGTTTAGCATTTTATAGTTTGCAAACCAGTGAGTTTTAGCTTAGGATCTTTTAAGCAAACCTGTAGAGAACCTATAGGAGATCACCACGGTGCAACCAGATTACAATTTGGCTTCCCGGATCGGGAGAAATCGGTAGTTGAAGACACTGTTTCGGGCCGCTGATGCATCGACAGATCACCTCCCCTCCCCATGCCGCTCCAGGTCACCGGCGTCGCCGTGGCGTCTCCCCGCCAAAAAAAAAAAGCCGCAGCCGACCACTGTCCCGAGCTTGCGAGACCGCCAAAGACCCTCTCCATTCCTTCCTTGCCCTATATAAGCCACTGCACGGCCGCCGTCGTTCATTTTTCTTCTTCTTCCCGCCGATCATCGAGCTTCACTTCGCCGCTCAATTCGTTGCCGTTGCTCAACCAACAATCAATTGTTCTTGTACACCACTCCACAACTCCATTGCGAAGCCGCTGAATCCACTCTTGCCATTTATCATCGCCGGAGTCACCCGTGCGGGGCCTTCTCCCTCACGGCCGGCCAGGGCGCCCCCAAGGCCGCTTCTGCCGTCGGCGAGCCATCCCAATGAGCCAATAACCTTGCCGACTATCGTTTTGGGCTCCCCCTTGATTCTCGTAATCATGGCAAACTCGACATCGTTAACTCTACCATGCAGACACGCTAGAACATTGAGTTGCCGTCGGTTCGCGCCGCTGCCTTCATCTCCAATGCCGACGAACCAGCTCCGCTGCGTCTCAATCGTATTCGGTTAATGTTTTAGGGTTGTGGTGAGCCCCTGATCACAACACCATCCCCTGCTTAAGCTTTACCATGCTCTAGTGGCCTGCATACCACCACACCGGTGAGCTTCACGCCGCCGAGCCGCCATAACCATGGCCGAGCTCGAGTGAAACCCTAATACACCCAACCAACACCGTAGATTGATGCACTAGGTTACAGGGATCATGTTGATGACCTCATCGCCGCCGGGGACCCCGCTGACGGCGAGATAGCTGGCCGGCGCCGCCGCGTCCTTCCCCTGTTCGAGCGGGAGAAAGGAAGAAGAAGGCCGAGCGGGTGATGGGCTGTGACGGGCCGCGGTATAGCAGGCCCGGTAGAGTTAGGTTTTTCCTTTTTGCTTTTTTCAATTTGTAAATAGTGCTGAGTTTTATTTATTTCATAGAGAAATAATTAGAGCATATAAAATCATAAGAATTTTTGTACAGCTTCCCTGTAGTGATATCTATTCAATAAAAATATAAAACTTAGATTTTGAATAGTTTCTGCAGGAGATAAAAATATTCCTTTTAATTAATAAATGCCAACTCTATGATTTTTCTAGGATGAAATATTAGTCCAAAATTTATGAAACTTATTTTGCACTCATTTCATGCCATTGCCAATCTGTATAAAAAGTTTGAAGTGAATTTGAAAATGTTTCATAAAATCATTATTTCCAAAATTAATAATAAAAAAAGAAAGGAGATGCATTTTGATTTCATGTTTGTGTATAATTGAATACTCCAATTTCATAACCTTTCTGTTTATCATCATAGGTTACTGTTTGTGTATGAAGTACCCTAATTAAAAAGTAAATGCCATGTTATTTCATGTCATGATTGCTAAATGTGATAATAGTACTTACATCTCTTGTTTTCCTTTTCTAAATAAAGCATCCATTGATTCATAGGTGATGCTTGTGTGATCTTTAGGATTGCTTGATAACCTTGGATTAAGAAAACCCCATTGATCCTTGATAATCCTCTTGTTTAGTGAGAAGATCATGATACACTAGATGGTAGCAAATAATTGTTGCTTTCTAGTAATTATATTAATTCTTCCAGAGAAGAGATATGCACATACTCAGTGTGTTTAGAAATAAGTGATGTTAATCTATTTAACTAACTCTGATAATATAGTGTTGTCATCAGAGAAAGAGAACTGCACACATGGAACCTTATGTAGCTTTCCATTCTTGTCATTCCCATGATCATGTCATCATATATCATTTCATGCCATAGCATCGTATCATCGCGCATCCTATATGCATTCTTGTTATTTACGCATCACATACATTCATATAGGATCGGAAGAAGAGGATCTCGTCGAGTACGTAGTGACCAAGGAGAAGGATCCACAGAGGTTGCCACCCGAAGACGAAGGACGAGACTCTAAATTACTATCGAATTACCCTAACTACGGACCTCCAACTTTCACCGAGGCAAGCCCCGGAGCATCCTAAATACCTATTCTATCTTTTTAAAATACAATTATCCTTTTCTTTATATAGTATTGTTATGTGCATTAAGTTATCAGGGGTGGTTGACACCGTTGTTGAATTACTTCCTTGGCCACTAAAATGAGAGCCGTTCATATTACTAGATGAAATAGATAGTTATGCTTAGCCATGCTTAGATCATTAAGAAGTCGGATGATTTCCTGTCATTCGCATCACTTAGGATCGGTACATGTGATATCCTTAATCATGAGGTGAATGATAATTGGAGACCGGACGGGAAGCAGTGTTTGGTGATGCTACAAGACATGGAGGCCTTGTATGCTTGTATTTTTCCCGTCTGAATTGATTAAGGACCGTACCGTATTCTGGACATAGGTGTGAGATTGAACGTACCTTCACATAACAGCCCGAATAACTCGTTTCGACCGTGGAAACCGATTAGCTCATTCGAGGTAGGTTTTGAACCGTTAGCATTACCGGGAGGAGAGCATACGTTGTGAGGGGGATCGATCCAAAATCCAAAGAAGAACTACAAAGCCACGGGTCGTTGGGGTACTTGACCGGTGAGGATCGAGGACCATGAGTTTTGCAAAGCGGTTCAATCCTATCTTTCGAATAGAGTGAACGGTGATTCGCACGGGTGAGGTACACACTCGTGGGGGTGTGTGATACGGGCTTTACCCACCGGTGTAATCGATTCGAATCGCCGTCTCCCCCTGATAGTGAGAAACTCATACCTTTTCGCAGAGACGTAGTAAAAGAGATGGAATTCACTATTGATATTGGAAGGATTATAATTGGTACCTCATCTGTAGTTATATGCTTGTTATAATTCAGATGTATGTTTTAGAAAGGTGCAAACCTAGTTAGAATTACCTATCAATAACTTTGCCGTCGTTATACATAAAACCTTGGAAGTTAATAATGAGCTTTTTCGCAAAAAGTTGCTAGCCAACAAACCCCACCATACATAACCTATCATGTATCCTTGAGTTTTCGTTTATTTCCTGTCGGGTAAGTCTTGCGGAGTACAATTGAGTACTCGGGGTTTTTACCCATCGTTGCGGTGTGTTATACTTTATGAAGGCTTTGGCATTGCTTGCTTTAATCCTGTGGATGATTTGAATTAGTAAGACCAACGGGCATGGTCACATCGTATAACTCTCTCATCATGCTTGTAAGGAGGTTTGATGGAAACCGGTGATATACTACAACCTATGTTATTGTATTTTTAGAAACAATGCTATTTTCTTGTAATATATTTGGAACCAAAGTGTGTAATTATTTTTCGTTTGAAACTCAGATAATGATGTATGATGTTTCCTTAATCATGTGATCCTGAATGTAAGTTGATTTACCGAGGTCCTTCGTGATACTCGGCGGACTACCGGGTTCATTCGAGAAGTGGTGTATACGTGTCAACGTTTTAGCGGTGACAATTACACTTAATCTCGGATGGATTGGTCGGTTCTGTCACAAATATGATGCATGCCTCCTCCTTTCTTGCGGGGTTGCGCATGTTCTTTATTCTAGCTCTGGTTTGAGGCCATCTTCTCCACAAGTGCTGTTACATCGGTGAGCTTAAGTGACAAGAAAGCTCCTCCAGCTGCAGCATCTATAGATTCACGGGTACTAGAGACTAGCCTATGATAGAAAGTCTGCATAAGTAGCCAATCCTCCATCCCATAATGAGGACATTCTGCAATATAATCTTGAAAATATTCCTAGACCTCGGTGAACGATTCATCATGTTGTTGATAAAAGTTTGAGATTTTCCCACGTAGAGCATTGGTCTTGCCTGTAGGAAAGAACTTCGCTAGGAAAGCAGTAGAGAATTTGTCCCATGTAGTGTTGGTTGTCTTGTTATTATAGAACCACTGTTTTGCTTTTCCTAGAAGGGAAAATAGAAAAAGGTGGAGTAAAATAGCATCTCTTGGTACTCCTCTGATAGTGAAGGTGCTGCAAATCTCTAGAAAGTGTTGTAACTGTGCACCTGCATCTTCATAAGCCTTTCCATAAAATTGACTAGCTTGAACCATAGTGATAAGCGCAGGCTTGAGTTCAAATCCATTGTCACCAATATTGACATTCGGTCCAAGACGGATATTGGCGGTTGTTGGAGCAGAGAACTCACGTAGCGTCTTCTCGGCCATAGCTTTAAAAGCTGGTGCTAAGTTTCCTGATTCTTCTCCTTCGGATGTTAGAACTTGATTCCTTGAAGATTGAGCTTCGGTGGAGGGTGTTCTTGATGGTGATTCAAAAATATCCCTCGTATCAACAAACTTTCTTCTTCATAAGAGTCTCTCTAGATCTTCAACGTAATTGTCTGGGAGAGCAAATCCGTTTATTTATTCATTACCCTGCATAAGATATACAAATAAATAGAACAAGAGTAAGCCTGTTTGAGTTAGAGGTCAATTGGGTGATCAGTCTTATTCATAATGCATATATGTTATCAATACTTTCCCTAAGTTTATTAGCTTTCCCCGGCAACGGCGCCAAAAATGCTTGTTGGCATTTCTAATGTCACTGTAATAAATCTCAATTTTCTATCCCACGCAATGACACTAGAAATATTGGTACTAATTAACTTGCCTTTAGCAACTAGCCACTAGCCTCTTTACCCTTACTCCTAACTATAAAACTAGGTTGTCATCCCCAATTGTAAAGCAAGGAATAAACTCGTACTAAATCTTATCATTTTATGTGACTAGGCAGAAATAAATAAAGATAAATATAAACTAAAAATAATTCTGCAAGTGGACAGATAATTATACCATTGTAACATTTTACCTAGAGTATTACCAGATTGTCATTTATATTCTACCACCGGGAAGGCATTGCTAAGAAGCTACTTCATAGTATTGATAACATGTATAAGCATATGCATTGAATAGATGATGTAATCAATATCATACACTCTACTCATAACAGGGGTAAGTCACAAGATAAATAATATAATAATAATGATAGTAAATATGATAACAAGCCATTAATCAGTCATCTCCTAATGATACTAATTCATCATAGCACTCTAATCAAGTCAGCGTTGTCTAATCAATTAATAGAGAAATAACTCTTATGTATTTAACTACATGTCAAAGCTATGTCAACTAGTGAAAGTACATCTAGAAATCATTGTCAAGTTATACTACCATAGTTTCCAAACACATCGGAGCAATGTACGAGAAAAGATGAGTACAGAAACCTCCTCTCAACCTGACAATCCCACTCTACCAATCCACCGTACAGGGGGACGCCTACAAAGGACTCAATGGGTCTGTCACACCCATGATCCACCTCACTATCCGGCATAACTGGGGATATCCGCAGATAAGTAAAGCATCTAGACACCATGTCTACATATTGCCACCACTCACCATATGATCAACTAGATGAGCGCTATACGAACCAGTGCATGAATATAATAGCAAACCAACTAAACTAGATGTATTGAAGTAGACAATGAATATAATAATTAAACTAAGATGAAGCACAATGTTGCTAGTAAATATCATACAAACGCAGATAATACAATAAGAAATAAAAGCTTAAGAACTGTATTAGACTCTTCTCTTCTTGATAACTTCTAGAATCCAAGACTGATTAACACGCCTTGACTTCCTCTAATCTAGATCTAACTATGTTAAATTATGAACTAGAAGGCTATGAGGAACTAGAACATGAAGCTCTAGATGACTTGATCTTCAACTGGCTCAACCTTGAATGACTTAAATGAGGTATTGAATGAATTAGGGTTTTCAGAGGGAGGTCTGGCTCCGCTTATAGAGCCTGGTGGGATGCACGACAGCCGTTTGATCAAACCGACTTCACGTAGGGCTGAGATTGATCCTCAAAGGCGGTGGAGGAACATTTCAGAAGGTAAGATGTGGGCCCTGTTGACACCTCTTAATGTTATCTCTAGTAACGGCGCTAAAAATGCTTGTGGGCATAGCATCGCTACTAGAATGCCAAGTTGTCATCCCCGGCAATAACACCAAGAGGTGTGGTATTAAATCATGCCACCATTTAGAATATAGAAATAGTATCCGCAAGCGCCTGAGATCAAATACCATTGTAGCATTTTACCCGAGTATTACCAGGGTTGTCATTTATATTTTACCACTGGGAAACAATGGCTAAAGACATTGATAATTCACCATCATGTATCTACTAACTAGTATACCAACTAGACCTAAGCAGGGGTAAGTGATAAATGATAAGAGTTATGCACAATATCACACACAGAGGAGAATCCTATAATATACAGTCAGCTAACTTAAGAGGACTAAGGGAGAGTTCAAGGTTCCTATATACTTCTCTACTACTCAGGTTCTATTCTAGTTGACACTAGAATGTAACTAATGCATGGGTAAGTATAGCACACACCATAGCACTTTGGGGCAGCAGTACCTTTCCAACTCTCGAATAAGACTGGAAGAAGGTAGTTGGGGAAGGCTGCCAAAAGCCCTACGAGACACCAATCCCGACGTGGTGGAATACGAAGGCCACATAGAGCTGTCACCCCTATGGGCTACCACAACTAACCGTAAGAATTGGGCGCAACCTCAAGTAACCTATAGCCTAGACACCATGTCTACACTATCGATTACTACTCTAGCTACACGTAATAACTAGAGCACCTAATACAGGCGGAGATCCTATGCTAAGATGTAATAACTACACTAACCATACAAATAAGGCATAGAAGTAAATAGAGAAGATAAATATACTAAAGCATAAGTGTTGCAAAGATAAGATACAAAGATATACCAGACCTCCAAGGCTCCACGGCGAGATCCGGAACGAAGCCTCTCAACCCTAGCTCTCAAGTTACTCAACTATTACATTGAAGAGTCTAGCCCTAATCTCCCTGGTGTGTTGATCTCCATGAGAGTATGATCCTTTCAAGGGACGCCTCTCAAATAGATCCCAATGAATAATGAATTAGGGTTTCAGGGGATGCCTCCCCCCTGGGGTCTGGGGCTCCTTTTATAGACCCGAGCGATTAACGTCAGCCTTTGGATCAAACCGACATCGGCGGGCGGCTGAGATTCTTCCTCAAAGGCGGTGGATCCCGTGGGCCGAAGCTGGGCCAAAATGGCCAAAATGCCAGACCGACCGGTCCGGGGGTGGGACCGGCCGGTCTCCCCCTGTGACAGGTGGGTCCCACCTTCCGCAGGGTGGTTTCTGGTGTCTTCTAGATCCTTCCTGCGCAGGTGCCACTTCCAGGTGCGATATCTTTTCATTCGGGACTCCAAATATGGCCAATGATATGTCCGTTTCGATCGTCTCGACGAGCCCGTCGCAATAGTGCATTCTAATCCATCATTTGAGATACTTTTATACTATCATATTGGTCAACTTTGATAGCTTTTCCAGTATGTACCTGTAGAAACATAGATTCACCAAAACTTGTGGAACTCGTTAGATCAAAACCCTATACCTATGCTCTGTGGTTCATTTCATGTCAAGTTTGATGATAATTGATGGGTTATAATTGACATTAGTGACCGTCAACAGGCCCCACAAGGGGTGCCGCCCGGCATTCTTGGTGGGGCCGGCCGGCCCCACCGGGAGGTGGCTCCTCCCCTCCTTCGCTCCGGTGTCTTCTGGATCCTTCTAGAGTAGTTTGGTGTATTCCTGAGTTTCGGATAATTTCGTGGTGTAGATTTGTAGTTATGCCCCTTTTACGGTGTTTTCTGGATTAATCCCTGAAAACTGGTAAATCACCAAAACTCGTAAAAATTGTTAGATAAAACTCTAGCCTTCTAGATATTGATGTATGTTTCATGCCTTTTGATATATGAAATGTTGACGCTATCCACCGTCAACAGATTTCAAAATAACGAAATAAAGAGAAATATACAAAAAATAAAGACAAATCGCATGATAGAAATAAAATAGAAGACATAACTTATCAAGAATCCTCACCTAAAAATCTTCTATTTGTGATTTTAGATATAGAGCAATTTACATCAGGCAAAATGATATTCGAACCATTGTAAACATTCCTTTTTTAGAATTACACAGTACAACGCAAACGCCCACAACACGCACGCACATCATCCTCTAGAACACACGCACGTAAACACTACCTCTATGAGCACCTCCGAAGGACTGAGCCGATTGATCCAGAGATTCTAAAGTCACCACAGGTGCCTTTGTCGATGGAAATATCGCTTACCACTTAAAAGCATAACATTGGTAAATCTTAGAATAATTCTAAAAAATACGATCAATCGTGCCAAGTCGAGAACTTGAATCCGGGTTGGTAGGTTCCACCACAAAGGACCTAACCAACTGATCTATGATAAGTTCACAACCATTGTAAACATTCAATCCATCGACACAAGGACCATATTGGTTGCTCTACACACGAGGCCCATGTTGATGGTTCAAAGGGTGTGAGTAGTGCGAGTATATCTTTACTAAGTAATGGCATCTACCACATGTTACTATTGTGCATTACATTGGATAGTCTAAATAGCTAACATTATACTGAGGATAACATGATCATAATATATAGAAGATATATATGAGGATATTGGACCCTAAAGAGATTGGATGGCAAAGAAGCATGCTTGTAATAGATTTGTACATTTGAGCATCTCAACCTTGCATATACCTTTGACAATCAAGTATCTTACTATATAACTCCAATATGATTCAACCTCACAATACAATTACATCGGCTATGATTTAACACAAACTAAACCCAAAGAAATCTGAAGATTCACACAACATTCACAAAAGTGGGTTTTGCCTATTTGTTGGCTCTCAACTCCCAATGGTGTGGTTTTGTTGATGATGAGTTTATCCTATATTGTTGGTAGTGGTAAAAATCCCTTATTTATAGGTTAGAATAGTAGCCTAGTAGGGTTCAAATCTTAGGATGTGATTACATAATATCAACCAAGGTGATCGACTAGTTGGGCTTCCTTCATTATAGCTCAATGAATACATAATCTTCTCCAATTTGTTGTAGGTTAGTTAGGAGTCTTATAGATGATTTTTGTGAGTCTTACATGTGTTTTTTGATGTAACATATCTTTGGGAATGGCCAAGAGACAAGACCCACATTCTTGATTGATTGCTCTTATTCTTCGTGATATATCTTTGTGTCTCTACATGCTTCGGTTGGTAATCTTTGGATTGTAGGTGCACTGAACTTGGACATCGCATGAATAAAAGAGGAGGCATGATAATCATCTGACATAAGCCTTAATTAATCAATTGACACAAGCCAAATTTAGCCACGCATGGGTCCCTTCTTCCTTCTTCCTCGAGCTTGTGTTGCTTGATGAACCAAGTCTTGTTATCTCTAGACTTGGTGTTTTCTTACAAATTCACTGCACAACTTGGAAACAACACTAGTGGAGAATGTCGTTGGAAATAATACTAGTGGAAAATGTTGGTTAGAGGGTATAGTTCATAATACAGATATGAAATGACCATTGGTATTGGGAGAATTTAGGACTAAATTTGTGACTAATGAGCCCAACAGTGTCCCATGCAAAGTTGTAGTAAGCTATAAATGAAAGTCAATAAGTGCCACCAACAAATAAGATATAAAATGTACAATGACATTAGTAAAAGTAATAACATGGACAACCAAAGAAGTATGTTTGAGGAAAAATTTGTGATATATAAATATAAGAGTGAACAACATCCAAATAGATATACCTTGAGACCAATTAAAAAATGTTTATAAAGATAAAGCTTGTCAAAAATTGTGTAGATTTTGTTCTATTGCAAGTTAAATATCATGTAGTTCATAAAATACTTTGAGACTCTTAATAGTATTATAATATATCTGAAGTGCTCTTTGTATAAGTTGTTATGTCTTGTTACACTTCATATTATTGATTCATGAACAAACTTCATTTGCTCACAACTATGTAGTAAACTAAGTAAAAAGATGAGCCTTGGTCATGTGTTTTATGAGTCAAAGAAAATGTGTCAAGTTACAATTGTTAAGAAAAACTATGGAATCCATAATTTTGGAATCTTTAAAGATTATCTTCTACTAAATACCCCTTATTTTGTTATTCTACAAGAATTATATGATGTTTTCATAAATACCCATGGTAATGACTTTTTTGTAAGAGATTGTTTAGGAAAATGATCTCTAGCTTACAATTACTTATTCAGCTTGATGTAAATCTATTTGGAGTTGTGAACTCAAACTTGATTTTTCTTGATATTTTGTTTAAGATTGTATGTATTTTCTTATATTAGACTATTCTTGTCTACTCAAACTCCACTAATGAAAATTCTATGACAAAATTTGAGTATTTGGATGCGTCTTGTAAATAAATTGAAGTTACTATGTAAAATAATCGATCATCCACCTTCATTCGAGTTTCATTTGTTTGATTGTTCAAGCTACACATATTTATTTTAACACTTTTAGACTCTTATTGTTCATCAGGTTTGAAGTTATATAAATTAGGTTGCTTGGTTGTACAGGACGATTATCTCTGTGCAATTTGTGATGAGGGCGGTGAACTGATATGGTAGGTATATTGTTCTTTTTTTCTCCTAGGTATATAGTCATGTGGTTGCATTTCTTATGTTCCTCCTCCAACATCTCTGCTATATGGATGGCTAGCCCCAATTGGTGGATCATGTAATGTAATATTTATTAGTTGTATTCGGTAAGGTGCCCTAGTAAATATCTCATGTTATTTTGCTATTTGATGCACTAAATTACAAGCACAAAACAATCATAAAGTGGCCAAATGAAATCAGTCCACACCACTAGAAGGACCAATTAGATCATCTCTCCTTCTCTCTAAAAATAAAGGCATAGTTTAGGTATTTTCATCTTCCTTGATTATTCTATAAGTTATTCTTCTTTCTTTGCTTCTAGGTTAAGATTTTTTTATACAAATTTAGCATAATTCAAGCAAAAATACGTTGATTTGTCATCTCCATTCGGCTAGCTGGCTTTATGCCACAGCTGGCTGCGGCTGGCTTGTCTAAAGGCTTTGTGAACAGTGCTTGCTGGTCACTTTATTTGCAGCAGTATCACTTAGATTATTGATATTGGAGTAAGCACTAATCACCTTAGCTATTCAATGATTGATATATCCATGACTGGTTTTATTTATTGTAGCTGTGATGATGAATGTGGAAGGTCGTTCCATCCAACGAGTAGCCATGGTAAAGAGTCTAGACGCAAAAGTCTCCAACTGAAGGGTGACGAATGGGTGCTAATCCTTTGCCTAATTGTTTGGTTTTATTCTTGTTTTATTATGTCGAAGTAGCCTTCTAACATCCATACTTGTCAATGATGTAGAGATTGGAATCATATATCTTTATATGCGAGAATTGTAAGTACAAGAGGCACCAATGTTTTGTTTGTGGAGAGTTAGGATCCTCCCCTTTAGGTTCATCAGAGGTATGTCTGCCAAAGAAAAAAAAAAGACTAATATTTCATATGAGATGTTTCCTCTTCTATTCACGATGAGGTAGCTTTCTTGATTTTCGCTATAACTTAACTGAGGATAAGGGGAAAAAAGTTGCTAACCACCTCCAAAATTTGCTTATAGTCGAGGTCCTCATATGGAACAAGCCCGCATATTATGTGCTGTGCGTATGCGAGCTCTTTTCATGTAAAGAGTTAGGCCATAAGCAAATTTTGAACATATATAGGATGTGTTTCAGGGGATTTTTATCTACAAGAGCTGAAATTCTTGGGAGTATATAGAATGAAAGAGCAAATAATATCTTATTTCTTATGTGGTCTAAAAACTTAACAACGTTTTGCATATTGATTGATAATTTTCCTTTATTTGATGAGTTTTTTTTTTACCTTTTATCAGAACCTTAAATGTCAAAAGAAAAATTGTGGGCGCTTTTACCACCCTAATTGCCTCTTGAACTGCGATCCTAATAGAAATCCTCAAGACTTTGAATGCCCTTTGCATGAATGTCATTCATGCAAGAATAAGAGACGAACAATTATAACTAGAAAACTGAGAGAAAAGGAGGAGGAGACATACTTGGTACAATGCAGGCGTTGTCCCGTGGCATACCACAGGAAGTGCTTGCCAAGGTACCGTATAGTTTGTGTACTTAAATACCGGTGATATGGACATGTTGTTGATTAAAATGAATTTGTTTTCATCGACCGTTGGTCCTTGTTTCACAGGGATATTTCCAATGTTGTTGACGGTGAAGTCTCACGAACATGGAAGATTAATACTAAAGAAAATGAAGAAGCCAGTATTGAAGAAGAACGATGGTTTTTCTATTGCAGGTATAAGGTTTTAGCCTTCCATCCTTACATGTCATCTAGGTTCTGTTACCAATCCCCAGCATGCGTTTCAGAATTAGTGATTTCTGCAAAATGTATAAACGTTTCCAGGAAGCATAAAATGGTGGGAGGAAAAGTCAGGAGTGCAACACGGGATCATCTGAAATTTCCAGAAGAGCCAGTCTGATCTAAATGAGAAACTTCCTGAAGAAACTGAAGCGCCAGAGCCTAACGCGAGTACCAGCTGCGCTCCCATGGAGTCCTCTGCATCTCGGCCTTCGTTCCCATGTCCGCAGCCAGTAGGCTACGGTGGCTGGCTGGATGATTGATCATTCAGTACCTCCTCGTGTTCGTGCCCTGCAGAAAGGCTGGCGGTTCTGTGTTGATGAGAATTCTTAGGATAATGAAAACTGCTGAATTGTTTGGCATCATAACCGCTAACGTTGCTTATTGTCTGCTGCGTCATTTGCTGATGTAGTTAGTGGTGGGTTGTGACTGGTCACCGTATCGACGATGAACAATGTGGATATCATGACATTAGTATCTTGCTTATTTAGTTATTTGTACCGAGACTTGAATTCGTTATCAGCCGGTGCTACTGAGTGACTCCTTTTTGGTTTTTTTGACATTGTTTGTGCTGTTGGCTTGTGTACGCATCCATCCATCTTACTGCTTTCAGGTATGCATGCATCTTGACCAGCTCACTGAGGGCGACCGGCCTGGTGGCTTGCTTGCAGACGATTAGCTGGACTGTGTTGTATACAAGTCCCGGCAATTCTGTTTTTGCATATGCTCGTCGCTTTGCTGCAGCTGTTATCACTATAATGACCTGTTGTTCATCGAAAGGAACAAGCGAGCAACATGAGTGGACTATCCATTGCAGAATCGGCCAGTCCAGTAAGTGATGCTTGCATCACAGAGCATTCACTTGGGAGGACATGCACGTCCCAATATTTTACAGAACAGATGAGATGACGGTGTAGCCTTACCCTGCGAAAGCGACCGGGGTAAAAAAGAGGGGAAAAAACACACCACGCATTATCTCCGGCGGTGATGAAGAATAGGTGCGGCTGGAGTTAACGCCGGACTGCGACAGAAGGGCTTGCGATTGCGACTCCCCGATCCGATGGCGCAGTGGCAGCAGGGCCGGCAAGCAGGCAGGGGGAGGGGTGGTAAGTATGGGCGGTGCTCTTGGTGCAGCCGCCGTGCCGTTGTCTCCGGTCACACACAGTCTCGGAACGGGACGGACACCACGCCACCAACTCCACGCCTCCGCAACCGCCACTTTCGGTTCATTCGTTCTCACGCTCCCCGTCGGATCGCTCACGGCGCTGCCTCGCCATGGGCGTGCGCGGAACGCGACCGTCTCCCTGATTCGATCGCTGATCCCTTATTCTCCCTAACTTTTTTATAACCGGCGATTACGTCTGCTTGCTGTCTGTGAACTTTGTTTCAACTTTGGGCTTCTCCCGTTTCGCCACGGCGGGCACGAACGCCGACCAAATTGGCAGGCCAAATCCAACACCGCGGCCACGGTGCAGCCTCTCCCCTCCCGGCGCCTGCACTTTCCCTGAACTTTTCACCCTGCCTTTTACTACCCTTTGCCAGGCGCGCCGCGCGCGACAACGGCAGGAGCAACCGCTACAGCGAAGCAGGCCCCCTCCTCCTCCTCCCTCCACCACCCACCCCACCACACCCCACTACACCACCACCGCTCGCGCATCGGAACAAAACGCGGAGTGGCCGCGCAGGATCGGACGGAGACGAGGCAGGTCTACGCGCGCTGCCTTCCTGCTGGTACTGTTCCCCCGTCTCCGCACTATCGGGGCACCGATTCCGTGTGCTGTTGGCGGACGCCTACTTGGTACAGCCTCCTTGGCCGCCGTCCCCCGCGGCAGCCGTTTTCTAGCTGCTTCCCGCTGGTTCGCGGCCGCCGTCCTCCTGGGCGTCTGTCTGAGCGAGTGCTGGTAACCCTGCCTTTTTGTTCCTGGGGTATTCCTCGGCTCGCACCACTGTTGCTTCCCCCAATCCAGTCCAGTCCTCGGTGATCGATTGGTGCGGATGGAGGCGCTGAAGAAGCAGGCCAGCAAGCTCCGGGAGCACGTCGCCAAGCAGCAGCAGGTACGGGTTCCTGGTTCCCCCTCTGAATTCGGCCAATTCTGCTTCCCGCCGATCAAGCGGGCGTGGCCGGATGCGCGGCGAGGGCGCGGGATTTCAGCAGACCCTGGGAAGAACGTACTAGTACATATGTCGTGCTCTTGTTGGTGTGCTTACTCACGTACTAGTTGATTAATTCTGCTAAGCTAGTTTTAGTTTTGGGATATCGTGCCCCTAGGTATGTGTATTGGGTTTGGACTAGGAGAGCAAAGAGCAGGAGCAATTGGAACTAGAAGCAACTGAATTGTGTGTGTCCTTTAAGCGTATCACCAGCCTGCTTCTGGTCGAGCACTGCCCAGTTCCCCAGTTCTTGTACCGTTGGCCTGTGGCTGCTGATTTGTTCTGCAGCTGAGGCTTACTTCATTACTACTCGCATAGACTGTAAACAATTCCCTTGCTTCCTTGTCTGTGTGGCCTCCTTGAGAGTTATGTGTCATGATGCAGGCGGTTCTCAAGCAGTTCAGTGTGCGATATAATCAAGATCCTTCTCTTGTTGATGAAGCGGAGCTTGAGTGCCACCAGAATCTCCAGAGGCTTTACAGTACTACAAGAGCAGCTAAGGTATGACTGTATGAGTTAACTTCAGCTTATCACATGTCTCACAACAAATACTAGCCTAGCTGATTGTTTAAAGGTTCGGCAAAACAAAACTCTTGTTCTGTAGCATTTCCAGCGTAATATTGTACGAGGGGTGGAAGGTTTCATTGCGGTTAGCACCAAACAGATGGAGATTGGTGAGTTTTGGCGTTAGTTTTTTCTGCTATATCTGTGTGCTTCCTTATATCTTGGGATATTTTGTAATCGTGATATGGTGTTTCTGTAGTGAAAAAACTAGCTGAGGATTGTTGTAAATACGGAAACGACAATCAACATTTTGGTTTTGCTCTTGCAAGGGCATCTGAGGAGTTTGGTAAATCTCATAAACAAATAGAGAAAGAGCGGGAGGATCTTCTTAAAATTCTTGGAGAGCAGGTGATGACAAATTTTCACTTGCTGATACAATTTTCATGGCTTTGAATACCCCTTAATCCTTGAAGTAGCCTAGATCATCTAAGTTGATATATCTTTGATGTTAACTTTAGCTTGTCGGCTTTATTGAGAAAATTACAGGTTTTTGAGCCTCTCCGAGAAATGATAATGAGTGCTCCTCTTGAAGATGCCCGCTTGCTAACTTACCGCTATCAACGGATCAGACAAGACATGGAGTCTCAGGTAATGAATCATAAAATAGATTTTTTTTTTTCTACAGAGGCTAGTGGCAGCTACTAATTGTGAATTATTTTATTAGATAGCTGATGTGATGAGAAAGCAACTTAAATCCAAGGAAAGTAGTGGTAACACAGATAACTCTGTGAAACTGCAACATGCAGAATCAAAATTATCAGATCTTCGAACTACATTGGCAGCTTTAGGAAGAGAAGCAACTGCAGCTATGGAGGCTGTAGAGGCTCAGCAACAGCAAGTTACGTATGAACGCCTCCTTGCAATGGTATGATTTGGCTCATCGTCTTTATATATCAAGTACCTGATCCATTTTCGCAGTGATCAGGATCTCCTGTATGCGACCACTCAAAGCCTTTCCGTCTCAACAAACTGCACTTAATTGCTAGATTCCATATTCTAAAGATTTGCCATCCTTGATACTATTTGCAGATAAATTATAAGACATTTTGGCTTATGTATCTACACATAGCATAGCAAAAACTATGAATCTAGAAAAGTTAAAACGCATTATAATTTAGAATGGAGGGAGTATATAATAGTTATATATAATTCTTGTTCTATCTGCTGTTCAGATTGGGATTGGGAGTTGGCCCCATCTAGTATTCATTCTAGAAATTTGATTAACATACCATCCCTTGTTTTGTAGTAGTAGGATTGGGATTCTTGGATTTAAACCCCTAATACAGGATCGTCTAATCTAATCCCCTTTGATTAACTGTCTTTAAATGTCGTAGAAGTAGTAGAAGTTGCATGCTAACTCTGAAAGTTTTGGAACTTCCTGAACAAAGAATCAACATTCCTCTTGCTGCAATTGTTAGTTCCAACTTTGTGTTTCGAATTCCTGAGTTCCCAGACAAAAAAATTCAAATTCCTGAGTTCCCAGACTAATAAGTTCCAATATTGCCATGTGCATATGTGTTTGCAAACCTGTGCAGGCTTCTGTTACTTTGACTGAAGAATGTTTTATCACTTGTCTACATTAAGTTTCTTGCATAAAGAGTTAGATGGATCTTGACAACCCTTAGTCTATGCTTACAGGTTGATGCTGAGAGGACATACCATCAAAACGCTGCTGATATTCTGAATAAACTCCATGACGAGGTGCACAACTAGCTCAGAAAAATGCGCTTTTTTTCACCTGTATAGCTAGTTTGCATTGTCGTAAACCTTGATATGCTGAATATCATTGTGTTCATTTTTCGATTCTGCGCAGATGCTCTATGCGAAGCATCATAATGAGTCGGCAAACCATTATGATGAACAGTCATCAGAGCCTGAATCAGATACAGGCCCAGCACAAGTGCACTCTCGTAGCACATCTGAAGATCCAGTATTAACTAAACCTAGCGAATCCACAGGGAATAATCAGGAGGTGCAATTTGTGGGGGAGGTATGATTGTTTTTGGCCCTGCATGTTGTGAATATCATGCAGTTTTTAGGATGTGCTGTGTTTACTCCGTATACTATGCTTAGAACTTCCATGGCCCACCTTCTGCCTGGCATGAGTTTTATCCTATCTGTTGATGTAACTTTTTGGAAGTGCCACGTAGTTTGGAACTTCTTCTGGTTACTTGTGAAATTACAAATATATTATCCTACAATATTGTGTTTTAATTGCTAATTTTATGCATACATGTCATTCTCCAGTCACTTACTACCATTTCTTATTGCATGAGAAGTCCTGAAATTATGTGAACTAGTCTGTATTGGGTACATGACTAGCCTGAAATTATGCGGAGTTTTATTTCTGATCCCAACACCTAATTTAAGTGAATAATAGATTTGATTGTTGAATGGATCTTCCACAAAGCCTGACACTGTATCACAAGTGCCGAACATAATTATTTTGTACAATTAATCTGTATGGGTACAATTCGTCTGCATTGCGGAACATGACAGGACGTTATTCTATTAGCTGAGGAATTTTTTCACTTGCTTTTTGGCAGGTTATTCACCCATTCGATGCTCAGGCAGATGGTGAGCTCAGTATTGCCGTGGGTGAATATGTTGTGGTCCGCCAGGTACATGGTTTGCTTTATTTGTTGTCAATTAAGTTTTATTTGTCAATTAAGTTTTATCGGGATACCTCATGGTCAAGTTTGGGTAATAAATAATAAAAATTCATAGCTCCCCACTAAATAATCTATAGCAATTCATAAGGCAGCATCCTATTGTGTGGTGCTGTAACTGTAACCAACAATCTTTTAGAAAACGAACAGATGCGAGACAGCTTATAATTGTCCTGTTCGTCGTCTTGTTAATTCTCTGGGAGATATGGAGGGGGCCGGAATGCTGACTAAGCACTTTGTCTTTCTTCACAGGTGGCGGCAAACGGTTGGTCTGAAGGTGAATGCAAAGGAAAGGCTGGCTGGTTCCCATCTGCCTATGTAGAGCAGAGGGACAAAGCCCCGGCAAGCAAGGTGATAGAGCCTGGACTTCTGACGACTTGATCCATCTCGTACTTATGGTCGCTGACTTGCTGTCATGGTCCTTTTTCTACATTATTGTACATGACATGTCCCATGAGTGATTAGCGTTTCGTAGAACCTTTACCTTTCTGTGCAGATTATTGTTCTTCTAGGCTTTTTGTTGGTTGGTAACTGTATGTAAAAAATATAGTTTTGTCTGTTAGGATTTCCTTTTGGTATTATAACATTGTACAAAGCTATTGGTGATGAGATGCTGTCAACTTGCCCTTTATATTCGGACATCATGCTTCCTGCCAAATTTATGCTAACTAATGATTTCAGAACAGTGAGGCTGGCACTGCTGCCGATGGTTATGGTACGAAACACTGTAGATGTAGAGGCAGAATATGATGACGCTTTGTTCAGAAAATATTGTGTAGGTAGGCGTTACCGGGCTGAAACTAGGCGTTACCGGTCTGAAACTAGTTCTTCTATATGGAGCTCGGAGGCTACTAACCTCCTGTAACTTTTTGTACAGGTAGATCTAACGAGAATTTGCTCTAGATACATAATGTCGTTGTCTGGAACAGAAATAGGATAGGCAAAGGACGCAATTGAAGCGACCTGTACATCTGACTGGGCAAAAGAAGCTCGGTGGTTGGATCCTTCGACCCAACTTTTTTTCCTTTCTTTTTTTTTTTTTTTTTTTGTTTTTGACAAGAGATCCGTCGACCCAACTTTATCCGAAGTCTGAACCTCAACCGTCACTGGTCACCGCCCACAAGCTGCTGCTTTGCCCGACTCTGCAGGGGCTGAATTTATGGAGCCAAGACTCATATCTCTTCTGTTGCCGGTCTGCCGTAGCCGAGCACGAGGAGGCGGCCGCGGTTGTTTTCCGCCGTGGCACCCGGCACGCACATGGAGCCCGGAAAGCTCACTGCTCCAGCCCTCGCGGATGGAAAGTTGGAAACGCTGCGGCGGCGAGGGCATGGCGTCGTGAGACGCGAGACGGCATCGGGCTCGGCAAGCAGGCATCGTCATTGCGCAAGTGGGGGCGCCGTTTGTGGTGTGGTGTCCACGGATTGATGGCTTTGCGTTTCAGCGTTTCCCCGGCTCACCCGTCTGAGGCCGTTGGGGCCTCGCGCAGTTATGATGGCTGTCTGACTCAGCGGCGCGGCGTCGCTCGTTTCCATCGAAGAAGAAACAGCAAAAAAAAAAAGTCGTGGATGCTGGAGACCTGACAGTGATCCATTCAGCCTTGTCTGATGTAGCCGCTGTTGGATGGTACTGACATGTTTCTCTTCTCTCGCTAAGCATTGGCTCAGCATCATCAATGCTACTGTGCCAGAAAAGGAGAATCAGAGGAGGAATCTGACTATCAGTTTGTGATTAAGCTGAATCTCACGTACTCCATGCATCTACCGTTATTAGAATCTAAACTGCTAGTAGTGGTCCATTTCTGTTCATATGAAACCCAACATTTCAACATCGAAAACAACAGAGAAACAGAGAGAGAGTCCCAGTGTTGTTATAGCTTTGCTTAAACAGAAACAACGGTTTCAGCTGTAATGATGAAGCAAGCAGTTCGGCAGGGTAAAGATCAGGCTGCTGGCTTGGCAGATGGAGAGCGGTTACGTCGAGGATAGGACACCGAGTATGAGACAGCACAGAGCTCAGCAACCTCTGGGTCGCCTCGTCGGTCAGGGTTCGACCCCACCGGCAGCTCCTACTTCTGCTTAACGTACTAAGGTCTGCACCCGTGGAAGCGCCTTCGGCCTTCCAACATTTTTTTCCTTGTCAAAACTCAAAGCGGAAAAGAGGCCCCATAGCATGAAAATTGCAGCAAACTAAGAAAACATAAAACTTACATACAGTTGCAAAATATTAATTAAGGAAGCATTATTTTCAACATGTTACGATCTTCTTGTGTGATTTAATATTATGTAAAATGATGAATGAGACATGTGGATGAAACATAGATATTTAATTTCATCACTAAATAGAGTTGGTAAATTGTGTCAAGATAGTTTCATATAGATGAAACTCACTTCTTTCTCTGCTTAAAAATATTATGTTATAGAAAACACCTACTAGTATGTGGTAGCCTTACACCCATGATCATCTTATCCATCCTCATTCCCCGATTTCACCAGCAACTTTAAAAAAATCTTCTAAATGCATTTAGGGGGTTTTAATATGCACCATCAAACCCGTGCCATGAAAACATTAGAATTTTAGGGTTTCGAACATTTGGATCCTAAGTCAAGACGCTGGCAACAAAGGAGATGATACTATTTAATCATACTTTGAAAAACTTAGACTACATCATCACACGTCGAGAAATAAAACCTGCACCGTACCTATCTCAGTCCAATCCAATGCTTGCTTCATTTTAAAAGTAAAGCGGCTCTACTTTTCTTCCACTTTGCACTACACTAAAAAGCAATAAATGTATGGTGCTATTTACTAGAGCAGCCAGAAAAAGTGATACTGAGAAGTTGCACATATGAAACAAAATGCACTAAAGTATAAATGGGTGATATGGGGGAGAAACATTGCTAGAAAAAAAAGCTAAAAAAAACGTGTCATTTGCCTTCTAGTTTTATTTAATAATAAATAGATTATAAATTGCATCAAATAGACCTTATGTTAGAGGCAATAAGGTGCATCATTAGAATAGCAAACAATGATAGTGAAAGAAGAGTCTACCCTAAAAGAACAGATGAGAGATAGCAAAAGTGTCACATCTATACTAAGAGTCTATAAAGGAAGAGATGAGAGATAGCAAGAGCATCGTATCTATACTTAAGCACAATCAAGATGATATATGTTTTTATATAAAGGAATAGTTCCTGCCTCTGCAGTCACACATAGCCAATTAAGAAGATATTTATATATTTGCAGAATGCATGTATAAGAGATAAAAATTAGTAATATCTTTTTTTCAAGAAGCATCTAATAAATCTTTACACTATCCTTTTAAGACGCTACTATTCCTAAGTAAAGACCAGGGTTTTATTTTATGTACTCCTCCATTCTAAATTAAAAAATATTTTGACTTTTCTAGATTTATAGCTTTTCTTAAGTGGCTAGAGATATATATCACATCTAGATACATAGTAAATATTATAAATCTAGAAATAACAAAACGTTTTATAATTTGTAAGAGGAAAGTAGATCTTTAGAATGAGAGGAAGTAGATCTTTTGGGAGGCGTATCTAAAATTCTGCACATATCCAAGCGGTAGAAATGGGACAAACCTTTTCACCAAACGAGCTACGTTATGCAACACCCCACACCCCCGGATGCTCCCTCCCTTTCACGGGAGGAATCTCTCGCTTTCTCGCTCCCAACTGACGTGTCATTTTCGGTCAGCATGCCATTGCCATACACGTACATGCGACCCCGATTAACCAATCAATCAATCCATTTATCTACGAGAAAGAAAGGCAGGGGGAAAGAAAAGAAAAGAAAAGGCAGAGAAAGCGGTGCGAGGAGCAGAAAACGGGGGCGATTAGCTGTTCGTCCCGTGTCCCGTTCCTCCTCGCCCACCACCAGCCACCACCGCACGCGGACAAAACCGCTCTCCTCACGACCTCGCTCGCCACACTCCCAGCCCCCCCTCTCGCTCTCGCTCGCGCACCACTCCAGTTCCCCAGTACACTGCGCTACGCCACAGTACGGCCAGCGGCTGCCTAATCTCTCCAGCCCTTTCGGCCCCCCTCGCCACGCCGCCCCACCGCTGCCGCAGCATCCGCCCGCCCGCCCGGGTGCCGGCCGCCGTCGCCTGGCTCGCGGCTTCCGCAGCGCGCCGAGCCCCGTCCCAGATCGCCGCGGCGCGTCCTAACGGCGTCGGCGTCGGCGCGGCGCAGGTACCCTGCCCTCGCGCCGGATCTGCCTCCGTCTCTGCTGATTCGCTCTGGTTTTGGTGTGTGGCCGTGGTAAATGCGAGCGCGTTGTTAGGCTGCCGCCACCCCAAATTGCTGCCGCTTTAGTTCGTGCGTCGGTGGCGCAGCCTGCAGTCAGATGAGCTGTGCTTGCAGACTGCAGTAGCGGCTTTGACTCTGGATGCATGCTCGTGTCTGGTAGTGCCTACTGTTAGCTGGGGTGTTTTTCCCTGCTTCTTTGGAAGTTGACTACTTAAGCCTGAAGGAGAGGAGGCATTGAATTGCTGCGCGCTGGAACTAATAACCGTGGATTTAAGCGTGGGGAGTGATAAACGCATTAGCCCTCTGCGTGTGTCAGTTCGAGTTCGAACTAGAGGCTTGTGGTTCTCCTCCGGTGTTATCTATCTCTGAAGCAATTGTCCAGAGGCAAATTAGGAAAGTTTGTGTCACATAAAAAGAAAGAAAGAAAGCATTTCTAGTTTCCCACTGTATGACCGTTGATGTGTGCAGCATTTGATCTGCTGCAGATCGTGGTTTATTTACTGAAGGGCTTCTGGTTATGCTTTTTTCCTGCTAACTTTATTCACTGACTGTTCCTTTTCCAGGGTTCGAAATCTATTTGAACACTCATTGAGTGTCCTCATGTTAAATCCATTTCTGGTTTGAAGATGCATGCCAACATGCTTCATCAATGACATCTGGAAACTGGAATAGTATTTGCTGATCTTCTATGCTTCACCACCTGATTATCAATGGGCTCTTTCCTGAGGAAACAGCCCAGCTACCTCTTCATTTTGATAATTCTACACCTTGTTGCTCATGAGGCAAGAACGTTGAGTTCAGATGGTATGTGATGGTTATGGCTGCTATTTGTGGCACATTTCTTCCCCGCCTGTCCAAAAATGCTAATACTCATTGGTATTCTACAGGTGAAGCACTTCTTGCCTTCAAGAAGGCAGTTACAAATTCAGACGGGGTCTTTCTAAATTGGCGTGAGCAAGATGCAGATCCCTGCAACTGGAAGGGTGTTAGATGTGATAATCCTAGCAAGAGAGTGATTAATCTGTAAGAACAAAAGAACCATTGTTTAAGCTAACTTGGTTTGTTGTGATCTGCTTAATATTTTATCTAGCTATCCACAGATTTTGCAACAGTAATTTGTTTTTTTATGGGATTGAATTTCTCTAATATTAGAGAATGAAATTTCAGTACCTTCTGTCAATGTAGCATAGATATCTGACTTTCTCCTTTATTCAGGATTCTTGCATACCACAGATTAGTTGGGCCCATACCACCAGAAATTGGAAGGTTAAATCAGTTGCAAACTTTGTAAGTGTGTTCTAAAAGTGGCATTTCTATTCCTTTTCTTGTTGGTATTCCCCTCATATCATTTGTTGGTACATCTAAATTTGTCTTCTTTTTATTTTTTTTGCCTAGATCACTGCAGGGGAACAGTTTGTATGGTTCACTCCCTCCTGAACTGGGGAATTGTACCAAGTTGCAGCAATTGTAAGTTTTCTAATGGCTAGAATGCACTGTTCAGGGTATCAGTGCTAGATAATGTAACAAATAATCCAGTGGATAGCACCGAACCATATCAATTCAATTGCATCCTTCTTATGTATTACAGATTTTCATGTTTATAGTATAGCTTTTGTTATGTGTGATGACTTGCAGGTATCTACAAGGAAATTATTTAAGTGGATACATCCCTTCAGAATTTGGCGATTTGGTAGAACTCGAAGCATTGTAAGTTCAGAATGAAATTTCTAAATTTCAATTGTCTATTGATCAGTTTTTCAATATATCAGTATTGTTTTTTTTACTGTCCACTTCATATCAGATAGATCTCTCCAAGTAGACTGATCAAACTTTCAGAGAGATTTACTATAGTAGTAAACCAGACCTGAAAGCCCTACTTAGAAAAGAAGTTAGTGTTACAGTTTGTGCTAGCCATGGTAAAAAAAAATTATATGTTGATTTTTATATCTTGATCTTTTTTTCTCTTCCAGGGACTTATCCAGTAATACATTGAGTGGATCTATTCCACATTCTCTTGATAAGCTGTCCAAACTTACATCATTGTAAGTGTTTTTTATTTGGTTAAATCCATCTAATTGTTATGAAAAGTTAATGGCTCAGATAAAAATCATTTACCTGCAACCTTGTGCAGCAATGTTTCCATGAACTTCCTGACAGGAGCAATACCATCTTCTGGGTCACTTGTCAATTTCAATGAGACCTCGTGAGTGATATTACCCTGTTTCATTTATCCATATCTATCTTATTCACTATCACACCTATGTATTTATGTTTGATCTTGTGGATACAAATATTGAATCATAAGCTTTTCTAATTTATTTCTCCACTCTCCAATGAGTAGCAATACTACTTTACCAATCCCTAGATTCCAACGGAATTTTATTTTGGTAATGTAGCTTTGTTGGGAACCTTGGTTTGTGTGGGAAGCAGATAAACTCGGTATGCAAAGATGAACTTCAATCACCATCTAATGGTCTGCAGTCACCTTCCCCAGGTACTAAATATATTCTAGCAACATACTCCCTCCTTTCCGAATTATAAGACATTCTGGCTTTTCTAGATACATTGCTTTTACTATGTACCTAGACATAGTGTACATCTAAGTGCATAGCAAAAGCTCTGTACCTAAAAAACCAAAACATCTTATAATTTGGAATGGAGGGAGTAGTTTTTAGCTGTAAGCATGATCATGTTGTGCCTATTTATTTATCAATATCAGCATCTGGTGTGTTTAATCACCAGTAGGAAACATGGCCTTGGCAGTTTTGAGTTGTGCAAGTTGATATGTTTGGCTCATTTCTTTTAGGTCACGAGATGGACCTACAGGCTATGTCATTTACATGCTAAGAACCATGTGCCTAACTGTGGTCCCATATTCCTTTTGGGGAATTAAAAGCTATTGAATATGGCATCATTAAGTGTTAAACTGTGATAGGGTCCAATAGACAAGCTTTCTTGGACAGCACTGTTAAGTGTTAAACTCTGATAACTGATACCCATATGCCTCATAGTTGTGGATCAGATCAGGTTTTGTGAAAAACAGGTGCATGCATGCTATCAAAGATGAATCTTGTGGAGAACCAAAATGATAACATTGAAGTAGACATTACAATAGGGTAAAAAAAAGGTTGGTGAAAGCACCATTTAGCTACAACATCGAAAGAGCACAAAGGATTATTTCTAGCTTACAGCTTTTGAGCCTGGATCTTTGCCTGATACAGTGATTTTTTTATGACAAACAACCTAGCCTTCTAATTCGCTGGTCCGCTGCAATGTAGAGACCTTTGCATTGGGTGAGAACTGACATTGTGTATTATTGCTTGTTTGGGTTGGTTGCTCTTAGCCATCCCTTTGCCTTATAAGAGTCCCCAGTCCCCACACGTGTCGTCCTAATTGGGATTCAAGATTTAAAAAGCTGTACCTTTTGTGCTCAACAACTTCTCACTTTATTTTCTTGCATTTGAACTCTTGTTTTCTGGTATTCTTATGTATTTTGGTGGTCTTACAACAGATGACATGCTTAATAAAAGGAACGGGAAGAATTCTACCAGACTTGTTATAAGTGCAGTGGCAACTGTGGGAGCTCTCTTATTAGTGGCTTTAATGTGTTTCTGGGGTTGCTTTCTTTACAAAAATTTTGGAAAGAAAGATATGCGTGGGTTCAGAGTGGAGCTCTGTGGAGGTAACTATTGCATGGAATATTTTGTGCAAGTATTTGTTATTTTTCAGAGGAAATGTCTTATGACATTGCTTGATTTTTCAGGCTCTTCTGTCGTGATGTTCCATGGGGACCTCCCTTACTCCTCAAAAGACATTCTCAAGAAGCTTGAGACCATGGATGAAGAAAATATCATTGGAGCAGGAGGCTTTGGAACTGTTTATAAACTTGCAATGGATGATGGCAACATATTTGCTTTGAAAAGAATAGTGAAAACAAATGAAGGGCTAGATCGGTTCTTTGATAGAGAACTTGAGATATTGGGAAGTGTTAAACATCGTTATTTGGTCAACCTTCGTGGCTATTGCAACTCTCCTTCATCAAAACTTTTGATATATGACTATCTTCCAGGTGGAAGCCTGGATGAAGTGCTTCATGGTAAAGTGTCATTTTTGTTTATCAGCTTACGTCTCCTCAATTGCATTTATATCTTCATCTTTAGTTGCTTTTTAAATAAACACGTTAACAAGCTTCTTATC
The DNA here is from genome assembly GCA_015844335.1 of Chrysopogon serrulatus. Classification (NCBI taxonomy): domain Eukaryota; kingdom Viridiplantae; phylum Streptophyta; class Magnoliopsida; order Poales; family Poaceae; genus Chrysopogon; species Chrysopogon serrulatus. The sequence continues at coordinate 18,215 of JADLZL010004430.1, read as the reverse complement.
AGTCCTTTTGCGACTATGATAAGTTAGTCATGTTTTTGTTCAATGCGAACACCAATTTTAGTCTTCTAGATATTATGGCACACACACACAAGAGTATTGCACGGTAGGACGGTAGGTCACACTTAGCAATTGATTCTGATATAGGGCAATGATCTAAAGGTCGACAAGATTTTTGGAGCATGACAATTCCCTGTTCTATTTTGAGGTTCTATAACCCTTGTAAAAAAAACGCTAGCATGCATTTATCTTCATGCAAGCTATCCGCACCATCCCATATTTGTTGCTGTCCAATTGCCACTAGAAATCCCATCCTTGCAATGTCATTCCATCTCTTAGGTTTACATGGGCCAAGTCAATGGAAACTATAATTTTTACTAGCCTGGTAGCCCATGTACAGTTCGAGAAGATACAATAGTTGCATTGAAACAATAAATTTTCTTCCACATATTTCAATGCACTCATCATAAATTTGTTATTTCACAAAATAGACATCACACTCATACATTTCTTATTTAAATAATGCTCCTGCATAATTTGGTGATCCCTACAGCAATGTACAGGGCATCCTTCTAGTGCTTAAAGAATTTGTAGCCAGTCTCAACGTATCTTTCAGGATTCACACGTTTTTTTTTTCTTGATCTGGCACAGTGCAAAATAGCATTAATATTTTATCTTTACTCCTTACACTGTTTTTGTCTGTAAATCTTTTGCAGAAAAATCTGAACAGTTGGATTGGGATGCACGTATTAACATTATACTTGGAGCTGCAAAGGGCTTGTCTTATTTGCATCATGACTGTTCACCTCGAATAATACATCGTGATATTAAGTCAAGCAACATCTTGCTCGATGGCAATTTTGAGGCCCGTGTATCAGACTTTGGACTTGCAAAGCTTTTAGAGGATGAAGAATCACATATTACTACAATAGTTGCAGGAACATTTGGTTATCTTGCACCAGGTATGTGGAAGGCGTTCTGTTACATCCTGAGGGGAAAAAAAAGAAAAAGAAAAAAATTACATCCTGAGGGGAAAAAAAGAAAAAGAAAAAATGAACATCTGTTTACTCTTAATTGCTGCTTCAGACTTTCTCTGGTTGCTAAAATGTCATTGTTAATGCTCTGAGCTAACATCAACAAAATCCAATCCACAGAGTATATGCAAAGTGGCAGAGCCACCGAGAAGACTGATGTCTACAGTTTTGGGGTTTTGGTACTTGAAATACTTAGTGGAAAGCGGCCTACCGATGCATCATTCATTGAGAAGGGGCTAAACATTGTTGGATGGGTATGTCCTGTTAAGACCTTCCCTTTGATATGCATAGTTGTCATAATTGCTCCATTATTTTGATTCCTAGACTTGTATACTTTCTATTGACCTATCGAGTTGGAGTAACCTGAAAGGGTCCTCTTTGTCTTTTGGCAGTTAAATTTTCTGGCTGGTGAGAATCGGGAGAGGGAAATCGTCGATCTGAACTGTGAAGGAGTGCAGATCGAGACCTTAGATGCTCTGCTTTCTCTTGCCAAGCAATGTGTTAGCTCTTTGCCAGAGGAGCGGCCAACAATGCACAGGGTGGTACAGATGCTGGAGTCGGATGTAATTACACCGTGCCCTAGCGACTTCTACGATTCAGAGTAGTCTCCTGGACAAGCCCACTGCCGCTAATTTCCCGTGGAGGCGCATTCCTTTATTCTTTGCAGATATTGTGTAAATGCATTGCCGCGGTGTTTGGTCTCCAACCGGCTGGTTCAACGGGTGACATTTTTGCGTCTGTATACCTATGTATGTATCTGTCATGCTACAAGTTGGCTATATGCTGATTTAATAAGAGAGAACTTACCAGTAGACTACTCTGTGTTTAACCATCGATCTTTAGATAGTACTGGTATAGATATTGGCATGTCGCAGGATCTCCACAAGAAATGGGGGGAAACGAACAGTCGGCTTGCTTGGATAGGATTCAAAATTTGTCTAAGAATTTGTCTAACCAAAACTAGAACATGTCAAATTATGGTTGTTAAAACCTTAGTAAGAATTTTAGTATAGGTGGTGTGTTCCGCTGGTCTAAAAGCGGACACTGTTCGGCTGGTTGAAGAGTGCCGACGTGAGAGAGAACCAGCTGAAGCACCCAGAAGTTGCCGGTTGGTTGTTAAAATAAAAGCTCTAAATTTTCTTTTATACTCCCTCCGTCACAAAATAACTTATCCTCCGTCACAAAATAACTTACTCCCTCCGTCCCACGATTAAGCTCTTCTTTGACTTCTATGGTTCTTGTTTGACTATTCGCCTTATTTAATTTTTTTTTATAAAATAATAAAATAAATAAGTTATTATAAAAATATGTCTAGTGATAAAATAAATCATTATAAAACAAATAATATTTATTAAATTTTTTTAAATAAGACGAATGGTCAAATAGAATTTATATAAGTCAAATAAGTGCAATTATTTGTTTAAGAACTATAAAATAAATAAATTATTATCAAAATATCTCTAATGATAAAACAAGTCATAACAAGATACATTTAGCAAAGAAAGTAAGTTATTTTGTAAAACGGAGGGAGTACGTAGTTTAAGAACATTCTAAAGACACTTTAGCATAAAAATTGATGACACTAATTTTTTAGTAATAAACTAATTAATGACTAAATTTAGCACGCTATGGTTTTGGTTTGGCAACAATTGGCCAAACATTCTTAGTAAATACCACGTTGAGAAGCTAGTACTTCATTCAAAACAGAAAAAGAACTTTAAATACCGTGGTACTTTATTCAAACAAAAAAACAAGCCGTAGAACTAGCAACTCGCTTGGAAATTCTTTGAAACTGAGAATTTATTATTACAGACGCGACAGGACACCAATACACAACGCACGAGAGACTTCAATCTCGTTCAAAACACAGCAGCCACACAACGCACGCAGTACAGTGACAAGTGTATTACACGGACGCTAGCATTTTATGGACCCGACATGTGAAGAACTACCCGATCGATCGAGAAACAAGACGAAGACGGCACCCCATCTCTAGCCGGAAATCTGGATAGACTTGACGTCGGGCCTCTTGGCCTCCTCCTTTGGCACGGTGACGGTGAGCACGCCGTTCTCCATGGACGCACTGATCTGCTCCGTCTTGGCGTTCTCCGGCAGGCGGAACCTGCGAAGGAACTTGCCGCTGCTGCGCTCCACGCGGTGCCAGGTGTCCGTCTTCTCCTCCTGCTCCTTGTTGCGCTCGCCGCTGATCTGGAGCACGTTGCCGTCCTCGACCTCCACCTTCACCTCCTCCTTCTTCAGCCCCGGCACGTCGGCCTTGAACACGTGCGCTTCCGGCGTCTCCTTCCAGTCGATGCGGGCGCCGGCGAAGGCGGCCGTCTCCGAGTTGGTGCCCCAAAACGAGGGGATGAGGCTGCTGCTGCTGCTGCCGGAGCCGAAGGGGAAGCCCTGGAATGGGTCCCAGAGGTCGAGGGAGAAGGGGTCGAATGCGCTTCCACGGCGAATCAGCGACATTGTTGGTGGTCGGTGGGTTGTTGCTTCGGGAGAAGAGTGGAGAGTGATGCGGGAGATTGGGATTGTGGTTGCTTTGAGCTTCCGACGATTCAGGTATGTGTTTCTTGGCTGTTTTGACTTCTGACGACGCGGGGACGGCTCTATTTATAGCAAGCGACGGGAGTGCCTGGCTGTGGGCTTCCGGAATTTTCTTGAGTGCCCAAGAAGTTACTAGTACTAGATCCCACGGTTGGGCCAGAATTCATACAGGCTTTCTATGGACTGTATCCTCTAGTACTTGACCTACTAGATTGATCTGGAATATTCGACAATCCCTTTTTCGACTATCACAGTTGGCCCAACTGTTTCCATTTTTTTTTCGAACCGAGGGGATACCCCATTTCCATTAGAGATAACGGAAATACAGTGTTTAGAGAGTTTCAGCCAGGATGAAAAGAAGAAGCATTGAGATTGTATAACGCCTAATCGCAAGTAACCTCAACAACCTAGGGATTAGAAAGCGGAGGGGGCGCAGCCCACCTCGGAGTTATGGTATCATCGGCACAAAACATGTCTACATCAAAATCTTATAGTTGAACTTCCAATCTGTTACTCTCACTTCAGGTAGAGCAGAGGATGATCACTATCGCTTTCCACTTTAGTCCTCACGGCTTGTTACTTGACCCTTGATCTGCGTGCTCTCCCCCTGCCTTCCTCTTTCTGCGAGCAACTGGATTGCTATCCTCGGATTGTCTCGGCGCCCCCTTCAAAGTCGAAAGAGACACGCCCAATATTGAATGAGTGCACAAGCATAACAAAGGATTGCAACCGGGTCATGAAGCTTCATATTATCAAAACAGATTCTATTCCTAGTCTTCCAAATGGCCCGAGATATGGCACCAATTCCAATAGCATGGAATTCCCCCCCCTGGCAACCATTGATCACACCATAGCCAACATTGATCAAACGAAGTTGGTATGTTATTTGCACCCAGACTTATTATAGTTATCCCCCATACTGCTCTGGCTGTGCTGCATTGAAAGAATAGATGGTTACTCGATTCATTCTGATTACAAAAGTAACATGATGGATCACCAACCCATTTCCTCTTGATCATATTATCCTTGGTCAAAATGGCATTACAAGATATTAACCATAAAAAAAATCTTTATCTTAGCTGGAATTTTACTCTTCCAGATTTTCTTATGATAGGGCCCAGGCATCATTAATAGTCAGGGCATTATATACAGATTTCACAGAAAATTTTCCATTATTTCCCAACTTCCAACTTATAACATCATCAGTATGTTTGAAGTTGAAATTGGAAACATCCAAAAGGATCTTTTCCCAGTTAGTTTTCCACCTCTCCACTAAGTGTCTTGTAAAGGACATGCCCCTGGGATTTGCTATCATGTCATGCACTGAAATATCTTTTTGCTGAGACATTTTATACAAATCAGGAAAGAGATATTCTATTGACTTATCATATAGCCAAATATCTTTCCAGAACAGAGTCTTTTTCCCATCATTAGTAACCATCTTCCTCCCCTGGAGGTATATATGTTTGATTTTTAATAGATCTGTCCAAACTGGGGAATCAGATTATCTATGATTCACAGTCCAAATTGATTTGCCCCTAAAATATTTGTGTCTAACAATCTTTTGCCAGATGCCAACTGTTTCCATTTGTGGCCCAGTCCTCCAAATCCAGTTGCAACCAGTACGTTCTCGCAGGAACCAGAAGCATCCAGAAGCCCACGGCCTCCGAAGCCCGCAGTCCGTCGCGTCGCTATAAATTCTTGCCGCCCCGCCGCACCAGAGCCGGCAAGCAGAGCACAACGATCGTCAGACACACCTGACCGAATTTTCGATCCAGAGCAACCGACGACTCGAAACCACAACCACCCATCCAATCACAATCACAATGTCGCTGATCCGCCGCAGCAACGTGTTCGACCCCTTCTTCCTCGACCTCTGGGACCCCTTCGAGGGCTTCTTCCCCTTCGGCTCCGGCAGCAGCACCAACCGCAGCCTCGTCTCCTCGTTCCCGCGCATCAGCTCGGAGACCGCGGCATTTGCCGGCGCGCGGGTCGACTGGAAGGAGACCCCCGAGGCGCACGTGTTCAAGGCGGACGTCCCGGGGCTGAAGAAGGAGGAGGTCAAGGTGGAGGTCGAGGACGGCAACATCCTCCAGATCAGCGGCGAGCGCAGCAAGGAGCACGAGGAGAAGACCGACAGGTGGCACCGGGTGGAGCGCAGCAGCGGCAAGTTCCTGCGCAGGTTCAGGCTGCCGGAGAACGCCAAGACAGAGCAGATCAAGGCGTCCATGGAGGATGGCGTGCTCACAGTCACCGTGCCTAAGGAGGAGGCCAAGAAGGCCGACATCAAGAACGTCCAGATCACTGGCTAGGAAGGAAGCACACGTGCGCCTTGGAGCTTCAAGCTCCCAAATACCTGTCCTAGAATGAACGTGCGTCCGTTGTGTAATTGTGTGTAGTGCTTCAGTTTATTCTACTTTCGTGTGTTTTTGTAAACCTGTTTGTTAGAGTTCTGTGTGTCCAGCATGCCACCGTTGTGTGGAGTTTCATGGCGTTGTTGCATGGTACTCCGTATGCTAGTTCAGAAATGAGAACGTAATACAATCTGTTCTGTCTATTTTATCAAAATTTGTGTGGAAATTCAGAGATTGATGATTTTGTATAGTAAACTTTGTTTCCCCCTCTCGTTATACCGGTACCGATCTGTTTTCAAATAGTCTTCGTTTTCAAATAGTCTTCGTCTTGGAGTCGCCTATCTTCATAGACTATATGATGATATGATATGATCAATGCAGTGATGGCATATTGTATCAAAATTGAGATCATTTGATTTCTCGAAACACGAGATGAAGACTTATTTTGGGAAGGAGTGAGTACACATCCCTAACTTGATGTCTTCGGGAGTTCATCTAATGAGATGAGATGAGATAGCTCTGGCATCGAGCAGGGACATTCAAGCCAGGAATTTCTCCACCTTCTCCACTTCCTCCACGCTCCCAATGTACAGAGGCACTCTTTGGTGGACCTGCAGACGCAAACACAACATCCATCAGCTGGCCACAGTTCACCATTCAAGATTCAAGTAGGCAAATTGAGCACTCGCGTTCTACATTCAAGGGCAGGAATTTCAAATGGAACAAACAACATACTAGAATTTCAAAGGGGGGCTCATCGTTTGATACGCACCTCTGTAGGTATGAAATTTCAAATGAAACAAACAACATACTAGAACTTCAAAGGGGGGCTCATCGTTTGATACGCACCTCTGTAGGTATGATGTCAAGAATCCTCTGGTGGCCATCAGAGCCCTTGCCACCGGCCTGCTCGACGATGAAGCTCATGGGCGCGCACTCGTAGAGAAGCCGCAGCTTGCCGTTCTTGCTCTTCTTGTCGCTGGGGTACCCGTAGATCCCTCCGTAGAGCAGGGTGCGGTGGAAGTCGCCGACGAGGCTGCCGATGTAGCGCGCGGAGTAGGGCTTCCCCGAGTCGCCGGGCTCCTTGAGGCTGTCCATGTACTGCTTCAGCTTGTCGTCCCAGAGCGCGTAGTTGCCCTCGTTGAAGGCGTAGATCTTGCCGGCCTTGGGGATCTGAACCTTCTCCTGCGTCAGCACGAACTCGCCGTACAAGGGGTCCAGCGTGAACACGTACACCCCCGTGCCGATGGTGAGCACGAAGATCACCGAGCTCGAGTACATGCAGTAGCCGGCGGCCAGCAGGTTGCTCCCCGGCTGGCACACGCTCACGATGCACCTCTGCTCCGCCGAATCAAGCTGCGCATAGTAACATATGCAAGTGTTGTGTTGGAGATAAATTTGGAATGTCGAAGGGGCTGCGCATTAATCAGATGGCAGGGAGACAAGAAGAAGATTAGCACTTACGGTGTCATTGCCATCGACGCCGGCGAGGCACTCGTCGTTGGGGCTGTAGATGCCGAAGATGGAACCGGTGGAGACGGCGGCGTCGATGTTGGAGGAGCCATCGAGAGGGTCGAACACGACGATGTAGTTGCCGGAGTAGCTCTGCTCCACCGCTACCGGCACGTCCTCCTCCTCCGAAGCGATCACGCCGGTGCGCCCGCTCGACTTGAGGCAGTTCGAGAACACCTGCGCGCGCACCAGCGTCCTGTTGTTCTTGACGGTTGTGTTTGTGCACGTGTGTTGGTCGCGCTGGAATTAATGCTGTTTTGTGTGTGTGGGTGTCGGGGTGTGTGACACTGTGACTGTGCGTATGCGTACAAAACGCAGGCGGGCGAGCCAGTTACCTCGTTGGAGACGACATCGAGCTTCTTCTGGTCCTCGCCCTGCACGTTGACGGCGCCCTGGACGCCGGTGAGGTTGGAGATGGGCGCGCGCTGCACCAGCGCGGCGATCTGCTTGCACGCCGTGGAGATGCTGGCCAGCACGATGGTCATCTCGTTGTCGATCGCGCCGGTGCGCTCCTGCTTCAGCAGCCACGTCGTGAGCGTCACGATCTCGTAGCTGCTCGACGACTTGGGGCTCGTCTCCGTCGCCGCCGCGGACGACGCAGCAGTGTCCACGGCCGCCATGCACCGCACGTTGGCAGCCGGCACCCTGCCGGGCCTTCTGAAGGAGAGGCGGCATCGGAGGGAGGCCACCTGCTGGCGGGAGAGAAGGAGCAGGTGGGAGGAGGTGGTGGCAGCGGCGGCGGCGGCGGCGGCCATTGCTGCTGGTGGCAGGCACGTAAGCTCGCCTCTCTGTCTCTGCTCTTGCCGCGGCTCGTCTATCTGGCGGTGGTGGCTTCTGCTTTGTTTTTTCCGGGTTGAGGTTTGTGTGGTTTCGGAGGGAATGTGGATTGGGGGAAGAATTGTGAGGACAGCGTTGTCTCACCACACCTTCAGGTTGTAGCCATCAGAGCATCAGATCAGACTTGCACGGCTGCATCTGCATGGCGGCACCCTATGTTATCCTGATACAGATGCGAGCATCGAATATGATACCTAACAGATACGCAGATACACTGAAGTGCTGGTGCTCGCTTGGATTTATTGCCTATACACAAGCATATTGCTGAAACTCGACGAGATGTTGACTCCCGTATCTAAGTTTTCACATGTACTAATGTGAGAACAAATGAAATGGTACATTACCCATTTTTTATAAAATTGTGTTTAGTTAATTATGTAGGCTCTTATATGGACTTGCACAGTGCTCAAAGCAGATCTAACAATGTATTAGTTAGTATGCTAGATTTGGTAGTATTAGACAATGTGAACGTGCAAAAATAAAATGTATTCTCAAAATGTATTCTCATCCCGGATCTTTAGATAAAATAAGTTATAACAAAATAGAATATGGAAAAATTTAAATAAGACGATATAAACTAAGCATTTAACAAATATGACTTGTCTTTACAACACGCTAAGCATTAATCAGGTCATAGTTTTTTTTCGAGATCCTGTCACAGACGCAGACGTTCACGTATATGTGCACACACTCACACCTATAAACCTAGAGAGAGAGAGAGTTTTTTTTTTTATTGCCTCGTACAAACAGCAATGACGAACAGCAAGTGGGCCTCATATTCATGGACTGAAACTTTTGAAGGCCCACTTCACCAGTCCAACATGACTCATCAGACCAGGGAAAATGATGGGGAAAACATTCTTCGTCGGCCCAACTATCCTAACCTGACTCAAACGTTACGGTAGGCCGTCGGCAACTCGGCATCAGTTTTTGTGCTCCGTTCTTCAGAGCAAGGTAGTGTAGATTTCAGTTCCAAAGAAAAGAAAAGGTAGAGGGGATTTCTTTAGATCATTCGTAACTACACCTCACAAATTCCAGGAGTGATTTGATGGTATAGAGGAGTTACATTAAATGATTATAAACGGACTTAAAGCTTATTCGAAAAGAAAAAAAAAGAGACTGAAGGTTAATGTTGCACTGCATTACGTCATCCGACGTGATCATCCGAATGAGACAGAGCTTCCCGCTAACATCTGTAGGGTAGAAGGTTCTGCAGAGTAATTTGTCACCTAACATAACATGATGACAAGGCAATTTCTTCTCCTTACTCTGATTATGATAGCAGATCATTTTAGCACATACGAACAGTCATTACCAACTCTGGCACCAACCCTTTCAACAATCAAAAAGGATAATTTGCCTGGCGAGTTCTGATCTCCTTGGGTAGCTTAAGCTTAGCGTCTAGCTAACTGCACTCACCGGCGAAATCTTTCGAGGCAGGATATACCAAGCGATCTATAAGAGATATAACCTATGTTTGCTACTACTAACTAAACATTCCAAGGCAATCTGCATGACATATACCCTCACTGTCTTGTTGTTCTTTACATCGACTCTTCGACAGGTCCAACAAACTGTCCTCATCTTCTGTTAATTTGTCACCATCCCAGCCAGCCATCCTTTGCTTAGCTACCGATCGGGAAGCACAGACAGGCCCCTCACTTCAGAGTTCAGACACAACTCTTTTGTACTCTTTTGTAGCTGTGCTGTGTGATGTCTTGTCAGAAGTAGAGACAAATATACTTGTTTAGAAGAACTCTCCGCTTGTTTGTTCTTTCACGAGCTACGGTATCTTCGAAGTACCATTGTGCTTTGTTCATATGTAGTGTTTCTGATTCACCCGATGACCGATGGTTTAGGAATCAACGTATTCATGATGTCACTTTATGCGTCATCCTAGCCTCCTAGGAAATGTCATGCCGTATAATATGTCAATGTCAAAAACACACCAGTGTGAATCCATAGAGGCATTTTCGGTCACTAGTGGAAGAAAAAAAAAAACAGTGCCAGATCAGTCAACTGGCAGGCCTACTTCGCTTATCTGTTGTTTGGTTCATGGAATTCCTCCACCAGCTGAGTGAGGTACACGGTAAACAACTTCATCACAATCTTCGCCACGCGGTTTGCTCTCGCCGGCATCTGGCTGGAACCAGACTCGGTAAAACCATACATAACCCATAACCGAGGAACGGTCGCCTTTTTTCCCTTGGCAACAACAACAACGGTCACACTTTTTTTTCCTTGGCAACTAAGGACCGATACCTTTTGCCGAAACTGGTACTGTCGCACGGCGGATTTCCCTAACGCGGCCGTGATTATTTTATTATGTAGTATTGAAGAAAAGGCATCGCAGTACTGGCCTGCCTTTTTCTCTATAAGTAAATAAACGACCGACCGACCGACCATTTCCAATAATTTCGGTGGACTCAGAGGCCTCGCCACTCGATAGCACGAAGAAATCGCCGTTTTCCCACGTTCCTTATTTCCCTTCCTTTTCAGCACGCATCGCTCTCAGCACAAAATTTCGCCGCAGATTGTGCAGCTAATAATAACAGGAACGTAGTATAACGATCTGATCTGATGAGCTCCCGAAGTCTGAACCCCTGGTTCACAAGTTCACCTGGTTAACGAAATGTCCAGTCCAGCTCGGTATGGGACGGGACACCTTCTTTTGACTTGGAGCCTCGGCAACTCATGTCACGCCCGTTCACTCTGTGGCTGCTAGATGCCGACTTGCCGAGGCCCCGACTCACGCCGTGCTGGTGCTGTGGTGTGGATGTCCCGTGGCGAAAACGCGGCCAGCCATCGGGCCATCTTCCTCCTCCTTCCGAGCTCGCTCGAACCGGCGCATTTAGAGGGGTCGACGCGGATGGCCTCGCTTTCCAGCTCGAAAGCGCCGGGCACGCCTCGTGTTTTCTTCTACCGCCGCAGCAGTAGAGGCGGCGCGCTTCTTTTGCGCACCCACCGAGCCAAGCGACCCAATACTAGATGATTGGGTCGCCGAGCCGCCGATCCGGTTGGTTGTGCGCGCCAGGACAGTGCGGCTAACAGTGCTCCGCTACGCTGACGTCTCTTCGGCAACGGATGTGGACGGACCCCCAGCGGCTCCCAGTCCAGTCCAACGCATCTTGCGCGTGCGCCGTTAGGTTAGGTGCCCCCTGTGCCGCTGTGCGGGGCGGCTGTGTCGAGCTACTTGCCGTTGCAGTCGCGGTGGTAAACATGCCAGATCGGAATCGCCGGCCGCCGCCGACGCTCATCTCATCACACGATGCTCTTTAGCGTACAATCGGGGTTGTGTGACCGTGTCAGCGCCCTGCGCCCTTGTCCTCTAACGCATGCAGATTCTGTCCAGGCAGACGACGTGCTTAGTCGCTCCAGAATTCAACTTTGTCCCCGTTTTGTTTTTTCGTTTGACCTGTTACGGCGGCCTTCCTATTGTTTATAGTATCTCCATCCATCGGCTGGACCTGGACGGATCATATCCGTTCTGTCATCCGCCTAACTCCCTGTACCCCTTGCTCCAAACCAATTGCCTTTTGACTTTATATTTCCCTGGGGCATTAAAAAGCCTCGAGCCTCGTCTGTACGCAATATTTTTCAGCTAATTGGTCCTCGGCACCTTTGAATCAATGAATGAATTGTCGGTAACGTGCAAAGCGGCCAATATTTCCACGACGCCGATGTGACCACCGGAACCACCACCACTCCTCACCTCTCCTCTAGTGGTAGTGGGCGCACAACACAACAACGGGCAGTGAGAGTGTCGTCCGTTCCGTTGCCGCCGGTGGTGGTGAAGGCGTACGTCGGCGTCCGAGGAGTCCGGCGATGTCGTCGGGCCTTGACGTGAGATTAGCCAACAGTGGCGTCGTCGTTGCCATTTTAGTTATTAGCACGAAAGGCGCAGGCTGCTCACCGGATTTAAGGTCCCGGCCGGCGGTGCCTGGTTGTTGGGGATACCACGTCGAGCAAAAGCAAAAATGATATTCCCGCCACTACAGCAAAGCCAAGCGGCAAGCGGTGGTGGATCGATCGATGCCACCAGAAAATTCCGGCTCACCAATCGTGACAGCGCCCGGTGCTCTCACGCCGGTAAAACAAACCCCGGACGGAACGGAAGAGATCGACATGGCTCAGCACTCACTCCGTGCTGTAAAGATCTGGCCAATAAACAATCATCGGAATCATCAGCCGTCTTGAATCGATCGCTAGCTATTACCACTATCCGATATGCAATGCTGGTGTGCGTCTAGATCTAGATCGTGTTAATCATGAGCTGATTCCCCGATAATATCTGCATGCGATCCCACGACTTGATTAGAGTATAGTGCACTCGGGCCGTACAACACAGGATCGGATCGAATCGTGAATAAACAGTAAATAAAACGAGGAGGAATATCGGTCTGATTGATCCCTGGAACTGGGTCGCCCATGCCGAGCCGGATCCCGACACCTGTAGTCTCTAGAGCGGGGCGCGCGCGCGGTCGAGGTCGATCGCAACAAGCCAACAATGATTGGGACAGAGTGGTGGAGGCCATGGCCGTTAGCAGCTGTAGCAGCAGCTAGCGGCAACAACAACCTGGTTGGCACGTCGGAGGAAGCAGGAAGCCCGCAGACGACGACAGGATCAATCCATTCCGCACCCCCACGAACGGCGAATACAAAAAACGCCGCGCGCGCGCGCGCGGAGGGTGCAGTGCAGCACGCACTGGCTGGCACTGTGCCTGTGCGCGGCGCGATGCGGCCGACGCAAGCGTACACCACCAGCGACAGCGTAGCAACACCCGCGGCCGCGCGTACGTCCTCGCCGATCGATCTGTCCTGCGGCGGCCGGCGCCGCCCAACCACCGGGAGGGAGCCAGGGAGGAAGCGGCAGAGCAACCAGACGGACCGGTGAAAACTGCGTCACGTCCACCTGTCATCAGGACCGGCGGCGGACTAGCTATAGCTAAGCTAGCAATCGAGCGCCGATCATTGCGGCACCTAACGCGGGGTCCCCCCCAGCGATTCGGGTGCACGCACGAGGCAACGTCACCGAGTCCACTGCTCGTCGTCCGGCCCTCCAAATCTTTCGAAGCTAGTAGTACCAGTTACGTAGGGGGCGTACCGGTTATGGAAAGGGACTCGGGCCGTGAATCGTGATCTGATGGCGGCAGCGGGTATGGTCGCGTGATCGTACGTACGTCGCAGTGGGTGGGACGAACGAACGGACTGGGATGGGACTTGGGAGTGAACCAAAACGGAGTTGGTGGACTTGCTGTGGTGGGTGCGTCTCGGCTTCTTCCGTTCCGTTCTTGCTTGGCGAGTCTAGAGTTCAAACGGAGTACGTACGCAGAGCACGGCGGCATGGTTCGTGCTCCGTGGAGGACAGGGTCAGTCAATCTTGCCTGATCTCTTGACCATAAGGCAAAAGTTGCTAGTTATTGCACAGAGTACGTAGGCTTAATTTCTCGCTAAGAATTGACAGTCTGAACTGTGAGCAGTACCAGTCTACGAGTAATCTAGTACTCCCTCCGTCCCAAAAAGAACGACGTTTTGGGTGTTCGTGTCACAAGTTTGACTCGATTTGCAGAAAATACGTATAATATTTATATCTCCAAATAAATTTGTTAAAAAACTAGATCTAAAGATCTTTTCGATAATACTAATTATGATACTAATCGATGATATTTATTATTTATAAAAATTGCCGACGTCTGTTTCTCGGGAAGCGAGAACGTCATTCTTTTTGAGACGGAGGGAGTACATACTTAGTAGTGTGTAAGTCCAAAATGGACCATCGCCATTACACTTAGACCAAGCAAAGCATCGATGTTTCTTATTCAAAACGGGAGGCATATTATTGGTATTATTCCACAACTACCCCACGATCACGCTAGAGGGTCCACAGAAACTCCCATGCACGCTCTCGGAAGGAGGGAGTGGATACATGGGAACAAAATAGCACGAGTACATACCACCACACCAAAAGGCTGGGTGGGACTCGCAAAAGGGCAACGTGTGTTAGTCGTATGCGCACACGCACGACGAAACGAAATCTCGACCAAAATAAGATGCACGAATTTTTAACAGGCAAGTATAGTATAGAGCAGCAGTGAGCGTGCGGCCACGACCAAACCTGTCGCGAAATAAACAAAGGCCCCACCTGCCAGCCTGCCCCCACGACTCGTCAAAACCGGTACAAGTCCACCGAGCGAGCGAGGCCCAGGACTGGGAAAGGAGGCACGGCACATAACGCGCGCTCCGGAGGACTTTGAGCCAGCCGGCACACCACACCAGCAGCGAGAAAGAGGCCATCAGGCCGCGCAACGCACCCGCCGCGGCAGCGGCGCAACCAACGGGGAGAGAGGAAGGCAGTGAGCTGTTCCGCGCCTTCTGATGAGGAAGCTCTGCCCGAACCTGGAGCGCGATGACGCGCTGGACACGGTGCTGGAGGTGCCGATCCCGGAGGAGATGTTCTCCGGCGGCGGCGGCGGGTCCCGCGGGACCAGGTTCGGCTGCACCAACGTCAAGGCGTGGATGCGGTCGCACGCCGCCGACCGGTCCGGCGCCGGCGAGCCTTGCTCCATGTCCCGCGGCGAGCTGCAGCTCATGCTCGGCGTCATCGGCGCGCCGCTCATCCCGCTGCCCGTCTACCACGCCAAGCAGTCGCCCTGCTCCGTCCTCTGCGAGCAGCTCAAGGCCGATCCCATTGTACGTATACGACTACGATACGATCGCGCGCGGCCCAGCGATCGGCCGGCATTTTCTCATCGGTTTATTGATTGTTCCTGATCGGCTGATTAATTCATCCGTCTGTGTATGTGCTGCTCGTGCTGATCAATTCCAGGAGTCGTCGTCCGCCAAGTACATCGTTCAGCAGTACATCGCGGCGTCGGGTGGGGAGTGGGCGCTGAACAAGGTGAAGAGCATGTACGCGATGGGCAAGGTGCGGATGACGGCTGCGGAGCTCAACAGCAGCGACGCCGACGGCCACGGCGGCGGCGGGAGGCACCGGAAACGGGCACCGCGGCGGGAAGAAGGGCGGCAAGAGCTGCGGCGGCGAGGTCGGCGGGTTCGTGCTGTGGCAGAAGAAGCCGGAGCTGTGGTGCCTGGAGCTCGTCGTGTCCGGCTGCAAGATCAGCGCCGGCAGCGACGGCAAGGTCGCGTGGCGCCAGACGCCGTGGCACCAGTCGCACGCCTCCCGCGGCCCCCGCGCCCGCTCCGCCGTTCCCTCCAGGTGCGTAGCGTACGCCCCGCCCCCGCGCGTGATTTCGTGTACGTTTTCCAGCTTGCGCTGTACTGTTCACGCGGCGTGGTCTCGAGTGCTTTCCATACGCGTACGCACGCATGCCGTAAGGCACACACATAGCCCACCTAGGACATGTCGAATGTACGGTCGCGTAGCATTGCTAAAAACGTACTCATTTCAATTTCAAACCCCCACAAGTAAAGTCTGTTTTAAGCGGCGGATCTGAATCTGATTTTGATATTGCACGTCGGCCCGGACTTACGAGCACTGCAACACCCATTGCTAGAGGCTAGAGCTGCTAGCAGACATTGCAACGGACATGATGCCAGTATGCCACAGCAACGTAGCATGTACACCTCCACTCCAGTCCCAGCCACAGGACAAACGTAGCATGTAGATGCCTGTGTCAGGGCATGTCGATCTCCGCTGCCTATACTGTCGGCAGGACAGAGCGGACACATCGAACGCTCACGCGGACCACAGATATCATGAGGCCTTTTCAGCACTCGCCGATAGATCGCCGTAATAATATCACCGAGGCTGGAGCTGTGATCCGCAGGCGAGGTCCAGTCCAGTGTCGATCGGGGGATAAGGCCGAGTGGTTTCGCTCATCATGAGCTAGAGCTACTAATGATCGTGAGATTTTGGCGCCGGTCGGTACACGTACGCGTACACACAGGCTCGGAGACTCATCATCATTATTGGCCGTGGCAACATCCTGTCGTGTCGCCGCCCGGGAGGGGTCTGTAATTAGCGCAACAGCAGCTGCGCGGAGGATTCTGATACACACGCGTAGGCAGGGCGCTTAGCGCGGGGCAGCGTGATTACGGCCGGCCGGGCCTGGTCCTTAGCACCCCAACGTGCGGCCATGTGCGCGGGCGCGGCCGGACACATCACGTGGACCTGGGCCTGGCTGGTTGTGAGAACGAGATGAGACCCGCGCGCGCCACATCAATCGGTTGGTGGCGCGCGGCCAGTCAGCGGCAGCCGGTCCACCCGACTGTCCCCGCTAATCGCGCTGCACCAACCTGATGATGGTAATGGCAGTAAACAGCAACGTACGGGCCCAGGGAGAGAGAGAGAGAGAGTGGAGGTACTAGTATAATCTCGTTCCTCCGCGTGCTCGGCCATTTGACCATCGAGTCAACTACAACTTGTTTTGCGGGCGTAACCGACACCACTCGCGTTTACTAATGCTACTGCTCCGTGTGTAAATTGCATTCACGTCCGCACACATGTCTGTCACGATCTTTTTTTACTGCAACCCGATCGAATGGACTGACACGGCACGCTGACCGAACGTTTACATGGAATTGACGACATGCATGCAGGGCCTGGATCCGCAGCTGACGGCGAGCCTGTTCGCGGACTCGGTGTGCATCGGCGAGCGGAGCATCGACGGCGAGGACTGCTTCGTGCTCAAGGTGGAGGCGGAGGCGTCCAGCCTGCGCGCGCGCAACAGCAGCAGCGTCGAGATCATCCGCCACACCGTGTGGGGCTACTTCAGCCAGCGCACGGGTCTGCTGGTGCAGCTGGAGGACTCGCACCTGCTGCAGATCAAGTCCAGCGGCGGCGCCGGCGGCAGCGTCTTCTGGGAGACCACCATGGAGTCCCGCCTCGGCGACTACCGCGCCGTCGACGGCGTCAACATCGCCCACGCCGGCCGCACCGCCGTCTCGCTCGTCAGGTTCGGCGACTGCCAGGACGGCAACACCAGGACGCGCATGGAGGAGACGTGGGACATCGAGGAGGTCGACTTCAACATCTGGGGCCTCTCCATGGACTGCTTCCTGCCGCCCAGCGACCTCAGGGACGGCAAGGAGAGCCAGGACGTCGCCATCGTCAAGGCCGATGCGGCGCGACCACCGCCGATAAGGATACCGGCGGTGACCGTGCGCGTCGGGCCCTCGCAGGTGGCTGCCGTGAACATGGATGACTCGGACTCGCTGGTCGCGAGGTCATGACCACTCGTGACGTGCGTACACTTGCAGCGCTGAGTAAAGAGCATGTATATGTACGTGACACTTGTTACTATAAGATCATACTTGTCGTAAGATCTGTAAATATATTGCAGGTTGAGATTTTTTTTTCCTTTTCCTTTTTCGAGAGGTGTGGAGTTACCTCAGCTAGAATTGAGGCCAGAAGTAGTGAGTAATCCGAACTAGATATTCCGAGTAGCTGTATTGTAAATTCTAATGAACTAGTCCCTGTAAATCTGAAAGAACATCCCAGTTCTGCCCAGTCACAATAGAGTGCGTAATATCTTTTTTCCTGCTCATATGCTTCAGCTATTCTTCTCTCTGATAGAACAACTTCGCATCACAATTGTTGCAGTCCTGAAAGGCTTAGGGCCGGTTTGAATACAGTAGGACTAGTTGTCAGCCCTCCTTATTTGATTAGATCTTTAGCTAAAAATTAGCTCCTAGGAAAAAAAAAAAACTCGTGCCTTTTCTCACTCGCCTAGCTAGAGAGAGAATAAAGATGACTTTTTTAATACCTGTAGCAATTTTAGCCCTTATTAGCTGGGTTTAAAGGACTGAACTAACTAGTTAGAGCTTTGGCTAAACTTTAAGCCACTCATTAACCCTGTTGTTTGGATCCTCATGGGCTAAAGCTTAGCAACTAATTGTTAGTTGATGGGATCCAAACAGGATCTTAATCTACTGGATGCCTTCAGGCATCCAGGAAATATAAGTTCAGTAG
>JADLZL010004429.1:0-117203 GCA_015844335.1 Chrysopogon serrulatus | reverse complement strand
CGCTAATTTGATTGTCATTAATTATCCAAAACCCACACCGGGGGCGAATGCACTAACACACATCATCAAATGGGGCCCACAACTCACTAACCAAGTCACGCAGCTAGCCAAAGCGTCTCCCTGTCAGTCGCCGTGGATCTTCATGACTACGAAACTATTCGTTTCCAATTCCACAAATTGATACACAACGTGACTCGTGACTGTTTGCTCTCCTACCTGCTCCACTTTCCAACCCAAAGCGTTTCCAAATTAAGATCCTTTAAAAACCTGATGAACCATCACGCCGAGAGCAGTGGTGACTGACAACAAGTCGAGCAGCGGCGTCATATTGAGTACTCCCTCTGTCCCACGGAGTTTGTCGTTGGAAAACTGTGTCCTCCTCACAAACACGCTTCCCGGACGACATACTCCATAGGACGGAGGGAGTACCCCGCGCAGGTCCTCTGCCAGCCTCGCATGCCGCTCCAATCCCATCCTCACGCACCTCCACACCCACATCGGCTCGCCCAAG
This sequence comes from Chrysopogon serrulatus, assembly GCA_015844335.1. Taxonomy (NCBI): domain Eukaryota; kingdom Viridiplantae; phylum Streptophyta; class Magnoliopsida; order Poales; family Poaceae; genus Chrysopogon; species Chrysopogon serrulatus. Next base: position 116,692 of record JADLZL010004429.1, on the reverse strand, counting down.
GCTGAGCGCAGGACCCAGCCACCTCTGGCAACATCTCAGGCCTCATAGATATCGATGCGTTCCATGCTGTGCTCCGGTGATCACCGACCTCCCCGAGCGAGGTGCAGTTCGTGCTCTTCTCAGCCAGCTGCAGCGGTGAGCCGGTGACTGCCTCTTGGACGCCTTCCTCTGCGTCAACGACGTGAGACAAAGAGGCTTACAATCGGCCGTGGTGATGCCGGAGCGGGGCGTGGCGAGCCGCGAGAGGCGTGGCCGCCACACGCCGCCGTGACCGGCATGCGACTTGCCTTTGCGCCAGGTATTAGCGCCAAGGCCGGCAAGAACCTCGGCCACCTCACGGCCTCCACCAGGGGCAGCGCGATGGAGGTCCTGGTGGCCGAGGCCGCCACGTGGGCCACATGTTCAGCACCTTCATGGCCATGTCATCGTCGGCCTCCTCCGTAGCGTGCTCTTGAGAGTACGTGGACTTTTGATTTTGTAGGAGATCGATTCCATCGGCTCATGCTGGGGCATCCACCTCCAACAGTGGTGATCTTGCGACCTTTAAACTATATATACTAGAGGAATTCCCCGCGCGTTGCTACGGGAATTAGCGAAGTAGCTCTCATACTATATTATGGCGCACGAAATATTTAGAACTGACTTTAGATATAATTTGAAAAGATAGACAGCTAGCTTGCTATTGGACAACTCAACTATTGGACAACTCATAAATTACAATATGCATTTTCTTCGCTAATTGCTATTGTGCAAAAGATCATATAAGTATTAAAATGTAAGATCTAAATTTTATAAAATTGTACATGACTACTTGACAACGCATGGAAAAAGAGGTGGAAAATAGAATCAAACTAAATGAAACAACACAATACATCATCTATGACCATGAGTCTCAATCGATAAAGACAGATAATGATAGTACGTAAAGAAGTCTCATCTACAGCTCATCTATTACTCGGCATTAGTGAATCATAAAAACGTTATTGAAATACATCCATGTGGGGTCTTGTTTTGAAGAGTTTATTGCGAGTAACACCATGGTGCAATTAGATTTTAATTATGATACTTGGTTTAGGTGCTATGACTTTTTTCTATTTCAAAAAATAGCTAATGGGAGATAATTAAGACTAAGTGGGAGTAACTCCTTTGATGACATCATCATACATCACTTTTGAAAATCCTAATTTTTGATTGGAGGAGACCCCTTAGTGGGTCTTAGGATTATAGGAGTATAGGATGAGCAACGGGCCGTACCGTGCTAGGTCCTCGGCCCTGTGTCCGCAATGGCCCTATAGGGCACGGCCCTAAAGGGCCCTAAGGCCCACTATACCGTGCAGCACCAACCACGGCCCTAGGGTCCTTTTTCCGAGAGGACATTCAAAAGGTGAGAGGACATTCAAAATCTCAGTACACTGCAGGGTAGTTCCATAGATCATTTCCTTTATCCATTCTTTTTCCATGTTCAACTTCAATGTTTGACTTTTAAGAGTTGCTCTTCGGTTCAGTATAATGTTATAAAGTTCCCGCAGCAACGCGTGGGGTATCATCTAGTCTGTAAAATTATATGTTGAACTAGAATACAGCAAGACTGAAATTTTCTCCAATTAATTGATAGTTGAAGTTGTTTTGTTTCACTAGTCATAATTCCAGTCATATCGTGCAAAGATATCTAAATTTTCTGATCATTTAAATTTAGAAATTGATTGTCACGTGGCGTTAAAAGTAATACCTAAAATTTCTATGCAGAAGCTATTGCTGATTCCAAAGTACGAAATTGATATCGCTGAATGTCATTTTGTAATGCTGGTAAAGTCCTATTTCGTCCAATATCATCAGTTGAGCATCGAAAAGAGTTGGTATTTTATTTACCGTTAAATTAAATTAATTGGTGTACGCATGTAGATCTTCCAATTGTACAGTGTTGCTGAGGTCACCCAAATAATTATGATATAGATGAGGGCTGAATTGTACAATGACTGCTGCCGAGAACTGAGGCCAAGATGGGTGCTCATTTTTCTTTTTCTAGCTGATGAACCAAGTTAGCGCATCCCCTCAAAGATGGAACGCAATCAACTTCATCTGCTCATCTGTTTTTATTTGCTGATAGGCAAAAAAATTCATTGCATTTATAAAGCCACTAGAAAGGTTCATCCATACCATCATAATCAGGTAACTGTAATTTATATCGGCTGGGTGAACGTTTTTTCTGAAATTGATCAGACGATTGTTCCTCCATAATTGAGTGACATTCATTAAGTACTACTGCCTCCGATTTTTCAATGATGCTACAGGATCTGCCAGTGATTTTAGGGGTGTAAGGAGCAATGATTGTTCCAGCTGAGGAACGTATCTTTGATCATACTGCTGCTGCTTTTAAAAAATCAATGAACTTTTTCTCCGAATTCTGATCAGACTGCTGTTGTTCCAAAAAAAAAATTGATGAATTTTTTCTTCCGACTGGCGAACAGGCATGCCAATCCTCGATTGCTGCATCTTTTATTTCCAATGGCACTAGGGAATTTTCCTGTAATTTTAAGGGTGTAGAAAGCGGTGGTTGCTCGGGTTGCGGAACATACCTCTGATCATACTGTTGTTCAAAAAAATCAAAGGAATTTCTTCTCCCATTGTTTGAACAGAGCGCGCAGTTCCTCTTTAAGATTGATCTCGACGTGGCTCTGCATACCAATTTGTCACAGGTCTAAACTCCTCCGAAATCGAACGCCAGAGAAATTAAGATCCGAACGGCAGATCAGAACGGTTCTAAATAGAACAGTCACAATCCACACAATTATCCGCGGAAATCATGGAGTAGATGACGGCGAGGAACAAGGCGAAGTCGGCCGCGCGGCGCGGGAGCGGGCGGGGCGGCGCTGGAGGCTGGCCCCCTCGACGGCGGCGGCGGCGGCGGGCAGCAGCGAGAGCGAGAGTTTCGGGATTGACTCTAACTTTTCTTAACTGTTTAAAACAAACGGTTCACCTTTTTATAGGGCGGTTTACAAAATGCTAATAGGCCTTGGCCCGATAATCATCTGAATTTAATCTAATCTATGCTAATTCATGAAGATACCCTCGACGTGCTTGACGCTTGTTACAATGGTCGTACGTACAAATGATGCATCAATATATAGGTTCGTACTTCACATGTTTTGAGAAGATTTTGGTTCAATTATAAGAGAAACTTATTAATTAATGATTAACATATACAATCAGAAGTTCTCTCACATTGCTTGCAAAAAGAGCTCTCACACACACATATAGATCGACAAACATCTTCCAACCACTACCCCATGAAAACCATACGTCGTTACAGCACACGGAAATTGCACCCATTCATGACCTTCCTAGCTAGCTAGATAAGGAATGGACCGATTCCTTGGACAAAAGTGCGTAAAAGGCGTGGATTATTGGATAGGTTCTTCTTCTCCCTCGTTCGGTGGCAGCAAATCAAATTGGAATCGGTCCTCCTCCTACAGGCTATACAGCTATAGCTGGCTAGCTAGCTAGCTGTCGTTGCAATTCCGTCACCAGGTGGCATGGCAGTTGGCACGCAGATAAAGATAGGGGTAGGGTCCGTCCTCATCAGAACAAAATCGATCGTGCACCCCATTTGCAAGCTGCAGCTGATATGGCAGATGCTCGCTCTCGCGGCCGGTCCTGCTCCTGCCGACGTTCGATCTCCAGCAAAGTAAAGACGATGCTGTGTTTTTCAGAGTCAGAGCACAGCCTTCTTCTTCGTTCTTTCGGAGGGAACGAGCTACAAGCGGCCACCGTTTTTCTTTTGTCAAAGCTAGCACACATTCATTCATTCAGACGACTCAACTGAAATCCATGTCGGTGCGTGTGCGGCTTGGAGAGAACTTTCGGTGTTCATGTCAGGGAACGACGCGTGAGAGAGATACTGTAGTAAGATGCATTGATGATGTGCTATATATTCTTGGCTTTGCCACCACAAAGATGTAAGTGCCCAGCAGCACAGCTAGCATGCTTTGGCAGCAGAATAGAATCTCCACACATTTGTGGCAATGCAATTGAGTTACGGGAACTATACATAGTAATAATGTAGTGGTATGAGAATGCTTTCAGTGATGAACTAGTAACATTCACGTGGAAATTCTTATGTTTTCTTCTTCTTCTTTCTTGTTTTTTTTTTCTCTTTAAAAATCTAGTTATGTTATATATCTTGCAGATCACAATTCGTGGGTAGTATATATATATATATAATCCCTCTGTCCTGTAATACAATACATTCTAGTATGTCTGTAATAAGATTACAGAAATTGATATGCCATTATCAGAGCTGCAACAGCTACCGCTGCATTTCCTGAAATGGAAGAGATTCATCATTTTTGCTCCCCTCAAGACAAGTACGCATGTTTTTTTTGGGGTCATGAAAGCAGCCCCCATGTGTTCTTTTGAGCTTTTTTATCTTTGTCTAAACAAACATACATTTATAAATAACTCAAGAACTTACATATATATACATGATTTCCACGTTTCTGAACGTCAACCAGTACACGATTGTGACCGGAGTCCAGAGAGAACAAGTGAAACTGTGAAAGGTAAGGTGCCCAGTAGAATCGCATTGCGTGCGCTCTGATAGTGAGAATTGAGAAGATGACTACTAGTTGCTTGAGTCTTTTTGTTGTGATCACGTATGTAATTGACACTTGATAATTGAGACAAGGCATTTTGTTGTTAATATAATCCACCTACCACTTGTGGCTATTCTTCTTCGTACACGGCAGGTGATAATTGACTTCTATATATGCTTCCTAGATAATCCACTGTTCAACCAAGGTGCGCGTTAAGGAATGAGGGCCGGCTGCTGCTGCTTCTTGAATTCAGTCCAATGCAAAGCAGAATGCATGCACCTATACCTACTAACTGTTGTAGTCGAATCTTTTCATTCGTCTTGTCGCATCTATCGGCAGGACAATATTGACTGTCTCTACATACTGAATGTTAGTTGGAGTGGATCTATATTACAATAGTGGCGATGGATGATGACTTCAGTTGATGCGTTCGAATTCTGATTCTGGTCGTCGTTGCATTCATTAGTAGGAAACAACGGTCTTTTTCGGATAGCAATATGTATATTCCAATCGGATCTTGGTTGGAGCTGGGTAACTACTCTCTCCGTAAGATTTAGAAGTCGTTTTAGATAAGATTTGGATTAAACATTGAGAACATAAATCATGAATAACTTTTAAATTGTTGAGATTGAAAATATGAAAAAATGAATAGATTTGTCTTAAAAAATATTTTCATAAAAATATAAATATATCACTTTGTGATGAGTATTTTTAAAAAAATATGAAGTTAAAGTTATACTTTGAAGACCATGTCATTGTCTAAAACAACTTCTAAATCCGATACGGAGGGATCATATTTAATTTGGATAATCTTACAAATTATAGAGGCTTGTAATAAAACACCAAATTTAAGCATATAAATCAAAATTATTTATAGTATTTTTTCTATTTTGTTCTCCTCTGTTTTAAATTGTAAGACGATTTGACTTTTTTTAGATACATTGCATAACCCTTATTGACAAAAGAGATCAAGTATAGCTGATAGTAAACTCCACCGAAGATATACATTAAGTTTAGCTTTGGTCAGGGAGGGAAACTGAAAGCTAGTAGAATACTAGAGTTTTCCTCTGTTGATGGACCTTTTCAAAAAATGAGTACGTCATCAAACTCGTTATTTTTTCAAAAGGCGGTGTCCAAACTTTTATTATTATAAAATTATATTTAACATTTTATCTAATGATATATTAATTTTGTATCATAAATGTAAATATATTAAAATATATATTTAGTCAAAATTTAAGATGTTTGCTCAAAAAACGATAATGACATTTTTTACGGCATGAGGGAGTATGATACGCGGTTCTTCCATGCCAAGGAATGGAATGGAAGCAGCCGATGCAGCGACGCAGGTCACTTTCATGTCGACGTCGCTGCGGCTTCGTCGCGACTCGATTCAGGAAATTTAATCTGTTTGGTGGAGTGGTCACTTTCACCATTTATTTTCAATGATACACACATGCAAAATAAACGCAGCGCCATCCATATATATACGTGCTAGTCTCTATCGTCATCGAGAAAACTTTATTTATTATTTTCAAATAAAAGGCCTAGTCTACTATTAAGGCCTCCTTTGGGAACACAGGATTCCAAATACGTAGCAATAGGAAACCAAAGGAATAGTATAGGAATGCATGTGTAAAACGGAGGAATTAAAAACATAGGATTTTTTGGAAGAAGAGTCGTTTGGATGAGGTGAAGGAAAAACAAAGGAATCCTACAAAGGAAATAATTATCACATCTTTTATTACCATCTGATTATGGAAAAGCATTGACCAAAGTGAGGCTGCCAAACGTTACAGTAGTATCAGCAAAGCCAGACTGCCTCAATCCTACGCTACAGGTACAAAACAATGAGGTTTGATTGGATGTTTCTTTCCTACAAATTTCCTATGGAATCAGCCCTATAGGAAATATTCCTCCATTTCTCCTATGCACAAATCCTTCATGCCAAAGGGATGAACAGTATTATTTCCTATAGGGTTTGGAATCCTTCACTTTTCCTCCAAAATTCCTTCAATCCAAAGGGGGCCTAAATGTCTAAACCAACTGATAAGATAAGCTGACTGATTTATTATGACAGAAAAATACGATTCGAATGGCTGATAAGTCTAGCTGATAATCGGACAATTTGCATCCGACACATTCCTCGTTACCTTGCTCCAGAGTCTCCACCAGTCTCTACCTACAGTACTACTCAGTCTCACTCAGCTCTCTGCAGCACAACGCCAAGAAGTGAGTTGCATGCATGGTCTCTGTTACTTGTGAAGTTCGCTGTGATTACTCGTGCCTTGCAAATCTCTTCAGGTTCTAAATAAATTCTGCTACGGCACGGTGTTTGCATCGATCGATCGGCTTAATCGTTTCGTCGAAATTTTAAAGGTAGAGTAGTAGCCAACGACGAATGCATGCAAGTCCGGCAAGGAAGTCTGAACATTTCAACCGAACAAGCCCCTCACACAGTACTCTTCAGAGTTCACAAGGACTTTGTCAACCGCATGAAGGAGGTGAGCATATCAAAATCTTTAATCTGTTTCCTTCTCCTTATAAATGGATGAATGACGAGACAGAATAAAGGAATTGAGTTGGCATGTAGAGCAACAATGGGCCTCTTTGGCCCACATCAATGTACACAACTGCTCTGCTGTTCCGGGCCCATCAGGTGACGGATTCACATGATTTCCTTTCCGATTTTCCGAAGTCAACTCAACCACATGATCCGGATAGAACCAGTGCACAACTAGTACTCGGCCTTCCGATTTATCCCTAGTACTCGTACCTATGTACCCCAGCTCAGCAGAAGAATCAATCCACGTTCAAAAACCATTGGTCATCAGAGATAAATATCGCAAACGTTTTTTTGAGGACTGGTCAGTTACAAATAAAAAGAGTTACCTTTTTAAAATTCGGACTGAGTTGGTGTCGTTTACATAGATAGGGTGTTCGGTTTAATGAACCACTTCAGGTGGCGTATCATAAGTTTATTTCTCAAATTTGGTGTGATTTCTCATACCAGTACAGTTACTGATTTGTAGGAACCGATGTGATGATGTCTCAAACTATTCTATTCCACGAACCAAACAAAAAAGTGACGAATGAATAGATAATGGACTAACTCATTCTTCAAACCAAACATTAGTGTTTTATCTCGTCAGTTACAATATACTTGGTATACCTAAGCCTCCCTTTTTCTGTCCAAAGCCAATAGCCATGGTATCTTATTACGCCTCCAATTCGGACTATCAGAGTAGCAACTAGAAACTATTTTTACGGTGACAACATCCATAATAATAGTTATTACACCTAACTATGAAATGTTTTAAAGTGGCTGATCAACTTTGGAGTATCCGCAATAACCGATGCCAATAATCAATATACTTCAATATATAAGGCCATGTTTACATCTCCAAAGAAAAATGAGAATAATGTGCAGAAATGAGAGCAAGGTCCAAGCATTTAATCCAACTATTTATCTCAAACCTACTATTTGGAGTTTTTTACTATACAAATATAATAATCACTATCAAAATGAGATACATATTCTACTTTGTTCACTATCTAAAATCTAGATTACTATGAGAATGAGATCCAAACAGACCCCAAGGCCTTGTTTGATTTATCTCATATGTGTTAGTTCAAGATAATGGATGAACAAATGTGGTAGCCCTTTTTCTTTCCTTTTGCTAGGATCAGTTATATTTTCGGCTCTTGGACAGTGTTTCTCTTTTCCTCAAATAACATCATTAAATTATTAGTGCCCTTGCAGTTTGAAAAAGCAAAATGCTACTTCCAGTTCCAGGTTGTGGTGTGCAGCCACGGGGAAAATATAGAGCAAACAGCAAAAAGAGAGTACACAAAAAATATATATTTGAGTATTTTTTTCATTAGAATTGACCTAATCCCCACTGAGCTATATGACTGTTTTAACATGGCGTCTCACAAAATTAAACCTATTTTCGGCACTTGATACCACAAAATTGCAAATCGCCCATAGCTACCTGCCAAATGGCTAGTTTTGTTGATATAAATTTGTTTTATAGTAGCTCAGTATCAAATAGTTGTACTTCTATGACACGATCAAAACAGTTATAGTTAGTTAACTATATATTACGATAGAATTGACTGCCCCCGTTGTAATCTACTCTTCTTATTTATTGAGTGATTGAACTGCTTTACTATACGTGGTACGCCATGTAGTAGATGACTCCCTAGAATCACACGAGTAAAGACCAATGGCTCCATGAGTATATGTGAGTACACATGTGCTTAGCACATACTTCATCCCAAATTATAAAACGTTTGACTTTTTTGACTTAAACTTTGACCGCTCATCTTATTTAAAAATTTTGCACAAATATAGTAAAATTTGAGTTATTTTTGAAGAACTTTTATTGATAGAGCAAGCCATAACAAAAGAAATGATATTTTGCAAATATTTTTAATAAAATGAATAGTCAAACTTGAGGCTAAAAAAGTCAAATGTCTTATAAATTAGGATGGAGGGAGTAGATGATTCCCTAGAATCATATGAGCAAAGGCAGTGGTGCATGCACTCTCCTAATAAGGAATATCGAAGCAATACGTACATCGAAATTTTGCCCCTAAGGGCATATGCCCCTATGTGCATGCAGCGATGGATCGGCGGTGGCGGCTACTGATGTGGTGGGGGCATCGGTGATGGTAGCTACTAGTGTCGTGGGAGCATCGGCGATGGCGGCTACTGATTTGATAGTGGCGGTGGAGGTATGTTACTTCTACGGCGGCGGCAGCGCCAAATGACATCCATGTTTGTGCAAGAGGGCGGCAATGAAGCACGCAACAACGACAACCACAACAACATCGGTGACCCTCATTGACGTTATTTATTCTTGATGACTCCTTGAGCCGCGAGAAAAGCTAAAGCGTTGTCTTTATATAGATCGAGTGCGAATTCACTAATTTCATAATATTACTTATTACATAGTAGTCTTTAAGGCCAAAAATTAAATTCACAACTGAGCGTCCCACCAGCTTGCCAACCTCACATCTCAGCTTGAGTAGGACGCGGAGAATGCCACCAACATGGTGGCTACTAGCATGTGCCAGAGGCAAAAGGAGAGCATATCCTTACATACAGGTAGTAGGGCAGGCTTGCACAATGGAGGATCTTATTAACATTACACCTTGCTCACAACTTCAGGTGACCTAGGCAGCTTAGCCATACCGGGGGCATATACCCTTAATGGAAAAAAAATAAGATTCACAGCCTAACTTCCTACTGGTTTGCTAGCAACACCGCTTACATTGAGCAGACACGATTGTTGGCATTTCTTAGCGTATCACCAGGTTTGGTCCCCTGGCAATAACGCCAGAAATGCAGTTGACATTTCTTAACATCATTACTGAGAATAGAGGTGAAATCTATCCCCGACAATGAGTAAGAAATGCTTGGGGTGGTGTACCTCAGCTACCATATCACCAGATCAGCCATGGCACTAAGGCACACCTCACCAGTTATTCCCTTTACTGCTACCAGCGAATACACCTCCAATGATAATTTCAGGATAGTCTGGCATGGGTACCGTGGCATGCCAAGACTATTCTTACCTCTATCAAAAGAGTTATATCCCTAATAACGCTAGGACTATAGCCTAGCGGCTAGTGCCTTGGAGATGCTATACGGCGCACTTTCAACATTCCTTAACAGTAGTGTTAAAACTATATTCCTAACTACAGTAGAGAGATAATGGTGATCCGGAAATCCTTTGCAGTCATGGATATGAATCCGCAAGCGCACGGAAATAACATTGCAGCATTTCAACCCGGAGTTTTCCTAGGTGTTGTATTTATATTTTCCCAAAGGAAAGCATAGCAAAAGAGTTCAACTTAGATATAGACTAGGATGACATGTGTGAATAAGTCAAGGTTCATAGCAAAGGTGAACGGTTTATGATTTGGTAGTGATCATACATACATAACCACGAGCTCTAGAAAAGATAAAGGAAAAGAAAGAACAGAGACAAGAGAATAAAAGAACAACGAATAAAAGAATATCCTAGGGAGCAATGATCCTAATACAACTAGTGTCTAGAATATAGTTAGTCATACACATACATGAGTCAGAGATAGAGTTGTGTTTGCGATGGATCGGAAGACCACCGGCCGCTGGTCTACCAGCGAGATGGGTGGTAATTTAAACTCCTACGCCATAGCCGAACGTGGGAGGATTACAAGGGACGGACAGGGCTGTCACACCTGCCGCCTGCCCCCTCATCCGTGGACTATGAAGTGCAATCATCGGCTCCCCTATACCCGAGCACCACGCCCACATATAGAACATATCCAAGCCCCCTAGGTCTCTCACCCTACGGATGAATGAGTAAAGAGCTTAGATGTTGTGCGATGAACCACCATCCCGCACACAACTTTATTTCTAATCATCTAAATGTATGAACGATTAAGAAGAGTTCTATATGCTAAGAACATGATATGAACACTATGAACTAGCAAGCATATTATGAACAAGGCATATGAACTAGAAGTCTTATGTTCTATGATCTAATCACACAAACTAGTACCTAATTCATCTACACAAACTAGCACCTAGTTCATCTAACAAGATCATAGCACTATAACTATACTCTAATTCTAGAACATAGCTATATTGATAAAAAGAAAGAAAGGAAGAACATAATGATAAAAATAATATTTATACCCAAGAGTAGCAAAGATGTCCTCCTCTTACAAGATAAGCCTTGCTCCACTACTACTATAAGAAATAAAGAAAAAGAAAGAAAGAAGAAGAAAGAAGAAAGAAAAGAGAAAGGAAAAGATCTAGATGCTCTATAGTGTTTGTATAAGTGTATGATGATTCTTGGAGAGGGGAGGAGCCCTTGTTTTATGGGTTTGGAGAGGTGGGAGTACCTCCTAACCAAGCAAGGTGGTGCTAATCTATTTGCACTAATTGGAAATAGTCTCGTGCAGAATTTTCACGTCATGGGCCTCTTCTTCCTCCTCTTGGGCTGCACAGCCCCCTCTTGGGCTGGTTGGTGCTTTGGTGGGCAGCCTGCCCCGCCTGGGCGCCCCTTCCGCAGGCCTTCGGCCTGGTGGCCGGTTCTCCTGGGCCTGGCGGCCTGCTTGGCGCGCGCCCCATCCCGCGGCGCTTGGGCCTGCGGCCTGCGGCCTGGTCGGCGCCCTTGGCCGCTGGGCTTCGGCCGCTCGCGGGCCTGGCCGCCTGGCCGGCTGGCTCCTGGGCTGCCTGGCCGACGGGCCTGCCAGGTAAGTTTTCGTCTCTTCTTTTATTTCTTTTATTATTTCTTTTATATATTATTTTGCAAAATTAATATCTTTTGAATCTGAGCTCCAAAAATAGTAAATGATATATCCATTTTGATCAGCGTGACGAGCTCTACGTGATGGTGGACTCCTTTTCTTCATTTGAGATAATATTTTATGATAAAAAATTGGATAATCCTGCAAAACATGGAGAACACCAAAACTTGTGGAATTCCATTAGAATAAGCTCTATATCTACATATTATAATATTTTCATGGCTTTTCATATAATAATTGACGGTATAAATTGTGAGTTAATGACCGTCAACAACGATGAGCGTCACAGCCAACAAAGCCACTAGTGTTAAATCTCTCATCATGGCTTGTTGTATTCTAGAAGTGGAGGGAGAGCATGCTCTTATATATAGGTAGTAGGGCAAACTGGCACAATGGAGTATCTGAAATCCATTACACCTTGTTAACAACTATAAGTGACTGTTGAAGTCATGACTTGACTAGGATTGAGTCGACATGATCCGATCAACCTTTCCTGTTATGCCATGTTAACCCTAGACTGCTCCTAATAAGGATACCCTATGAGGGTTGTGTCATGTTTTACTGGCCCAACTAGGGAAACAGAACATGTTGGCCCAATGCCAAGTGCTGGCCGAGGGCATTGCCACCGCAGCAAGGAAGTTAGAGGAATAGCAACCGAGAGAGTGATAAGTGTGTGAGAAAGAATCCGATACTAGCTAGGGTTAGAAGAGGGCGTATATGCTTTCATAGCAGGCTGTGTTGTACTGGGGTAGCACAACGTGCCAAGAGGACGGCCTAGACATGGCCTTACATTCGGGCCATGTTATGCCTAGGCCGGGCCAAAACACCAAGCCATGGGCTATGCTGACCGGTCATGGGTTTTATGGTCATCTATATTCACAACTAAATTTGTCGTCACAAAACGTATCATTCTTATTTTTTTAAAGGAGTCAATAAACTTTGAATTCAATTAAATAATAAAACCCTAATTTTATAAGGTGTAATAAATGTTATTAGATAACTTATCAATACATTTTAGTTAATCTATTTAGAGATATAAATATTAATAAATTTTGGTTATATAATGGTGAAAAGATTGTGGAGGCAAACAACCATATACGACACTCAGGATGACACGAAATAGCACGATGGATCGGAGCCGTGTCTCTAAATACGAAATGGAGTCGAGTTGTTTCCATTTTTGGTAGCTGCGTGCTGGAGCTGGGTCAGAGATTATTGTGATTATGGATTAAAATAAGGCTGAAGCTTCTCTCATTTGCATTTCTGTATTGTCAAAGTTTACAACCATATAGTTTTAGGGAAGTATACATATGTTTGCAGCATGTTGGTTCTTAAAAAAAAAACAAGTTGCAATAAGCATATACAGACCTGGAGAATTTTGTAACAGTTGCATGTTATATTGTGTGGGTCAAAGTATTTCTTGCGATGGCACCCAATATATTTGTAGCTATCTCTTCACCCTACTAATGCACCAATTTTTTTTTTTTTGCTACAACCACACACAATAAACGTCCCTGCTGAGAAGCCCTCTTCATCCACCCATAAAATTATACCCAAAAAACAAACACAGTTAAAATAGACAGTCTAGATTTAATTTCATATATTTTCTCTCCTTACTCATTCACATCGGACAACCAGATCAAAAGTGTTACACATCCTTCGTCCCTCCCATCTCCCACGTCCGCACACAGCCCCTTACACCCGCGCCCATAGCCACGGTTCGATTCCTAGGATGTTAAAATTTTCCCGTTTCTTTACCCGTAATCACCATCGCCGCTTCCTGGTTCTGCAGGTGATGCGGATAGGGTTTTCCGACCGCCGCCTGCTTTCCCTCCCCCTCCGCGCGCCAATGGTCGCCGTGGACTCATGGTGCGCTAGCCCGGCCATGGGGCGATGACGGCGGCGCTCGGCTGCAGGAGTCAGTCATGGCCTACAACTGCTCGTCGGAACTGCAAATCCCCCAATGGCCGCCCCGACGCCCTAGGCTAGAGGAGGTTGTGACCTTGGGCGCCGTGGGGAGCGCGGTGCGGCGGCGGCAAGGGCGCCGCGGGACGCGACCACGAGGCCGCCCAAGCCGGCGAAAGTGGGCTGCGCCCAGTGCGGCGCCGGATCCACGAGCGGCCCGAGCTGGCGTAGGAAGAGGCGGAGACTAGCCGTCAGCTGGATGCCCTGGCCGTTGGGTTCAGCCTCCTGGCCGCATGCACCTGCATAGTCGCCATGCTCGCCACCGGCTGACCATCCTTCGCCGCTATCCGGGCCGACATGGATGCGCTGCCCATCCAGGTACGTGCGTGGTGTGTGCGCGGCATGTACATGTTGTTCGTGCTACTCAAATCATTGATCTAATCTTGCCGATTTCCCTCTTCCTCTAAATCAAATCCATTTTCAAAATTTGAGGCATACTAACCAAAGATTATTACTACATAGTACCTAGAAATTATTCCAAACGCCAAACGCGGCAAATTATTATTACTACTACATAGTACCTAGAACTAATCATTGAACTAATCTGCTGAGGTGCTTGTTTAATTTTGCTGATTTGTTTTCTTGTCCGTGATAGCATTTAGTTTGCTTTTACTTCAAACAGGGTGGCCCTATCTTTTAATCTATGTGCTTATAAGCCAAGAATCGAAATCCACCGCCTGTATTGCAGTATTTGTTTGCATTGTTTCTTGTGTAGGATGAGCAGGGAGATTAGATTAGTGTATCTAAAGAAGATCCCTGGGAACTGCCATGGATTGGGTTTTTGACGAATTTATTAATCTGCGAGATATGGAATTGCATGCCCTTCTAATTCTTCTCATTCTTTCATTTCCAGGAGCCCAATTGAGCCTGCTGTGCACTCGTACTGTCTTTTCGGAAATTTTGCCGATTTGTTTTCTTGTCCATGATAGCATTGAGTTAGTTTGCTTTTACTTCAAACATGGTGGCCGTGTCTTTTAATCTATGTGCTTATAAGCCAAGAATCGAAATGCACCACGCATATTGCAGTAGTTGTTTGCATTCTTTCTTGTGTAGGATGAGCAGGGAGATTAAATTCTGTGTCTAAAGAAGATCCGTGGGAACTGCCATGCAGTCGAGGTTTTGACGAATTTATTAATTTGTGAGATATGGAATTGTTGCATGCCCTTTTAATTCTGTCCATTCTATTCATTTCCAGAGCATGAGCCTGTACTACTTGTATTGTCTTTTCAATGTCAAGATGGCCTATCATTCAATGCCAAGATATCATTTCCCATGTCTTATTATGTGGTCAGTATCGTGGTTGCTGTAATTTTGGTCAGGGATCTATTTTTCATCTTTATTTCAGGGAGCAGTACCCCGGGGAGTTACAAATCCTTGCTCGGCTTTCTTAATTGCTTAGGTGTTGATATATATATTATTTCATTTGGGTTCATTGAGCACACTCCGCAGTGGGAAATTTGCTTTGTTTTGTGATTCGTGTCTGGAGTCCAAGGGGGCTAAGAATAATAGCAGGTAACCTTTGCAACATATATGCCCATTCAATTTTTTTTATCACACTGAAATATTTTTCTGGGGTTCCAAAACATTTGGTTGCTCGGCTGCTTTTTTTTTAGGTCGTCCAATCCAACTTCATCTGCCAAGGTCTAGCATCACCAGGAGCAAAGTCTTCAAGTGTAGGAAGGCTTACAAGAATAGCTATAGGCAGTCAGTGCCTCATCTATATGATTGTGAAAATCTGAGCCTATCACTGTTACCTGTCCAGCAATAGCTATAGAGATTGATTCATAATTTTGGTCTATAAAATTATTTATTATATGTTTAGAATTCAGAGCATATATGTTAATACCATTCTTGTGCATTATTATGTGCACGTTTGGATGCTGGTCAGAATCTGCCAACGTTGGTCGTTGACTGTATGCAAACCTACCAACATTATTCTGGGTTGTTGATAAATGTCTTTTTAAACCGGGATAAACCGGGACCACTGATAAATGTCAAAGACATGGAGTAGCAATCGTCAACTTAAGGAGGACAAGCACTGTGTATATACTCTTTGCATCCAAGGAAAATAACTTTACTCTTACAAATGAAGGTGGTATTATGCTTTTTTCCACACGAGATCATCTCATTTCCATTATAGCATAACGGAAATACACAGCATCCAGGATACAAAAGAGTGTTAAGAAACTAGCAGAGTTAGACAAGCCAAGACAGATATTTCAGAAAAGCTACCAACGACTAGGTGACGTCACCCCAACAACTAAGATAGAGCCAGATCGTATTCACCTTGACACAGCAAAAGACAGACAAGAGTAACATTCGTTAAACTACATCCCAGAAGCACCAATGAATCTAAATTGCTTCATTGGTGTAAATCTTCAGATGGCTTCATCTTCTGTATCCTGGCCATCCTGAATCACATATGATTCCACCTGACGCGCAGTCTGAACTGCTAGCACTTCCTTGGCCACCTTAAGCATCAGGTCGGCTCCATCACTTAGCTGAGTACGGTCTTCTTCAGAGAATAGCCCTGCCCAGTATTTGAGAAGAGCATTTATATGACATATGATTTCAATAGGACTCTTAATCAACTTATTCTCAAAACAGGCCTTATTTCTGGATTTCCAGATGGCCCAGCAAACAGCAGCTATCCCCCATGTATGAACTTTTTTATTATTCGGCATCCATCTATCAAACCACAACCAGCACTGGTGTAGGTTACTAGGAATGTTACTGGCACCCAGGCAGATTGCAATAACTGACCAAATAGATTTTGCAACATAGCAAGAAAAGAATAAGTGTTCTACAGTTTCTACATCATCACAAAATGCACAGCATGGATCCCCTTGCTAGTTCCTTTTCATGAGATTGTCTTTGGTTAAAATAGCATTATTTAAGACTAACCATAAGAAGATTTTTATTTTTGAAGGAATTTTAGCCTTCCAGATATGTTTATGATAACATCCATTCTCAGAGTGGGTCAACCAATCATATAAAGATTTTACACTGAATTTTCTGTTTTTCCCCAAATTCCACCTGATCACATCATTACTAGAACTTAAGCTAAAATTTAAAACATCATTCCAGATGTTAGCCCAACATTCTCTCAGATCGGGGTACAACCATCTTCTAAAGCTAATATTTCCATATTCACAAGCCTGAGCAACAAATATTGATTTTTCAGTACATAACTCAAACAGCAGTGGAAACATAGAAGATAAAGAATCAGGGTATAGCTAGGGGTCTAGCCAAAACCTAACTTTCTCCCCCTTTCTGATTTCAACTGTTATGTTCTGTAAGTATATATCTTTTACTTTCAGTAAATCTTTCCACATTAGGGAGTCCCCAATCTTTTGTTTCAACTCATACAATGACTTTTCTTTAAGTATTTGTGGGTCACTATTTTTTGCCATAAACCTTCTTCATTGTCTAATTTCCACCACCACTTACAAAGAAGACTGATATTCATTTTTCTCAAATTTTTTTATCCCCAGTCCACCCTTTTTCTTGCTTTTACATATGATTTCCCACTTTATCAGGTGATATTTTTTCCTAGTTCTTCCTCCTTGCCAGAAAAAGGTTCTCCTTGTTTTCTCCATCACATTGATAATTGTTTTAGGCAATAAGTACACCGACATATGATAAATTGGGGTGTTGTTCAAACTAGCACTTATCAAGGTAGTCCTTCCTGCAATTGACATAGTTCCTCCCTTCCATATATCCAACTTTTTGTTGCCCTTTTCAGTCAGAGGGAGCCAATCAATTACTTTCAATTTACTTGGACTCACAGGTACTCCTAGATAGATGATGGGGAAGATGCCAATCTGGCAGTTGAATATTTCAGCATATATTGGACCCCAGTCCCCCTCATCATTGATCATGTATATTTCACTCTTGTTATAATTTATTTTAAGACCAGCTATCAGTTCAAACATGTACAGTAACATTCTCATATTGACAGCACCTTCAATGTTATTTTTTAATAAGATAATAGTGTCATCTGCATATTGCAATACGGCCACACCATGTGGTATTATGTGACTGATTAGACTAGAGAACAATTGTTCAGACTGAGCTTTTTGTATCATTCTAGTGAGACAGTCTGCCACTAGGTTGAAGAGAATAGGAGATAATGGGTCTCCTTGTCGAACACCCTTATAGCTCTTAATATATGTGCCAATCATGTCATTAACTTTTATACTCACAGTCCCTCCTAAGACCACTTGTTTAATCCAATTACACCATACAACATCAAAGCCTCTTTTCTCCAAACAAGTGAATAGTAGTTTCTAACTTACTTTATCATAAGCTTTCTCAAAATCTAATTTTAAAATGATTCCAATCTCTTTCCTCTTCTTAGTTTCATGAAGAATCTCATCAAGACACATGATCCCAGACATGATGTTTCTCCCTTTCATAAATGTAGTTTGTGTGTGATGAATCAAACCATCTGCTACAGATTCCATTCTGATGGGTTGGTGATCAGTTTGTATAGACAGTTAAGTAAGCAAATAGGTCTGAACTATTGTATTCTTTTTTCTTCCTTAATCTTGGGTAACAAGGTAATAATACCATAGTTGAGTCTACTGATATCCACATTTTGGTGATGAAAATCATGAAACAGTTCCATTATATCCTTCTTTACAATTTCCCAGCAATGTTGGTAAAACTCAATGGAAATTTTATCTGGACTTATTTGGTTCCATCTGCCAGAGAGCACTCTTTATTTCAGCTTCAGAGAATTCCTTACACAAATCAGCATTTTCAATAGCAGAAATCTGAGGGATGTTCTCCCAAATGCCAGGATCCATCTGAATGTGATGTTCATTAGAAGGTCCAAAGAGTTCAGAGTAATAGTCTGTAGCATGTTTCAGTAAATTAGAGTCCCCTTCGATTATATCACCATTCTTCTCTAGAGAAATGATTTTTTCTTTCCTTTTTCTTCCATTTGCCACACTATGAAAGTAGGAAGTATTGTTGTCTCCTTTTAATAACCAAATGGTATGACTTCTCTCATACCAGTAATTTTCCTCCAACTCAAGGCTTTTCATATTTTCACATAGTAGCCATGCTTTTTTTCCACTTGGGTATAAGATAGCCCAAAATTTTCCTCAATCTCTTCAATCTCAGCCAATTCCTTTCTATATGCATCTCTTTTTTTCCTCATCTCACCTTGTAAATTAAAACCCCATCCCTTGAAATATTGCTTGACCAGCTTCAGTTTTTGTTGAATTCTATCCAGTGAAGATTTAGCATTACAAGGTTTATTCCATATTTTTTCAAAAAATGGATAGAAGTCTGGATTTTTGAGCCAGGTCAAGTCAAATTTGAATTGAATGAATGGAAGATTGGAACTTCCTTCTGAAGTAATAATCAAAGGATTATGATCTGAGATATCTCTAGGTAGTTTCTTGACAAATGTTCTTGGGAATATCACTTCCCACTCTCTTGTAATTAAGATTCTGTCCAATTTCTCCATAATAGGCATTTCTTGATTATTGGACCAAGTGTATAAACCTCTAGTCATGATCACTTCTTTCAACTCATAAAAGTTAATGAGAGAATTGAACAGAGGTGTAAACCTATGTACTCCAACATTATTGCTCTTTTCTTTTGAGTATCTTATGATGTTAAAATCTCCACCAACAAGCAGAGGTTCAGAATTTGATGCACAAAATCTAGATAGCTCAGTAAGAAACTTAATTTTATTTTCATCTTGGGCAGCCCCATACACCATAATCAGATTCTATTTTACTCTTGACACTTTATCCCATAAATTCATCTGCAACATAAATTCACCTTGTTTGAATGAACCAACATCAAATCTCTCAATTTTGATGCCAACCAGTATGCCTCCAGATTTTCCTTGGGAAGGATTCCACTTCCACAAGTATTCCTGATTGATATCAATCTTCCTTAATAGTGAATCACTGCAGTCAGTAACCATGGTCTCTTGAAGACTCATAAAATGAAACTTATATTCACATATTAGACTTTTCAGATAAGTAGAGACACCCTTTTTTTCTGAGTCCCCTACAATTCCATATAAGACCAGAAATATTCATCTTTTCTTTTTGTTTTTCTTTTTCCCTAGATTTAAGAGGATCTTCTCCTCTGTCACCTGAGGATGTAAGTCAAGATCTTCCTGGTCTTGCTTCCTCCCCTTAGGGGAGACTTTCACTCTTTTTGTGGACTTTTTTTTTCAACTCTCTAGATTGTTGCCCAAGTATTTTCTCAAAGTTAGAATCCTCATCATCATTCACATCACTTTTTTCCTCTTCTAATATGGGCACAAATTCAGTTACATCTTCAGAAACATTCATTTTACTTTTTATTTTGTTGCTTAGAAATTAGTTTTTTTAGCATTCTAGATATCACCAACTAAATTCAGAGTAGCAAAATCAGAATCATTAATAACCACACCCATATTTTTTATGAGATTTTTCAGGGAGCTATTAGCCTTATGAGATTGGACTGGATCATAGTTACCTTCCAAAAATCTCTTTTTGGCCATGGCTTCATATTTTTGACTTGTAGTCAGATGTGCATCCTTCCTCAGCCTGATACTTCTTCTCATCTCAGGAACAGTTGTTAGCTTTTTGTGGTCAACTTCCTTGCCCTTTGCACCTTCCTCAGAGGATAGCACCCCATAAATCTCCCCATCCTTGTTGTCCAACTTCCCAACATCATCCACAGCAATCTCCTGTTGATGACCCTCCACTCTCTCCTCAGTGAGCACACTTTCTTGAGAAGCTATCATGACTTCATTTCTCAGAGTTGCCTCAACCAGAGGCAAGGTTTGTGTCATTTTAGCCTCCCCATTGGTTATAGCTGTCTCCATACCGCTTTTCAGTGCTTCCATCTGATTTATTTTCTTATGTTTTGACATGAGATTTCTAGTGACAACATCAGAACCTATGTCAACATTCCAAGTCTGGTGCTGCTCCACTTCTTTGCTTGTTTGAGAACTTTGAGTACCTTCTAGATATGCATCTATTCTCCTTAGTTTATCACTGAGAGATTCGTGTCCTCTTCAGATCCTTGGATATCCTCAGGAATATAAACCCTCTCTTGTGTGTTGGTTTCACTTTCACCCCTGTCCATTGTTGCACCTTCCAAAGCCTTTCCTTTGCAGATGTTATGAATCTTTGTCTGATCTTGTTCATTTTCCTTCATGGAACTGCCCATATGCACTTGATCAATCTTGTCTTGAGGTAGTTCATCATTACCACTGGAGTTTTTGGTATTACTGCCACCAGCATTTCTATCATCCTTCTTAGTGGATTCCCCAATGATGATGACAGACTTTCCAGTGTTCTCAACTCTAGCCTTCTTGGGAGGTGGATCATTCCCCCCAACCTTGACACCACTAGAAAGAGTTCTGACAGGTTCATTCTCCTCAACCTCCCTTTCAAAGATGAAGTCATGGATATATATGCCCAAGTTCCCCTCAGCCACCTTGGGCACTTTGAGGATATCTCTGTATGCTATTTTCATTCTGGACAGCCTCAGAGTTCAACCTTGTCTTTTCATCAATTTCCATGACCTTGCCCACCAGTCCACCAACCTTTGCACAGGTTTTAATGGATCTCTGATCAATTGGGATGTCCTTAACCCTAAACCATGCCACTTGAAGCTCCCCCTTAGCCCCCAATTTAGGAGACCAGGCCATGATCTTCATCTGAGCATACTGATCTCATGGTTAAGGCAGGAAAATAACTGAGTTCCTTGACCTTCTGTGCATTTGGAAACTTCATGACAAATCTATTCTCACTGACCTGCCTAGCAATCCATCTCTAGGAACTAGAACCAACCAAATCCATGAATTCCCTTTCTATCTGTTTCCCAGTTGCATGTCCTTCTAAAATAGAAATTACAGCAATACTTTCTTTGTCTCTAGACACTCTAGGATCAATGCATTCATCTATGAAAAAGAAACTCTGATCCTCTACTTGAGCAGCACACAACTCTGGACCAGTGTTCCAGGGGACACATCTCTTGCAATCATAAGCAACATGATTATTAAAGCCACATATCTCACAAAAGAATCTCCTACAATCCCTGGTCCAGTGATTAAAGAGCCCACAAATCTCACAAGCTACCTTCTGCTGCTGATTGGTATTGGGATGAGGGTTTTCAGTATTCTTACCCATGAGCTGCTTCTCTTCCTGAGGCTTGTCTTTCAATTCATCATCTCCTTGTTGCTGAGTCTCTTCTGTAGCCTTAGCAGCAGCCTGTTCCCATTTCTCATCACACCCTTTATCGCTTGCATCTTGCTGAGAGTTCTCCCCCGAAGAGCCAGCTTTGTCACTTCCCCCTTGAGTGCGGCGATCCCAAACATTACGCCCAGCTCCACCACCTCTTCCTTGGGTGCCCCTCCCATATCCTCTTCCCTGTCCTGTCCCCCCTCTCCAGCCACCGCCGCCGCCACCACCGCCTCCCCAACCTTGCTTTCCGCCCCGATTCATCTTCACCAGAACAACTCCAGCCGGAGTTGTCTGCACAGCCGACGCAAACGATCTCACAGGCTTTCCCCATAGAT
The DNA here is from genome assembly GCA_015844335.1 of Chrysopogon serrulatus. Taxonomy (NCBI): domain Eukaryota; kingdom Viridiplantae; phylum Streptophyta; class Magnoliopsida; order Poales; family Poaceae; genus Chrysopogon; species Chrysopogon serrulatus. The sequence continues at coordinate 94,285 of JADLZL010004429.1, read as the reverse complement.
GGCCGACGAACTTGGCGATGTTGGATTTGTGGCTGGGTGGTTTGGGCGGAGGAGTGATTAGGGTTGGACTAGCGATTGGAATTGGTTTCGATTGAGAATCCTCGCAGGGGATAGACTTCCTTGGTGATTCCACACACCCCCCTTCTCCCGTCACTCTCTTTTACCGCCCTCCAGATGTGTGATGCGTGTATCATCAGACGGAGCTCTTCCCAAAATCCCTGGCACAATCCGTACCTTGGGCGGTAATCGGAACCACGGTCTCTGACCGGTGGGTCCACTCGGAATGAATCCCCCCTGAGTCGTCTTCTTCCTCGATGCTTCCGCTTTCTTCGACTGCGGCGACCCGCCATGAACGGACCAAACCAAACTGATTGGAATCTCCTTGATTTTCATCGAACTTGCTTGAATTTGCTCAAACGGAAACTCCGCTCCCGCAGCAATCCTCTCAAATCGCTTCTGAGAAGTATCAACCGGAATACTGACTCTTCGCCCCTATTGCTTACGACGCGCACTTTCCTGAATTGATGGGAAATTGTCAATGTATCTCCGATTGATGCTCCAATCTCCTTCACCATTGTGACCCGAGACACCTCCATCGTTTCTCCTGAGCAGTTTCCCCTTTTGTTGTTGAGAAATAAGCGACTCTGATGAGGACGCGATCGTACCGCGAACCACATCGCCACTTCTATCCCCACCCACCGACTCCGGTGAAGGCTCGGTGGTGCCATGAACCTCACTGCTTCTTCTCTCGCCGCCCGCCGCCTTCAAGTTGCCGCGAATCCCATCACCTCTTCTCTCCCCGCCTGCCGAAACCGCTCCTTCAGACTCCTCCTGAGAGAGGATGATCCTCCCTCGACCCGTGACGCGCTCCGCGATCAGTCGAACTATCTCATCCGTCGACGGAGTTGATGGAGAACTCTGGTTCGATGGCGGCGGGTCATGCGCCGACGTGGTCACCACGGCATCGCCTTCCCCTTTTCCGTGTCTCTCATTTTTCAAGGTGGTATTATGCTGAAGAAAAGGATTGAAAACAAAGGCCGGGAACTATTCTAAGCCGGTTTGCTTGTATAATTTACGTAAGCTTTGATCATCTGGATTGATTTCTGGGTGGAATTAACATAGGATCATTGGGGCACTCTTATATGTAAGTAGGGTTGATGCATGGAGATTGTAACAAAAAAAAAGGCTTAAAAACCTGCCAACTGCCATGTATAGAATTGTCTAACACCAGTCCAGATAAAAAAGAGGTGAGAACGAATGACTGGAAACTAAAGGGGACAAAAAACTGTCATACATAGACTTTTTTTTCTTAAAAAAATTAATGAGCAAAATGCACCATAGGTCCATTAACTTTTGGACAGGTGTCATTCAGGTCCATGAACTCTCAAAGTGCATTTTTGGGTACATAAACTTTATAAGCAGTTCACCGTGCATCCAAATCCCGTTGTTAAGCGATTAGATCCTACGTGGCAGGCATTGGCAGCAGCCAGCGTGGAATACAGAGCACGTAAGCATCACGTGTGCACCGATGGCTGGGTAAAATTTACAGGCACCCCCTTGGTCTTCCCTCTCTCTTTCATTCCACTCATTTCCCCCTTTAGTCTTCGAAATCGACGGCTCCAGGATGAGCGCGAACTGAGGGCGGACTGAGGGAGGCGAAGGCGGCGACCAAGACGACGGCCACACATGTGGAAGATCAACACTGCGAGGTGACCTGGAAGTGGTGGCGTAGGGTTCGGGGCCACCTATCAAGCGTGGATTCCCGCAGAGATCGTGGTGAATCTACACGATGGTGGCGACTTTGCGGCGAAAAGGGGAGCGAGCCCACAAGTATGGTGAGTGTCGTATTGCCCTTGAAATTTATTTGGTTTTGATGTAGTTCTCTTGTCATATTCTTTGCTTGGTGCGAAAAATTCCATGATTTTTATAGCTAGGGTTTTGTACATGAGATGGTTTGGTTCAGATTAGGTAAAATATTGAACAATATGTGGTTTGGGTTTGTTTTGTTTGGTTACTGTAGGCAATGATGATGAAGAGTTCACGATAGAGATGCATCATGGTGGGTTCTTTGTTGGTAATGGGCATCTTAGAACCTATGTAGATGAGAAAGTCAGCTTTTTTGATCATGTAGAGGTGGATACGTGGTCACCCCTTTGGATGGATGATCTTGTTTTTCAACTGGACTACCCAAGAAGTACGATCTTGAAGGTTTACTGGTTACTACCAGGGAAGGATCTGTCGAATGGGCTTAGAATAGTTGCTTCTGACTCAGACACTCTAGTTATGGCCTCATTGGTTCACAAGGTTAAGAATTTTGTGTTGTATTTGGACCATGAAGACATACTATCTGGGTTAGACTGGGATGACGTTGTTGCAAACCCTGTGTCTTCCTTGCCCAAGGTTGTCAGCCCAATGAAGCCTGATGTGAATGCAGATAATTCACAAGATGAGAAACTTCCAAATTTATATGATAATCTACAGAACAGGGTTGTTGATGAAGGGAATGTTTTTGGAAATGATGATCTAGAGGGCAGTGAAGATGGCTCTGATTTTGTAGACTCGGACTACGAAGTGGATGCAGATGATGATGACGTATTTGAGTATGTTGATGATCAAGAGGAAAGAAAGAAGTCGATGAAGAATCCTTCTGGTACTACTCAGTTTGTTGAAGATGACATGTCAACAGATGAAGATGAGCTACACCCACCTGAGTCAGATGGAGAAGGTGAAGGAACTTTGAGGTTTAAGTCATTTAGAGAGTAGGACTTGAGCAATCCAATTTTTAAATTGGTTCAGTTGTTTACATCCCCTAAGGTTCTGAGAAAGGCTATAACATAGTACAGTTTGAAAAACAGAGTGGAAATTACGATGCCTAGGAATGAGAGGAAAAGGATTGAGGCACACTGTGAAAATGGATGTCCTTGGAACCTGTATGCTTCATCAGATAGCAGGTCCCATGGTTTGGTTGTGAAGAAATTTAATGACCAACACACTTGTCAGAAGAAGTGAGTTTTGAAGAGGTGTACATCTAGGTGGATAGCTGACAAGTACCTTGAAACATTTAGAGCTGATCAAAAGATGACCCTCAAAAACCTTTCTAGGATAGTTCAGAAGGAATGGAATCTGACACCATCAAGGACCAAGTTGGCTAGAGCTAGAAGGTTAGCCATGCAAACTGTTCTGGGTGATGAGGTGGAGCAATATAAGCTATTATGGGACTATGGGCATGAACTTAGAAGGAGCAATCCTGGTAGCACATTCTTTTCTCGAAGCTTGATGGCAACATATTCAGCAAAGTCATGCGTGTCTCTAGATGCCTATAAAAGGGGATTCATGGCTGCATGTAGGCCTTTGATCTGTTTAGATGGATGTCACATTAAAACAAAGTTTGGAGGACAGATACCTACAGCTGTGGGCATTGATCCAAATGAATGTATCTTCCCAATTGCACTTGCTATTGTTGAGGTGGAGTCCCTAGAGACATGGAAGTGGTTTCTGCAGACTCTGAAATAGGACCTTGGCATTGAGAACACCTATCCCTGGACCATCATGACAGACAAGCAAAAGGTGATAATGTTTGTTTCTCTTTTTTAATTGTTTACTTTCACAGTGCCTACATATGAATAAACTAATCTTAATTATGTGTGCAGGGGACTTATTCTAGCAAAGGTAAATGTATTTCCCCGACTCGAGCATAGGTTCTGTGTGAGGCATCTATATTCCAATTTCCAACATCATTTCAAAGGAGAAAATCTGAAGAATCAACTTTGGTGCTGTGCAAGGTCTAGTTCAATAGTTCAATTCAATAGAAATATAGAGAAGATGAAGACTCTAGATAAAAAGGCCTTTGAATGGCTAGAGAAGATGCCTCCACAGACTTGGGTCAGAGCATACTTTAGCACATTTCCAAAGTGTGATTTGCTACTAAACAACAGTTGCGAAGTGTTCAACAGTTACATACTAGAGGCAAGGGAACTGCCAGTTCTGAGTATGCTAGAGAAGATCAAGGCACAGCTCATGTCAAGGTTCTATACCAAACAGAGGGAGGTGGGAGAAGAATGGCAAGGCCCCATCTGCCCAAAGATAAGGAAAAAGATCAACAAGAATGCTGAGTGGAGCAACACTTGCTATGCCATGCCTGCTGGAAAGGGCATTTTTCAAGTTCAAGATAGGGAGTATATTTTCTTAGTTGACCTATCCTCCAAGACGTGTGACTGCAGAAGGTGGGACCTCACTGGAATTCCTTGCTCCCATGCAATATCATGCTTGAGGCATGAAAGGATCCAACCTCACTCAGTTGTGCCAGAGTGTTATTCATCCAATAGCTACCTGGTTGCATATGGAAATAATATCATGCCATGCAGAGACAAGAGTACATGGGCTAAAGTTAAAGGAACTGTAATTGAACCTCCAGTGTATGTCAAGAAAGTTGGTAGGCCACCTAAAGCAAGGAAGAAGCAGCCATATGAAGTACAAGGAAGGAATGGCCCAAGATTGAGCAAACATGGAGTGGCTATGACATGTAGATATTGTGGGGAGACAGGACACAATAGGGCTGGCTGCAGTCTAAAAAAGTCTGGACAAGGGCCAATACAGAGGAACCAAGACAATGAGGTACAAGAAATGGATGATGAAGGTCCACCAATTAGTCAAGTAAGTAATCCTGTGTACAGATTCCTGTCTATATTACCTATGTATAGATTTCTGTCTAACTGTCGGCCTATGTAGGTTGTCATGCATGGACTATCAATGGACATGCCAATGTTATCTCAATTAGCAGGCAACATGGTCTCACAGTTGGAAGCAGAGGTAAGACATCTTTTCTTGAATACAATTCGTCGAGATCATGCACCTTTTATTATTTATCAAAAAAATACTAAAAATATTCTAAAGTGCAGCCGGATAGATCCAATCTATTCTTGAAATAGACAACTTGCATCTTTTGCTGCATATCCTAACAAAAAGATTTGTCAGTCTTCACAGACCAGGCAGCTGCAGGAAGAACCATTGCCATATTCACAGTTCATCGTGTCCAACCAACCAACAACCAGACCTGTGCCTCCCACCACAGCAACAAGGACCGGGAGATTAAGGGTTAATAAAACCACAAATGCCAAGAAACAATCTGCTCCAAGGAAAACAACTCAAACCAAAAGGTCCACTGCACCAAGGAAGGCAACAACTAAAGATAAGCTACCTGATGGTTCTCAAGATTGACAGTCCCTGTGTTTCAGATTGTGATGGCTTTTGATTTTGTAATCACATGCAAAAATCTTAATTGTATGTCGATGTTCTGCCTTTTGTACAGCAGAAAAATTTAGGTGCAGTAAAAAGCATAGCTGCAGCTCACACATGCTTTTGTCTTTTGTTTGTAACATCTAGATATATGATTCTGTCAGCACTTGTAGGTGCAAGAAAACAAAAATGATCTGCCTGTAGGTCTGTCATGACTACCTTTATGCTTTGGTTGCAAAACAATGTCGTAATGCTATGGTTTGAAATCAAAGCATGTTATGTTCCTGAGCTGTGACCTTTCCTGTCATGTATCTAAATTTCAGTATATGAAACCTTCTATTTGTGGACACAAAAATACTCATGCAATGCGCATTTTAGATACACAGAACCTGATATTCATTACTGAACTGATACATAACATTGTCTTGAAATTTCAGAATAGACATTCAAATCTTACAGGAATTTATACCGAACTGAAATTCAGTTCTTCACTACCATTGCAAACAGGATAAGGAAAACCAGAACAACATTACAAAGACAAAGTGCTATGATAATTTTCATCCAGCTAACTAATTCATCTACTCTTCTCTACAATGATCTGGAACCTTTCACCACAACATTGTCACTCCTTTTGGCTTCATCCTTCACACGGTCTGAATCTACATCCATCTTTGATTGGCCAAATTGCTCCTCCTCAAACACCTCCTCGATCTCATTGCCTCTCTTCTTCAGTACACCACGTACATGCTCTATGTACTCGTCCTCCCACTTGAAGAAAGGGCAACCCTGGCTATTGCGCTACAAGCAACGAGAAAGTAAACAAGACTAGCTCAAATAAAGATTCAAAGGAATCTGAAAATCCAAACCATATCCAACTCACCTTATGGGCTGGGCAACAGTAGAACACTTCCCCTTCACTCCACGGCTTCTTGGATATGCGCCGCACCACCTTCCACTTATACCATTCAGTGCACGTAATCAGTGGAACACCATCCGCACTTGACAGATCTATAGCTGAGACGCTCGAATCTTGGGCCATTGCCATGGATTTGAGGGAAGGGCGGCGGCACGCCTCACTAACGGAGAAGAACAAGAGAGAGGAGTACGAGAGGGGGAAATGAGTGGAATGAAAGAGAGAGGGAAGACCAAGGGGGTGCCTGTAAATTTTACCCAACCATCGGTGCACACGTGATGCTCATGTGCTTTGTATTCCACGCTGGCTGCTGCCAATGCCTGCCACGTAGGATCTAATCACTTGACAACGGGATTTGGATGCACAGTGAACTGCTTATAAAGTTTATGTACCTAAAAATGCATTTTGAGAGTTCATGGACCTGAATGACACCTGCCCAAAAGTTAATGGACCTGTGGTGCATTTTGCTCAAAATTAATTATAGCTACTGGACAAAGCTTGTTGTAGTTGACCTACTGTGGTATCAAATTGCAAAGCTTGTTATTACTAAACCACATAATATAAAATGCAGCCATAAGCAATGGCGTTATTTCCCTTCCATGTCAACTTATGCAAACACCTAACACAAGCATGCAAGTACGGTGCCTAATTTGACTTTGCCGAACATTTGTTGACATAGCGGATTTGAGCTCTTTAGGCATTCCCTCATGAGTCCCCCTATTGATCAATCATCATGGCCATCCAAGATCAAGCTTGAGATTTGACAAACAAACTCAGACGGAGCAAGCAGAGAAGGCCACAATCTGTACACAGTGAAGTTGTAGTTTTGCAGCAGCAAAGTGTCAAAATAGTTGTACTTCTATGTATGACACGATCAAAACAGCTCTAGTTAGTTCTACATATCTTTTTGCAATAGAGTTGATCAAAGTCGCCATTGGCCAGCCATAACACGCTTGCCGGCCGTTCACACTCACGCACCGCCGCCGTGGTAGTGCCGCCGGCGCTCCTCGTCCAGCTGCGTGGCCACGGCGAGCCCGTGGAGCCTCTGGGCAACACGGTCGGGGTCGTGCCGGCACCGCTTCCGCGATTCCTCAACGATGGCCCCCTCCTCCTTCATCCCCAGTCTGTGCGCGATCGCCTCGAGCGCCGGGACGCGGCTCTCGCCGCTCTCCAGCGCCGCCCTCATCTCGTCCCAACGGTCGCCGTAGCAGTAGCGGAGGAAGTCCCGGCACTCGGGGAGAGGGAACAGCGCCTCCAGCGACCGGTGGCCGCCGCCGTCTCCGTCGCCGTCGCCGTGCGAGGTACGACGACGGGGCAGCAGCTCCGTGACACGATCGCTTGTGGCCACCAGCTTCGAGTACCCGGTCTGGAACTCCCACTCCTGCCGGAACCGCCGGAACTCGTCGTCCCGCTCCGGCTGCTGCTGCTCCGGCCCCGCCGCCGTCCCCGCGCTGGAGCCTTTGCCTCCGTTGGCGGCGCGCCGCCGTGGTGGCTTCCTTTGTTGTCTCTGCTGTACGCGTGATGGACGCCGGTGGCGTCGGCGCCGAGGACCTGCGCCGCGGCCGCGTTGCCCGAGAACTCGCCGTTGCCGCTGCGGGGCTTCTTGGCTCTGGACCGCGGCGCGTAGTCGTATTCATCGTCACAGCGCTGCGGCGGCGCTGCCCGTGACCCGCCGCCTGAGCTTTCACCGATGCGGAGGAGCGCGTCCCGTCCGCGGCCGGTGCCATCGTCGTCGCCGCGGCGCTTCTTGACGTTTCTCACCTCCAGCACGGCGATTTCATTGTCGTGTTGCCGGCCGTTGCCGCCACCGTCGGCGCGAGGCTTCGGCTTCTTCGCATCTGGCATGCCAGCCGCGGCGTGCGGGGCGGCCGCCACCGCACGGTTGCGCTGCCGTCGGGCAATGGCAGGGTCGTGCCGTCGCGCGCAGGCATCGTCGTCGTCGGCGCGAAGCTTTGTCTTAGCATCGGGCAAGCCGGCGTGCGAGACGGAGGCCGCCGCCGCCGCGCGACTGCGCTGCCGTGCCGGCGGTCCACCACGCGCTTGCTGCTGCTGCTGTTGCTGCCGCTTCCACTCCTCCTCCCGGGGGAACCACGCGGTGGCGAACGCGTGGAGCAGGCCGACGTGCGCCGGGCCGAACGCTCGCTTGGCCCTGCCGTAGATCTCGTCGGCGAACATGTCCTCGCTGCCCTCGGCCTCGGACAGCACGGCGAGGAACCTGTCGTGGATCACGGGGCCCGCGGTCTCGTGCACGCGCTTGACGAACGTTAACGCCCGGGCCCCGTCGTCGTCGTCGGCCAACCGGAGTCGGCGGCCGTCGTCGACCAAACGGTGGTGGTGGTTTCGCGCTGCTGCGGCGACGTTTGGCGGCGCTTCTTCTGGCGCCGCCGCCGGGGTCTGCTGCGTCGGCGTGTTCCTCCTTTCGCTCCCCCTGCGGCTGCGGCTGCGGCGCGGCGTCGTCAAGGCGAGGCCTTCGTCCACGTGGACGTCCGCGGTGACGGGGGTGTGGACCACGGCGGTGAACCTGCGGAGCACGCCGGGGTGTCCCCGGAGGAGGTCGGCGGCGCGGGACCCGACGGCGTGCTTGTCGCCGCCGTGCGTTGCCAGTCCAGAGAGGAGCTTCACGAACTGGATTTGGACGGCCGGGGACGCCCTGAGCTCCGCCAGGATCTCATCGATGATGGCCACGCTTTCAGCGATCTGTTTCGTTGGATACGCCGCCGCCGGCCGGCGGCTGCTGATGGTCCGCCATTGCCGGTGTTTGGTTTAGATCGTCGCGACAGCAAGATCGATCGACAAGCCAACCAAAGTGGTGGTGTTCTTCTTCCTCGATCGTCTTGTTCAGATCTTGTCCATTTAAAATGAGAAGAAGATGAGCAATGGCGTGGCAGAATGTATGGATCCAAGAAATACTAGGTTAGTTGTTCTTGTTGGATCTTCGGAACCGAGGAGAGGTAAGTGTCCCCGGTTGCTGCACGATAAGTATATACGTATACGTATATATAGTGCAATACAACAAACACAAGAGTCCGGTTGCTGCACGAGCACGATGCATAACACTAAAAAAGTTTCGAATACAAATAGATTTGGATTTTTTTTAAAAAAATAGCTTTTTTTGTGGTGGGGGGTGGGTGGGAGGGGTTTGCTCGGTTTGGCACAGCAGGAAAAGGGAGAAACTGGACTGGGAACAAAAGGCCATAGCGCAGGATGAAGGTTCCGGGCAGGCCACTCACTTCTTCCGTGTTGGGCTGGTTTCGGTTGGATCAGGTTTTAGGCACAACTTGTAGCCCTGGTCTAACTTAAGGCCTGTTTAAGACTGCTTCATCACTCTACTAAAACCACTTATGATCCACTAACTTTACCATGGAAATCTAGAGTTTCTGGAGTATTTCGTTTGGTGCTCCACACAACACCCTAAGGGTGTGCTTGGTTGCCGAATGGGGTTTGCATCGTATATCCGGATGAGGATACAGGTTGAATAGAACCATACTTTTAGAGAAAGAGGGTGTTTGGCCATGTGCATGAGCAGATGCAAAAATCTAGAAAGTTGTTTGGTTATGTGCACGAGCACCTTTGATGCTGACATGTGGACCCTGCACCCATCCCTCCATCAGCCTAGCTGGCTATTGAAGCTTGATTTGGATTGTCCTCCAAAGCTAGGACCCCACTACATATTGCATGAGGGGAGCAGGGTTGGAATAGTGAAAACAGAGGTTGAAGCAACCTTTTCTTGTAACATATACAATTGAGCGCATGCAAGTATATGGTGGAAGCTGAAGAACCAAACACACTCTACTCGTTTTTTTCAGAGTGGAGCTTATGGAACTATCTCTGTTTGGTCCGTAGCGAGGTTAGGAGCAGAGTTGAAAAAGATAAACCGGAGTCGTTTCAAATCAGCTTTTACTTGATGTTACGGGTCTAAAATAATAGACCGAGCTTACCCGATACATTAGTTGAATCTGCTTGGGGAATTTTTCATGTTGGTTCATCTTGCAGGTGTACCCGATGCACTGCCTGAAATCTTCATGCATTCATAAAAATTGTTGACCACAGTTGTAAAAACTTTCAGGAATTGTATGGTCAAAATGGATATCATTTTGAGCCATAGATAAAATGAGTAATTTGGTGCGGCAAATCCTGTTGCGAAAATTATTCCAATAAAAATAAAAATCACCGTGGAAAATAAAATACATCACCTCTTTATTGCATACTGAATGCATGATAAAAGCAAATCCTTACATCCAAGCATATTATTATTCATTAAATACCTAGGAGTACACCACGTGTAAAAAAAACATAAAGACATTACATTTCCGTGTGGCTAGTGTACCTTCTTCAGTTTTCGGCAACCATAAAATGCTACGTGTATATGCATGCATATAGACATCACTAGATAGGGTTTAAACGTCCTAAACACTATTTCGGATAAAACTGATATGAGTGTATGCAAAAATATTACTCCCTCCGTCTCTGAAAGAAGTGATTTCTAGAGTTGTCCTAAGTTAAATTTTTTAAACTTTAACTGAATTTATAGAAAAAACCATTAAAATTTATGTTATCAAATTAGTATAATTAGATTTGTCATAGAATATATTTTCATAAAGTTATGTCGTAGATGTTATTACTCTTTTCAGTTTGACTAGCACGTTTTCTAGGAATCAGTCTTTTCAGGGACGAAGAGAGTAGTAACTAACAGTGAAAACCGAGACTTAATTTGATGGCATCATGTTAGAGACATGAGAGGCCTCTCGGTGGAAAGTGACACACCTTCGTTCAATATCTTCCTCCGTCTAGTGAAATGACAAGAATTCTTTTGCTAGGATGACCAAGCTACTGCTGTTTTAGATCAGCCTCCTTCGACGTTTGATAGGAGCATGTTGTCTATATGTTTAAACTCTTCTTCTCAATATAATGATATCCAAATTTTTTGTGTATACAAAAAAGGAAATGATAAGAATTATAAGCTGTTCAAATCTATTATAAACAACCAAGTCAAAACTAATTCCATTGAAACACAATACATAGGCCACAACAACGGGCCAAGCTAAGGTGGTGCTTTATTTTGTATCTTCTCTAGTTACAGTGAAATGCATCCTTAGCAGCAAACATGTTGGTCACTTACTTGGTTGTAAATAAAAAAGGACGGTTCAGATCGCGTGCAAGTGCAGCTGGTTTACTGTCAATGAAAACACCAATACGACCAAAAAGACATTTGGCCCGGCCCGTCTGAGAGACTTTGAGACATGCATGGCTGGTCAACCGGCCGCTCGTCACCACGTCCAGCTTTGCGGTGACGTAGCTAGCACAATGATTGGCTAGCTAGCTAATCCTGCACTCAAGCTTTATAGGTAAGACGCAGCACATGGTATTATTTCTAAGACTGCTCAGCATACTGTACAATCTTCCATGTGAAATAGATAAAGGGGCCCCCTGTATGCAATACAATAGTCATGTATACAACTCAGCACAACCTTCCAATGTCCATACCCAAGGATCCAGTTGTGTCTCACATGCATGCTCCAACTCAGCCCCAATGATGAAGGCCACCTTGAGGAATGATCCGGCGTGTAATCATTTGGTGAGCCATGACGACCAAACTGATGGTGTGTGCATTGTTTCACATGCCAAGATACACACATGTGTGTTGTAAAGTCTCCTGAGTTGTTTAGTTCTGCTTACCCCCATTCCCATTTGTGTTCTCTTTTCACCCACTTAGTTGTTCCTTTTAATGTCGATTGGAGATCATGTATTGCCATCTTTGTATTTGGGTTGGTAGCATGTGTTAGAACAGGAGGTATTTGTACAAATTGTTACCTCAAATGAAAGTGTGACATGTACGTAATTAGCTCGCTATATATTATAGGATGTTTTTGTGATAATTATGTCGAAAGTAGAGCACAGCCAAGTCTAACTACATCCTAGAAGACACTACAAATGGAAAATTTAAAGTGTAGTTTTTCCATTTCCATTTTATATAGTATTTTCATCCATTTATTTTAGTTTTCATCCATTTAATTTAGAATTATGGTAGCCATTCCATCAGAATTGTTATTCTCTTTTCTTTAACATCTGTTCGCTTGGCACATTTATTTTCTCCATGCACATGACTATGTGTTCCTTCTCCTTGCCCACTCCCACCAAGCTGACGCTACTATCCGCTAAAGACACCTTGATTGTCGTCATTTATTGCTACTCACCTTGTTTTTTTTTTGCTCTCTCACCCATCAGCGCCGTCCACCTCGATCCTCTATGCATCTATGGCCAATGACATCTCTTTCCCTTTCCTCCACACCTGGATCTTTGCCTCCTACATCCTAGAAAGCCCCTTGAAAGTTTGTCAACCATTAAGAGTTTGTTTGCTTTGGCTCTGATAAATTTGCATGCGCACAATCTGCCCAAGAGGCTTCAAAACACACAACCCCTATTCCTTTCATGAAAACTCACTAGATTTATAATGCCTACTAAGCTCTTAGTTGATTTTTCGTGTTTGAAACTTTCAGAGTGTAAAATAAGAGTGCCCTACAAATAGAATTATAGCATCATGGACAAGATACTACCATCCCACAGCTTAATTGTGGCAAGCAATATTCTAGAACGAGTACACAAACATTATTATAGCCGGCAGGCCCTTTCAAGACTCAAGAGCCAAGCTGTAAACCTAAGCACAGCAAAAAACCTCCCCTGCTCTTAAGCTTCGTCAGCCCCCCTCGCTCTCCTCGTTCCATCCCCCCCGCCCTCTCTCTCTCTCTCTCTCTCTCCCTGCGCCAACTTCCCCTGCTCTGCTCTCCAATACCAGGCGAATTCCTCGTCTTCCTCCACCGTCGGAGCTTCGTCTTCTCCGGCTCCCCCGTCGCCCTGATTCGCCGCCCGGCTCTCCCCCCTTCCGCCGGAAAGGGGGGAAATTCATGGCGAGGCTAGTAAGTATGTCTGATCACTGTGTCTTGTCGAATCCTCCGTGCCCGTGCCGTGGGTTTCCTCCGCGAAAGGAGCCTCTTTTCTTGCTCGCCGCCGCCTCCTACGAAATGGGTGCTCTGGGTTTGCTGTTCGGTGCCGTGTTCCAGCTGGGGGGATGGATGCCCGGCGCCCCGGCCCGGGTCTCGATTCGCTCTGCTTTCGTCACCCACTCCAAATCGGGATCTTCCTGTTGCACGCGTGACGCGTCCCCCTTGAGATCTTGCGATTAAACGCGCTGTTCTTGTTGCGCGTATTGATTGCGGAGCTTCCGTGCTGGATTCACGGTAACAGTGGTGGTACTGAGCACTGACCGGTTGCTTTGCTGTGCTGGTTGTAGGTGGTGGCTCTGGCATTGGCGGTGGCGATCGTGGTACTCGGCCTGGCCATTCGTGCGGAGGCGGCGGAGCCACAGTGCGCGCGGCGCGGCCGCGGGGCCGCGCCGACGCGGCCGCACAGCGTGACGATCACCGAGTTCGGTGCGGTCGGTGACGGCGTCACCCTCAACACGGTGCCGTTCCAGAACGCCGTCTTCTACCTGCGCTCCTTCGCCGACAAGGGCGGCGCGCAGCTGTATACGTTCCCAAGGGCCGGTGGCTCACCGGCAGCTTCAATCTCACCAGCCACCTCACCCTCTTCCTGGAGAGTGGCGCTGTCATCGTCGGCACCCAGGTTGTCCACCTCATTCTTGCAGTTGCCTTTTCTCTCCTTTCATCGGCATGGGCATTTTGCTGTGCATTGGTTGGATGGAGTGGACTCCAATTCCGTTCCGTAGATTTGTGTACCACACCTAATATTTCCGTTTTTCATCGGCAGTAGGTGTTTAGAATGTTGGTTGGCCGTCAATTCCCCTACTCGATCTATGTGCACATAGGCTGAATAGATGGGGTATTGCTGCATGATTTCTGGTTTACCTATCGTTTTCGATTGCATTTGCATTGAGAGTTGCTAGCGCCGCAAGTAGTTCTAGTGGCCAGCTCATGTCATCATTTGTTTGTTTGTTTGGATATGGTTGGTGGAAGATGTCCTACTGGGTGATGTTTTTCCAGCCTTCCTGGTAAGTGTCATGGGTGAGGCTTCTTTTTCTATGAGTTTACCACCTGGAAAATACTTTGCTTGGGAGTGAGATACATGTTCTGGTCTTCCACATTTTCGTGAAGTACTACAACATTCCACATTCTTTCGGATCTTTGCTAGTGTAGTGATATGTGACTTTGCTAATCGACAGGACTGTTGGATGGTGACATGTAGCTATCGATGTGAGGGCAGTAGCTAAGGAAAGACAAATAGCATTTGCATTGATTTGAAGTCAAGCTGCTTTCTCTATTCTTACCTCAATTGGTAGTAGTTGTACTGGGCTGATTGGGATTGTTTGTCTGTAATATTATAGTTTTCAGCGTTTTTGTTCTGTTGTATCCTTGTGAAGTTTGATTTGTTCGGAAAGAGCAGTCTAATATCTTTAATAGGCACCTCAAAACTTATAAAATTGAAAAGGAACACATATTTGTATGCATTTCATTTTTTTTTTTTCCGCTTATAGCTGTGAAAAAACATGCCTTACTTATCACCAGTTAAATATTTAAACTAACTGTATGTACTTGTGTTCTTACTTCAGGAGGTTTCACAGTGGCCTGTTGTTGAACCTTTGCCATCATATGGACGAGGAATGGACCTTCCAGGTTCGAGGCATCGAAGCTTAATAAACGGGCAGAATCTAGTTGATGTTGTAATTACTGGTAAGCGCAATCTTAATTTACACTTGTTTTGAGACATATGTGTATTTTATCTGGTAGTTATTTGATTTCCATACTTTAAATACACTTGTTTCAGGAAACAATGGAATAATTGATGGCCAGGGTTCTACATGGTGGAACTGGTTTCGTTCAAATAAGTTGAATTATAGCCGCCCTCATCTCGTGGAGTTTGTAGATTCTGAGCAAATCGTCATTTCAAACATAACATTTTTAAATTCCCCTGCTTGGAGTATACATCCAGTGTATTGCAGGTATGCTAACATTGTTTGCATCTATAGAATTTGCTCTGCTCTGTTCTGCTTAATGTTTGAGACACAGATCGACCAAAATTACTTACAGACATGTTTCTCTTGTTTTTCCACCAGTAATGTAGTGGTCCATAGTATCACGATTCAGACTTCATTGGATGCTCCACTTAATCATGGAATTGTTCCAGGTAATGCAGGATTTGTATCATCATTGATTCCTTACCTTAGTCAAAATCCATGTGACCTTATCATCTATAGCTTTTGTTTTGACATGTATCCTGAGTTTCATCTACTTAAAGTATGTCGTATGTCTTTTATTAAGACACAATTTACTAGCCAGTTTCAGTTGTGACTGTTCAATGGAGACAGCAAATTCTTTTATGCTCTATATTAAACATTTTTACCATTACCTGAGGTGATTTGCTGCAGAACCGCTGAGGCCAAAAATTGATTTATTTCTGTGTTGTTTTTTCTGTAGATTCATGTTCAAATATGTGCATCGAGGACAGCAGTATCAGGGTTAGTCATGATGCCATCTCATTAAAAAGTGGGTGGGACAAGTATGGCATTGCTTTCGGAAGGCCAACCTCAGACATTCACATTAGCAGATTGGATCTGCAATCGTCATTGGGTGCTGCTCTTGCATTTGGGAGTGAGATGTCTGGCGGGATCTCAGATGTGCACGCGGACCACCTCCTTATCCACGGTTCAGCCAAAGGCATCTTCTTCAAGACTACACTGGGCCGCGGAGGCTATATTAGAGATACCGTGATCTCAGACGTCCAAATGGAAGATGTTGACGTCGCCATTGCATTCACCGGTGATTGGTCAAGCCACCCAGATGACCATTTCGACCCGTCTGCGCGCCCACTGATCAGCCACATCACCCTGAAGAACATGACTGGAACAAAAATCTCAGCCGCTGGCGTTTTGTCGGGAATTGCTGGCGACCCATTCACTGACATCTGCCTCTCCAACATCAATTTCTCGCTAGCTGATTCAGCCAGCTCCACCTCCTCCTGGTCTTGCTCCAACATTTCTGGATACTCCGAGCTGGTCTTTCCTGAGCCTTGCCTGGATCTGCAAACCCCATCCTCGAACGCTTCCGTCTGCTCCAGCCTCCCTAGCCTCCACGCCGTCGCAGCAGCGTAAAAATGCATAGAGTACAGAGTGTTCATCCTTTTCCTATTCCCTGCTCCTTGTACAATTCAGAGAATCTCTCAAGCCTTTTCCTCCCCCAAAAAATTCTTTAAAGCTAGGCGCGCCCGACGTCAAAGCTGCGAGGCTCTGTCAGCATACATACATTCTGCATGGCCTTCTTGTGGGGGGATGGCAAGCCTGGCGGGCGCGGTCGACATCGAGCTGTTAATCTGCTTGTACAGTTAAGATTTGTTCATTCAATCTGTAAGAAAAAAATTTTGTGGTAGAGAGGGTTGAGTTGTGTTGAGTCCAGAGAGCGAGCTGCTTCATACGATTGTCGATTTGGTGATGAATGGAAATAAACACGTCATGAATTCATGATTCAGTGGCTCCTGTATACTACTATCTGCTGTCAACTGTCATCCTTGTGGGCAACCATCCATTCCATCCAATAATCCAACAACCAAGCAGCAACAGCTCACATGTTCTCCTGGGATGCCCAGGCTGGCTGGCTGGAGTAGGCCAGGCCCCCTCCCTCCCGTTGCTGCCAAATAAATTGGCGTCCATGGAGTTTGTTGGACCGATCGATGTCTGTCCATGACCGTGCTTGGCGGCCATGGCCTACACTGTGGGGGTGGCTGGGTGGGGGAGGTTTCATTGGCTTCGCTTTGTCGCCATGCACTTGCGGCGGGCCGCTGAGCTGGCGCCGTCTTGGGGGCCGCCATTTGTGCAAGCTCCAGCCGGCAGCCGCATCTCCTCTTGCTTCACTTGCGGTGGCCAAATGCAATGAAAGGCGGTGGTGAGCCGGTGAACAGAAGAACCATCAGGGGAGCTGAGCTGGCACCGATTATCTGATTAGCTGGTGATGCTGCCTGCTGGCGTTTCTTGTATTTATGTGGCTTCATTCATCGGTGGCAGCATGTGAAAGCCTGCTGTTTTTTCTTGAAACACTGAATGTTCTGCAGCTGCTGCTGGATGACCCCCAAATGCCATGAATGGCTCTGTACCGCAGTGAGCTGCTGGTACCGAAGCTGCACTGTTTTCCCCTAATGGAGGTGAGCAGGAAACAGAATGTTGCGCCAAAACTTGGAAAGAGGATACTCATTGGATACCGAGCAGATTGCAGATGCTGGCTCAGCTCAGCTCAGCCTCTGGTCAAACAAAAGTCACTGAAGAACAGGGCTGATCATGTCATGTGGTGCGACATTGTCGTTGTGTTGTTTGTATTGGGCGTGTTCAGTTCGCCCAAAATTTTTGGGCACAAATTTTTGCCCCTTTTGCGGTACATATTTGAAGTATCAAATGTGAACGAAATAAAAAACTAATTACACAGTTTGATTGTAGACGACGAGACGCATCTTTTAAGCCTAATTACTTAATGATTAGCCATAAGTGCTACAGCAACCCACATCATTATCTTTAAGTGCTACAGTAACCAAATGATTTGTCTCGTCGTTTCCAAGTGAGTTATGAAATTAATTTTTTAATTAGTGTCTAAAATTCCCTTTCGAACATCCGGTCAAATATCCGATGTGACACCCAAAATTTTTCAACTCCCTCAGCTATGTATCACTGTATCAGCGCAAAAGGAAGTTCAGATGGGTGTGTCTGGTCTGCTGCAGAGTGCAGCAGGCCTTGGTTGAATCCAGTCAAAGCAAGCAGCGGATGAGCCGCTGGACGCGCAGGCGAATCATCAGTCTCCTGCCATGTGCCAACTGAGGATTACTGTTCCAGTGGGTCATTAGTTTTTACTACTACTGATGAGTGATGAGTATAGAAGTAATTATACCCTGGGTTTTCACCTCCCGTTCACAACTCTTTTGGAGTATCTTCCGCCAAAAAAGATGACTTTTTTCCTTATTTTTCCTTTTTTAAAAAGAAGAAGGAGAAGAAGGAGATGGAGAAGAAGAAAACAATGGAGAGGAAAATGGATCTGTGGGCGTGACCTTTGCAATGATATGCATCCAGCCAACTGTATTATGACAGACAAATACGGGACCAAGAGCCAAGAGTAGTAGTACAGTACAGGACTGCCGGCAGGCATCCAATAATTTCTCCAGACCGTATAGCGTATAGCGTATAATCTACAGTTTCCAGAGTAGTAGTATTGGTGACGCATAAATGCTCACATGACACATTCCAGTCCTCTACCGGTATTTTGCTGTACACATAAATGCATAAATGGTCAGATTGACCAGATCACTCCTATGGATAAAAATCCGTCCGTTAACAGTGTAAAAATTCGCCGTGCCACTGACTGACATGCAGGACACCAGTTTTCTATGGGCACTTTTATTTTTTTAAGGCACAATAGAATTATAGAAAGTAGAATAAAATAAATAAAGGTTTTTGCTGCGGTACTCCGAAACGACTATGGATCGTCCATTTATTCCGATCCAACGGTCATGATCATCTGTTACCTTCTAAGAGGTAACAGTATTTATCTAATTTTTATTTGATAAAAATAGCGTAAATAAGGAAGGTTTGAAATATTAAAAATCTTTTTTAAGATTTGGTTGATGCATGTGGAAATCTTATGGATTTAGATTATCACGGCATGCAAGATGCAAGATGCGATTTTTGGGGTGCCGTAAATATTTGAACGTGCAAAAATCCAGTGTTCTTGAGGCGCACATCCCTGTTCTAAATCTGATTTGGAGGGCTGGAGGATATATCTAGTGCTGCAAAGCCTAGAACCAAGCGAAAAACCGCAGAATTTAGCGAATTTGTGTTTGACATCTCACTGGCGGTGTTGCCGCCGGCGTCACGTTAATCGGCACAGGAGGTGGCGCCGGCGGCCGGTGACGAGAGAGCCGACGATGGCACGGGAAGCCGTAGCGCCACCCAAGGTTCCGTGGAGAAATCGGATTGACACATGAGGAATAAGAGGTGCGAAGCGCTTGGTCGCGCTGCTTCGCATTGCGAGGAGGGGCGCGAGATTGGGGAAGCCGAGCGGGGATTTCGGGAACCGGCGGCGCGAGATTGGGGAGCCGCGCGGATTTCGTGGAGCGGCAAATATGTGGCGTGCGAGAAAGCGGCGCGTGCGAAGTTCGGCGCGAGGAGAGTTTGGAAGGCACGCGGGGATTTCCCTCCCATGATTAGGGGAATGCGGCTGATTTATTTTTGTTTTTCTTATATTTATTAATTTATTTAGTAATTAATTTAATTGTGAAAAATCAACGATCCGGATCGATTATGAGATATTACCTCCTTATGGGTAAACGGAGTTACCTGAGCAAGGCCCATAAATAAAAACGCCAAATCTACTCCCTCCGTCTCATGGAGTATGTCGCCCGGAAAACGTGTTTGTGAGGGGGGCACGGTTTTCCAACGATAAAATCTATGCGACAGAGGGAGCAGTGGACTAGATAAGGATTCTTCAAGTGTTTCTCTGACAAGTTGTACAAATAGAATACTCCTAGAATAGAAGCGCGGTCAGAATAAAACTATAGTTTAGTTTCCGCTTTTTAGTAGTGTAAACAGGGGATGGGAATGAGTACAGTTTACTACTCTAAGTATGCTTAAAAAAAGTGCAGTCAGAAGTTTTATTGATTTTATATGTTTGTAACAGCTTTATGCAGTACTTGTAACAGCTTTATGCAGTACTCAACTCACTGACATTCCCATCTTAACTGACGGTGAAATTGGAACCACCACTGTAGCAGGATGTCACCAACTCGCACACTACCGGGAACTCTGACAGACCTTGCTCCCATATTATCTGTTTAGTTTACTTTGTATCCTTTGCTTGTTTGTGAAATTGTTATTGTTATATATGCTAGCTCATGTGGTTTGGTTGATTCTTTTTTTTGAAACAGTTGGAGTATGAGCTGCAGAGAGAGATCTCTGACATCTTGATTCAGAACTACGTTTGCGGTCTGCGCCAAAGAGATGAAGTTGTGGGAGCATCAGAACTGCATCAGCACTCTGAACACGAATTGGGCAGAAAAGGTTGGCCAGACTTACAGTTGACACAGCATCTTCCAGAATGCCTGCCTTCTTGGCTCATCCCCTCCAAGTTCCAATTCCAAGGTTCATGCTAGTCACCTCACCAAATCCTTGTCGACTCCATGTTCGATCCAATCAGGTCTGCTTACCAACTTTCTTAGGTCTTCTTTTTTATCCCGGAGTAGCTAGTTCTGCCTGTCTGATACCAGTTAGATTCCGTGCTGCGGCCCATCCAATTTTCATCACTAAATGCTCCAGATTCTCCCACACAGAATTCTAATAAACAAAGGCCATTTCTTGGTTCCCAAATCCAACAAAGGGAAGCAATATCATGAGAGAATTATTTCTTTGACCCTAAAAAAGTGCCTCTTAGTTTGTTGGTCCTTATTTTGTCGAACTTAGTTATTTGGCCCTAAAAGAGTTTTGTTTGGTTTCTTGGCCCTTCCGTTAGTTTGATAGGATAACGGTGTTAAGTTGTATGTGAAATTAGTATTTTGCCTCTGGTGCTAAATAAATTTTTGCCTCTATTGCTAAATAAAATAGTTCAAACCTACCGATACATTTTACATGTCTTTCACTGACTATCTAAAATGCATATGAAATTGACAATTATAATCGAAAAGACTCGCAAAAAAAAATCCAAAAGGTACGTGTCTTTCACTGACTATTATATTCGGCACCAGGAGAAAAATAGCTAAGTTCGGCAAAAAAAAAAAAAAAAAAAAAAGGCAGCAAACTAAAGGCACTTTTTTAGGGCCAAGGAAATAATTCTCTCTAATATCATACTGTTGCTGAGCCACATTCTACTATAAAATGGATTCAAAATTTTCAACCAACTAATGAGAAATGTTTTTTTAGTAGAAGAGAAATGGGTAACCACATCTGTCTAGACTAGGTACAGCAGTGTTTCCTTTTTCTTTGGGCCAAGACGGCCTTGGTGTAAACCTGTCCAACCGAGATCATGTTGGCGTAGCTGGGCCTTGCCCAAAATCTCTCTCGCATCAGTTTCTTGGATCGGACCGGCCGTCCAGCATTTTTGGGCTTGTATTTTTTTGGACTTTTTTTTTTGTCATCGTCAGCAACAAGAAATAGCCGTAATTTCACAAAAAAAAGACTGATAAATTAATCATCATCAGCAAACCACACAAGGCGCCCCTAATCCTGCCCTTCTAGAATCCCAGATTGCTACCAAAATCCCATAAGTCCTGTATAAGCAGAGGAGTCACACGAAACTAGCACCTGATCAGACTTTAGTTTCTGCCCTACATGGAGTGCTTGAAATACAAACACAGTGCGGCGTCCAAGCAAAGCAGAAAGCACTGTTCGTTGACCATGACCCAAGCATGTCAGCCCTTCTAGATCGTATCCAACGCTGATGAAGTCTGAACTAATTTTATCTGAACTCGATCGGTGTCGTCGTCAGCATCGAAGGACGTCCCAACTCCCAATTCTGAGTTTTCCCGGTCCAAACCATGTGACATCTGCGCAGTCCAAGCTCGTGGTCGCCTCAGAACAACTCCAAATCCAAAGTATAAACAACTGCAGAAAATAATCGAGAGAATTTCCTCATTGTCACTCAAACCTATAATACTCTCTTCATTGCTATCCAAATTGATAGACATGAGGATGCTTCAATTTTTGTTGTAATCGTACTGGTAACTTAATTATCACCATCTATAGATGCACTTTAATTTTATGGTTTTCTAATTAATATGTCAGTTCCTAGACACTTTGTTCTGTTTGCTAAATACTAAAATAATAAATAGATTACCCTGGCAACACAAAAGTCACAATTTGAATTTCTCAAATCAATGGGAAGTATACAATTTGCTAGAAATTTTCAAGCGAGCGAATACAAGGAGACTAGAAAAACGAACAGCACAAGACGATTGATTATGAGCTCTTCTAGAACCCCAAATGAAATGACTTTCGATGCAACCGGGACAACACAGAGAGGCCAACACGCAACTACTGCTGTTCTCAAATGTTTGTCAGCAACTGAGCATCAGCTCTGCTCCGAATCATATCTACAAATTCATAAATAAACCATACATTTGAGGTCTAAGTATTATATATATAAATTCATAAATCATATCCAGAGGACTACAGGGCCAAGGTACCTGATTGACAAAGAGGACACATTCTTCAAAGATTAAAAACGCCAAATCAAAGAAAATTAAATTAAGGTATCTGAACCACCCGACCAGATTGATCTTGTAAGGCCAGGGCCTCATGACTTTGAAAGTTGGGTCATGCTCACGCATTATGGGAACAGTTTTGATTTGTGTCAACACATAGCTTAGTCTGTGTTAACCGTTTAATTTGTGTCATTGCATGCCTGTTTGTGTGTTTTTTAGGATAATTTGCTTTGCATTAGTACGTAGTAAGGTCTCGTTTGGTATAGCTTAGCTTCAGCTCAATAAGCAGCAGTGAACGCTAAAGCGGTTTTGGTAACTAATGCATCAGGCAAGACAACTTTTGATGATAGACAAAAAAAATGATCGTAATACCATTCTCTTTTTTTCTGTTCTCCTATGCCTTCTCTTTTTTTCCTCTCTTCTCCTATTTCTTCTTCTTCTTCTTATCCACTAGGCCTTCTTTCTTATCCGCTTCCCGCTTATCTCCCCCATTCCGCCCGAATGCCCTGTAGGTCATGGCCCCTCCATAATGCCACGCCCTAATGTCCATACACCACTATGATGCTGGTTGCGTCTTGTACCTCAGCAATCGTGCCCCAATTGCTAAGCCCTTGCATGCCTTGCGTAGTTGAGATTGCACTCCTAGCAAGGAGGTCGCGTCGCATGTCCAACCTAGGGCAAATCAAACCTCCGTGCACGGTGGGGCCCACCAAGCTAGTGTGAGCTAGGAGAAGATGCTATTTTTAACTTCACCCCTGCACCAATCTCTTGTATCCAAGAGCTATACATGTGAGTTCTTTTACCCGTTTTAGCATAAAACACCTTCAAACAACTCGTAGACTTATTTAATTAGAAGCTCTGCCAAACAGGGAGGGAGGGTCTTTTTAAGTGTGTAGCTGTGTATATAAACATTTTACGCCAACGCTCTCGTGCATGTGATCAGCAGCCCCTTCTAGAATCCCATGTCGACGACTCTGCAATCCTCCAGCTTACCCTAATCCATGTGAACAGAACAGGTCACACATAATCGTCTTTCTTCAACACTTGTGCTAGTCTGCTACACCATGTACTTTGTTACTATTCTCTATATATTCATATCCACCTCCGAATTCTCTGACCAACAACAGCCTCTGAATTTTTTTCTCACGGTCCAAACCACGTGATCTCTCCGCCGGCCGGGGCCCCAGAATTCCAAGTCACCCAGCGCCGGTCCGACTCCGATCGACCGAGCTGCCACGCACGCACCCTTCTTCTATATAAGCAGTAGCTCTTGATCACTAACTGTCAGCTCAGCACAGCTCAAACACTTGCTTCCACTGAGAAGTAGCAGCAGCCTAGCAGCCTAGCAGCACGATGGTGGCCAGCAGCATCACCGACGAGATCGCCGTGGCCGTCCCGGCGGAGCGGCTGTGGAAGGTGGCCTTCGGCGCGACCAAGTCGGCGCTCCTGCCCAAGGCCTGCGCCGGCTACATCGACGCCGTCGAGGTCGACGGCGACGGCGGGCCCGGGAGCGTCACCACCATGAAGCTCAACCCATGTATGTGTCTCTCCATTCGCGTGTCACTAACCAACTGAGCTGCTGACCCCGTGCGTGCCTGCTGCCGTTTGCACTTTGCAGCGCTGGGCGAGATGAAGACGCTCAAGAGCCGCGTGGTGGCGGTCGACGCGGCGGCTCGCGTGGTCAAGACGGAGGTGCTGCAGGGCGGCTCGGTGAGCGCGCAGCTCAAGACGAACGTGAGCGAGGTGAAGGTGGAGGCCGCCGGCGACGCCGCCTCTGTCGTGAAGGTGAAGGTGGAGTACGAGCGCCACGACGGCGGGCCGCTGGCGCCCGAGGACCAGGCCAAGATCTCGCAGGGGTACGTCAAGCTCGTCAAGATGGTCGAGGCGTACCTCGTCGCGCACCCCGACGAGTTCGCCTGAGCAGAGAGAGAGAGCCACGGCCGGCGGCGACGCAGCGCAGCTGGCTGCTGGGAAGAAAGCACCCGTGTGCTGTTCTGGTTTGGAATAATGATGGGGGAGCAAGTGCTCCTCCTCTGTTTGGTCGCTTCGCTTTGCTTCCGAGGGGGATCCAGTATGCATACACGTTTGTCAGTTTGTGTTTGTGACAGGAACATTTGTTTGTGTTCTATTCTATACATATACGTACATAATAATATTGTGTACCCTTGCTGCTGCAAAGTACATAAATATATGTAATATGACTACTTCGTGACATGAGTGTTTTTGTTTGGAATAATGGCAGCAAGTGTGTTCCTCTGCTTGGTTGCTTCGTTGTGCACTGTGAGGTGAATCGAGTATAGATGTTGAGCTGTTTCAGTTTGTGAGAACTAGTTTTGATCCTGGCCGCTAAAATTAGCACTATGTTTGGATACTAATTACAAAAACTGAACTTGAACTAATTTTAAAATTAATTGCATAAACACTGACAAATTAGTGAGACGAATCTATAAATCTTAATTAATTTATAATTAGCACATGTTTACTATAGAACCATATGAGCTAGTTGGGATTAATAGATTCGGTTCACCAATTAGTCACCACTTATTTGAAACTAGCTCACATTTCAACGCTTGGTCTTTTCAAGTAGCATCTAAACATAGTGCTAATCTTTAGCAGGTTGATTCAAATACGTCATGTAATTTTTGAGATATTTGTACGGCCTGTATGTCACAATCAAATGCTTTCTTCAAATCTCCTTTTGTGTGATAGCACCCCCCTTTGTTGTAGGCATCTTTAGTAGTAGATAGGGTAATGTGGTATTGCCATGAATTTTGTCAGCGCTGGTCTTTCGAGTACGGCATGATAGCATGATTCAAAATCTGCAACTTCAAACTTGATGAATTCAGTTCTGTACTTTTCTAGTGTTCCGAAGGTTACTGGCAAGGTTATTTGACCAACAGGCATTGACGTCTCTCCTGGTATGATCCCATAGAAAGATGTACTGGTTGAAGTCATCACTCCTTTGTAGTCTAATTTCATTTTTATCAGTGTCTCCGTGAATATGATATTCAACCCTGCTCCTCCGTTGATGAGTATTTTTGCTATTGCTACTCTAGATATAGTTTTAGCAAGGACTAAGGGATAATGTCCTGCATTAGCTGTGCTGGTCCACTGATCATCCCTTGAAAACTGTATTGGGTATTCTGACCAATTCAAGTATCTCGGTGTTGCAGGTTCTGCTGCCATGATAGTCCTATGTGCAGGCTTTTCTTGTCTCTTACTTCTTGTGTTTGGAACTCCAGAGTAGATTACTGCCACTATTTGCCTCTCTGCCTCCTGATAGTCTCCTTCTGGCTTCTTTTTCTCCTTTTCTGTGTTATTTTCTTCTTTTTCTGCCCTTCCACGGTATTCTTGGTTCCTTCTACTGTACTGATTTTTGAAGATGACGCAATCTATCAGCTTATATCTCGACTTTAGGTGAAAGTATCTTTGTATTCTTTGACCTCGCTTTCAGAATATCTTCTTATATTATTTGCTGCCGCAACCATATTCTCTTGTCTTGGTCTCTTATCATATGCCCTATGATCAACCCTGCTTCTCCTTTCCGAGTTGTCCCTATCGGAGAATCTGCTCCTTGTTCTTTCTTCTAAAGAAATTAGCTTTTCAACTGCTCTCTTGAATTCTTCATTCGTTTTTGGATTTTCATTGCAGAAAGCCTTGAATTGCTATTTTGAAAGAATACCATCTCCGAATGCCTCTATTATTTCTCTATCAGTGATGTCGTGTACTTACGTCTTATTTCCCCAAATCTTTTATAGAAATCTCTGAGGTTTTCGCTTCTTTGCTGCCTTAAGCCTTTTAACTCAGCTGGAGTGATCGGGTGTGTTATTATCCCTGCAAAGTGATCACAGAAAGCCCTTTGTAAATCTTTCTAGTATCTGATTGATCTAGGCCTTAATTTGTCAAACCATTGTAATATTCCAAAGCCATCAGAAAAATAATGCCTTGATGTCATCATTCCCTCCTGCCAACTCAACTGATTAAGAGTAAACTCTGAGCCATTGCCTGGGTTCTATTTTTCTGTCGTACTTTGAATGATTTGATGGTTTGAATTTGTAGGGTAATTTGATGACTTATAGCCTTCCTGCGAAGCATGGAAATCTATAGCAGGGTTCTTCGTCTCGATAATACATCCTATCATATTCTTCATTTCTTCCAAGTATGGGGTCCGAGCTCTTCTTATTCCTGACTTGATTTCCCTTTTTTTAGAACACCTGACTTGATTTCTCCTGCCAACTCAACTGATTAAGAGTAAACTCTGAGCCATTGCCTGGATTCTATTTTTCTGTCGTACTTTGAATGATTTGATGGTTTGAATTTATAGGGTAATTTGATGACTTGCAGCCTTCCTGCGAAGCATGGAAATCTATCGCAGGGTTCTTCGTCTCGATAATACATCCTATCGTATTCTTCATTTCTTCTGAAGTATGGGGTCTGAGTTCTTCTTATTCCTGACTTGATTTCCTTTTTTTGAGAACACCTGACTTGATTTCCTTGAATTCTAGCTCGCCTTGTCCTTCTTCTATTTCTATTATTTCAGTTCTTGCGGGGGCACGATGACTCTTTTGGGGAACTCTTTGGAACCTTATTCTTCCTTGTTGTTACTGCTTCCTTCTCCCCCTAGGCGTTCGAATGCTGACTTCCTAGGGGGTTGTTGTCATTCTCTAGGTTCTTTCTCTATATTAGATGTCTTGTTTTTTATCGCCTCTCTCTTGCTCCTTCTTGTTTAGTTCTTCCAATTCTTTAGTTAGATCTTGAATCCTTTGTTTGTCTAAGTTCTTCTGAATTTCTGCTTCCTTCTTCTTCTTGTTATATTCCATCAAGTCAACTTTATACTTGTTGTTGGTAATTTTAATATCACTTCACATTAAGTTGTCATCCCTAACATGATGCCAAAAACCAAAGGTAAAATAATCTATACGCAATAACTCTGAAATAATACTATAGAATATATCTGCAAGTGCACAGATAATTCTTCCATTGTATCACTTCACCCTATGAGTATTCTAAGTATCATTTGTTTTATGCCAAAAGGATAAAGAGACATTCTATTCATTAGGATTAGTAATTTATGCGGATTAATGAATTCTAATAATAAATGTACAAACCTATAATGCCAATTACTCTAATGCTTTAGCAATAATAAGTCAATGATAATATAATAAATGATAAATAAGTAAATGAGGTAAATGGTATTCCAGAGATAGAATATAGAGACTCACTAATATAGTAAGACAATCTTGAGATTCGGCTAAAATAAAGGAAACCTATATAATTACTAAATACAAAGTCTACAGCCTACGCCATATTACACATTTTCATCTATAATAGAACCAACTCAGAAAACATCATAATGGGCATCATCTAATGAGGGTATTAAGACACAAAGGTCACCTCCTTCGCGACCGCACTCTACTAGTCCTACGTACGATGGGTGTTGACGGTCGTTAACGTCAACTTTTACTAGAACTTTAGACCCGAAGGAGAACATGAGAACACACTAGTCTAGGGTTTTAACTGACAATTTTCATGAGTTTTGCATATTCTGTATTTTCTAGGGTTATTTTCAGAAAAGCATAAAAAAGGGGATTATAGAGCATAATTACCACGAAATTTATCCGCGACCGAGAACATCGTGATCAGGCTCAGGAAGGATCTAGAAGACACCCGAAGCAGCGGGGCCCACAGAGGAGCCCAGGTGGGGCCGGCCGGCCCCACCCTGGGGCCGGTCGGCGCCCTAATTCGTCCGATGGCCGCCGCCTTCTGGAGTCTTTCTCCCACGCTTCCTTGGAACCCAATCAAAGTATTCCTACGTTGATTTTAGGTCGGTTTGATCCGACGGTGCACATGAGATGAAGACGCAGATCGCTGACGTGGCGGTTCCTTGCCCCCTACTCCACCTCGGCCTATATAATGACGCCCCAAGGCCCCTCCTAGAGGCATTCTACACCCCGGTGCTTCATATTCTCTACATAAGTAGGGTTAGGGTCCCTCTAGTTGATCTAGTTCTAGTTCATCTAGATCTAGTTCATCTAGATGTAGCAATTAGGAGAGACTAGTTCTTCTATATCTAGTCTTGTTTAGAGATTAGAGAGATTGAGTAGAGGAGTAGAGATTCTGGAGGAGTTCCGGCATGCCGGCGCTTTTTCGTCGCTTGTATTCTTCTAGATTCAGCTCCCTCGCCCGGAGCTGCGTTCTAAGGTACTTTTGTATTTACCATTCTGATTCAAGTAAGCAACTTGTTCTTATTCGTTCTTTGGTTCACATCTCATATTGAGTGCTTTGATCTTGGTCATTACTTGGTTGAAGTAGTATTTCATAGTGTAGGCGTGGTGCCTGGGCTAGGTTTACTTGTGAATGTCCCCTGATTAGCCGGATAGTGGTAGCTCGCGCAGGTGACTTTATAGCTGCGTTGAATCCTCTGTAGTCCACTTCCCGTTGATAGGATTGATATGCGCCCCCCATAAGTGCCGTAGGAGATTACTCTGTTTTTTCTCCTATTAGGTTACTTGCCCGATAAGACGATATTATACAAAGTTTACCGGTTATTAGAACTAGAGTGCATTAGCTATTTCCTCTTTTTTGATATGATCTAGCCTAATTGTAGGGTTAAGTTTATAGACGTTGTCATCATCACAACTGTTCCTTGTGGATACGATATTTAAAACCTTCGGGTAAAATGTGACACTGGTATGATATCTGTGTGCTTGCAGATAATCCTACTTAAAACTTATTTAATGGAGTACAGTTAAAAATACCAACAAGCATTTTTGGCGTCGTTGCCGAAAAATGGTTTACTGATTTTGACTTAGTCTAGCTTAATCTTGTATTATACTTTTATCTTTTTCTGTTTTATCCCATTCTCTTCATTATTTTTATGTTCATCCTTATGGATGCTTTTAATTTTAATCCTATTTGTCTTTATGGCATGCACAAAAGCTTTGGGCCACCAGAATCTGTAAAATCTATCATAACACCTGGCTATGAGCTATACCCATGTTTAATTAATATGATTCGGGAGAACTTATCACCCGAACTAGACATGGAAGTCATGGTAGCTAAAACACAATCATTTCATTCCCAAGATTTAGCTATCGATTCTAAACCTTTAAGATTCCACTTCGATGAGTTAGACTTTCAATTAGCTAAGATGCTCAGAAATCAATACACATCGATCTTCTCAAAAGAACATCTTAGAAAAAGTTTCATCTACTTCCTTTCCCTCCTAAAGGACATCAAGAAGAATACTTGGATGGCATGTCTAGTAACACCATAGAAGGAGAGCTAAGCCACTCAAGAATTAATCATATCTTCTCCCCTTTTATACCCACATTAGATGACTTATCTAAACCCAACTTTAAATCCATCCTTAACCCTGATGATCCTTCTTATACTCTCTCCCCTAAGTCTCATAATGACCCTAAAAACTCACCAAAATACCCAAAGTATAGGAGTCATGAAGACTATAGGAATGATCAAGAAGAGCAACGTCGACAATGGTATGAATGCATGGAACGTATGAAAAACTCATTTGCCATTGTCAAAGAATGGATGGAGGAGGACGAAGCCTTAGTGTTAGCATTCGAACTTGGTCTAGATTCAAATGATGAGCTTAAATCAATTTCTTCTATAAATATGATCCATCCAAGTTCGAAGGAAGCCTTAGACAAGACCAATCCTATAAGCATCAATTCATGGGAAATCCTAGAATATAAAACATCCAATGAATGTCATAGGCATAAAATGATAGAGACGAACTTGTTACCTATAGACACCCATGAAGAGACACCCTTGGAGTTTAAAAAAGGAGATCATATCGACGAGCATGGTAGTTACTTCATTAACACCCTATCAGACCTGTGGTCATATGAGAAATCTCCTGAATCTTTTGATCTCAATAATATTACCACACACACGAGATCTTCAACCCCCTTATTCTATCTGTTCATAAAATCATTAAGAGGGTGGTTGTAGATGCATATGTTTATCATAAATATTATAGATCTCGTTGTAATATGGATATAGGTGCACAAGAGCTAATTTTCTAGAGGAAATCACCTCACCAATTTGAAGTATGATAATCGAGAAGGTTTCCCAAGACAACCTTGTGTCCCAAAATAACCACTCTTAAAAAAATGATGATGAATTGAGCTTGCACCTTTTGTTATACCCTTGTGAATTGAACAGAGTTATAATTATCAAAATATTCCTTTGGGTATTTTTGTCACTAACCATTCTAGGTTCAAGTAAGAAAATGATTGATGGCAGCACCAGGTATGTCAAAACAACCATTATGTAATTTTAAATTACATCCACTCAAGCTTACATTTACTTTGTAAAATTCAAGCTTGGGGAATGGGCTTACTTGAAAAATCTTAAACCATGTTGCTAATAATGATTGTCTCTACCTTTTTAATTCATGCTGAAAATGTTGAATAATAATCATACTCTTTCATCTCTATCTTAATAAAATCTCTATAAGTGTTTTAATGACACCTTTATCTGCTATAGTAAGTTTTGGTTTGGAAGTACTCCATGGGTACTTTCATAGGTTTTTTAAATTAAGCGTGGTGCTTAGGTTAAATAGTCTTCCTTAACCAAAATTAGACATGGAGTCTAGCTTGGTTATTGAACTAGAAATTATTGCGGTAGACATTGGATATTTTGTGGACTAACCCCTGTTGGAAAAATTTTAAAATTAATTTGGGTAAGTCATGAGATAAATTCGAATTAGAGATGAGACAGAGTACATGCTGAACTTTAATAACTTTGTAGAGAAGACACAGCGCATTCATCATGAATAAAAGAATTGTGAGCATTAATGATTTATTCACTTTATCTTCTGCTACAAGTTACTTTGCCTCAGGCCATATCTATATAAAATATGATTTATGCTAAACAATATTAATATTACCTTTTCATTAGCATAGACAAAACAAAATAAAATACTTGGACAAGCAACCTGTGTTTAAAATCTATATACTCCTTCGGGTATGTGCTGTCCACTAATCTATTGCAGACATAATAATAACTGGAGTGAAAAGAGTCAAAAGATCAAAGAAGCAAAAGATGGCAAAAGAATAGATGCAACAAAGGAGACAAGATGTCCATGAGCAACTCAAGACTCAAGAGAAAGGACCACCAGTCATTTACCCTTCATCACTTAGTGCTATCACGCTCTAATAATGAAGGTAATATTCTAAGGTAAGTGGTCACTGCTCTTCTCTTGATCTTGTCTTGTGCACATAAATTAAAACACAAACATGTTAGAGTTACAACTTAAATTGATTAACCTGATTAACTTAACATGATCTGTCTTTTAAGATTGTTCATGGCACCGTTCTCTTAATCTCAGTCTTAATCAAACAAGCTAAAAATATTATATTCGATCTTAGGAAGATGATAGTCGTACTCATGTGAAAATTTATATGTAGATAGACAATCCTTCCATTGGTTAAGCAATTTCGTTCTTTTTCTGCCATGTGAACTTAAATACAATATTAAATGCTTAATCTTTTGATCTTACCACTTGTAAACAAATAAATCATGTAACATCAACTTTATCTTGTTCAATGTGCCTAAGGATAGAGAAAAATAAATAAAGAAATAGATTTGGTTCTGTTGGTGTTTTACCACAGCGAGCCCATGCACTTGATCTCTACCTTAATTTTGTAAAACAGGACAACACATTGAGCAAAGTTTATTAATTCTACAAGTGAAAGTTCTGTGAACATGCACACTGAGCAAGATGCTTTGTCAGCTACTATTAAAACTCTCCTTCAACCTGCTGGCTAAATCAAAGGACAAAAGTGACATTACCATTACTAGAGTTATGCAACAATCAAGACCTCCATCTCTCAAGATGGAGAGATACACAAGAGTGGAAGAAAAAGACCTATCGGTAAACTTTAAATTTTGTATCCTTGCCATAAGGTAATATGGTAGTTATCTAATCAATTAGTATTCCCTGTCTACATTAATAATTTCACTTTAATACATTCATCTTCATAAATATTAAAAAGAAAATAAAAAATCTTTATTGCTTCATTTACTGTATCATGAAATATTGAAAACCCCATATGCATAAACTTATGGTAACCCCGTAGGAATATTTACTGTAGTGGCATAAAGAATAATAATAATATTAATAATAGCTTCTGTATTTACTTTCTCGCATTATGAAAAGCCTAAGCTCCATAAGAATAAATATTCTCTGTGGAGGCATAAAAAAAAACTATATATATATCATGCACACATATTTAATTTCGGCACAATTAAACTAGAAAATCCTAAAAAAAGAGAATCCTACTAGAATTTTCAATTCAAATCAACTCAAAGAATAATTAATTACTTATTGGCTGACCGCTAACCTATTATTAAATTCGAGCCTCGAGTTTTTGGTTTTCTTGTTGGAGTATAATTATGCAGGGAACAACATTATGACAAGGAGAGAGTCTAGCAGTGGCACCCACCAGGACCGCTGCTGGTTAGCTCACTCTCAAGATCATCGACACCAAGGATTGCAAACATCTAGCTTGGGGAGGAGCATCCCCTAGTTATCAGGTAACTATACCTAGGCGATTATCGAGCCTAATTTATATAGTCATAAAATACCAAAAATATGTGAGCACATGAAGGTTCACAATAGTATCATAGGAAAATTTAAAAAAATGCCAAAAATATGTGAGCACATAAAGGCTCACCCTTAATTAAGAAAAACACAAAAATATTCGGACACATAAAGGCTCGACGTGATCCAAGGGATTAGTTTGGGGTAACGCACCTCCGTTATCATCATAATTAAGGTATGTCTTTACTATTAGTTTTATTTTAGTAAGCTATAGTGTGTGTTAGATTTAATAATTAAAGTATGTTTGAAGAACCCTCTCTCTAATCTTTTAAAGTGGAAAGGATGTATAGTTGCTCTACTATAATTCCTTTCAAGTGCCTAGTTTCCAACCATAAATTCTCCTGAGATTTGGACATGACTACTTTGATATAAGAATTTACTTTGAACCTGAAATTTGTGGAGGCATATGCTTGAGCTAAGTCTAGGTAATTGATTGATATGATACATGAAGGTCTAAGCTGCTATTTATCTTATTCCTAGCATTACTAAGATCTGGAGATTTATTTTTGAAAACCTAAAATCTTACATGATGAGCTCTTGTATGACAAAATCTAAATTCCTGTCAAAGCCATATATAATACATTTAGAGTTAAAAAAACCCTTTATATATTCATGCTGCTTGCTTTACATTGAGTTTAGTCAACCTTTGGAGTATATCTTATGAGAGCCTTGTCATGCTTTTAAAATCAAGATCACTTACGCACTCCACCCACATATGCATTACTCCTACTCTAGGATGTAAGCGCAGTCATTTCCACTCTCATCTAGATCCACCTTAAAAATATTTTTTCTCCTACACTGGGAGTAAAACACCCAAAAATATACCCTATAGGACAGCCCCCATTTAATTGCTCTAAGTTCTTATCATTACCTCTTCAATTTATTTATATTCAAAAGATGCATGTGGCTATGCAAAAGTATTAAAAAAAAGAGAGAAAAAGAAAAAAAAGGGAGTAAAAGAGGGACAAGTGTCCCAACAATTAAAACAATGGGTACATAGATGCCCGCCTCCCAGTTTTAAAAAAAGAGAGAATAAAGATAGCCCATGTTTTCCCGTGAAAAGTTTTAAGGAGGGAGTTATTTTCAAAGAGCAAAAAGTAGAATTAGGATTAGCCACTAAATACCATAAATACACCTATCCACCATATTCCATACACATGCACATCTTGATTTGATTGTATGCCTCGATTCTCTTTGGATCCATTGTTTGACTTTACAATATATGAATTGCAAGTATGTTCATCCTTGTTATTGCCACTTCTACGAGTTCCACTATAAATTTTTAGTTATAGGAAGGCATAACATCATTAAATGCCTCAGTGAGATCCATAAATACCATATATAATAAGAGATTTGAGGGTGTCATACAGTTATGCTCTGAGTTTTATTTTGAAAACTTATAAAACTCTGAAATATTGGTACTGTGAAGAATTTGAGATATAGTGCTTGACTTGATTGTTCTATCTTTCGATTGCTCAAGACTTATGCAAAAGCTGTAAAGCTCCATAGTTAAAGGTAAAACGGGTAAGTTTGAAAGTCAGAGCAGTTTTGTCTAAACCGAAGGAAAATTTATGTTTAAAAGCAAGTGTACTTAAAAGAAATAAAAGTATTGCAGCAACTACTAATTCAAGTTTATTAATAACTAGATCTAGGTTGTTTGCCAAGGACCGGCAAAAGGTAAGCTTAGGGGTATTGTTGACGGTCGTTAACGTCAACTTTTACTAGAACTTTAGACCCGAAGGAGAACATGAAAACACACTAGTGTAGGGTTTTAACTGACAATTTCCACGAGTTTTGCATATTCTGTATTTTCCAGGGTGATTTTCAGAAAAGCATAAAAAAGGGGATTATAGAGCATAATTACCACAAAATTTACCTCGCGACCGAGAACATCGTGATCGCCTCGGGAAGGATCCGTAAGACACCCGAAGCGGCCGGGGCCCGCAGAGGAGCCTGGTGGGGCCGGCCCCCCACCCCCCGAGGCCGGGTCGGCGCCCTAATTCGTCCGATGGCCGCCGCCTTCTGGAGTCTTCCTCCCACGCTTCCTTGGAACCCAATCAAAGTATTTCTACGTTGATTTTAGGTCGGTTTGATCCGACGGTGCACATGAGATGAAGACGCGGATCGCTGACGTGGCGGTTCCTTGCCCCCTACTCCACCTCGGCCTATATAATGAGGCCCCAAGGCCCCTCCTAGAGGCATTCTATACCCCGGTGCTTCATATTCTCTATATAATTAGGGTTAGGGTCCCTCTAGTTGATCTAGTTCTAGTTCATCTAGATCTAGTTCATCTAGATGTAGCAATTAGGAGAGACTAGTTCTTCTAGATCTAGTCTTGTTTAGAGATTCGAGAAATTGAGTAGAGGAGTAGAGATTCTGGAGGAGTTCCGGCATGTCAGCGCTTCTTCGTGGCTGTATTCTTCTAGATTCAGCTCCCTCGCCCGGAGCTGCATTCTGAGGTACTTTTGTATTTACCATTCTGATTCAAGTAAGCAACTTGTTCTTATTCGTTCTTTGGTTTACATCTCATATTGAATTCTTTGATTTTGGTCATTACTTGGTTGAAGTAGTATTTCATAGTGTAGGCGTGGTGCCTAGGCTAGGTTTACTTGTGAATGTCCCCTGATTAGCCGGATAGTGGTAGCTCGTGCAGGTGACTTTATAGCTGCGTTGAATCCTCTGTAGTCCACTTTCCGTTGATAGGATTGATAGGCGCCCCCCATAAGTGCCGTAGGAGATTACTCTGTTTCTTCTCCTGTTAGGTTACTTGCCCGATAAGACGATATTATACAAAGTTTACCGGTTATTAGAACTAGAATGCATTAGCTATTTCCTCTTTCTTGATATGATCTAGCCTAATTGTAGGGTTAAGTTTATAGACGTTGTCATCATCAAAACTGTTCCCTGTGGATACGATATTTAAAACCTCCGGGTAAAATGTGACACTGGTATGATATCTGTGCGCTTGCGGATAATCCTACTTAAAACTTATTTAATGGAGTACAGTTAAAAATACCAACAATGGGTGGACTACAGAGGAACCAACGCAGCTGTCACCTGCGCGGACTACCACACGACCCAGCACGTCAGGGTGCCTCTGTAGGTACGTAATATATCTAGACACCACGCCTATATAATACATACCACCTAACTCACTTGAGCATTGAATTAGGCGCTTTACGATCATATGACAATAATCATCATCAATCACAACTATATCAAATATGCAACTAGAATAAACTAAGAACTGAATAAGTGGCAATATATTAAAATAGAGCAAAGGCATAATGAGATACAAGATAAAATTACTAATCTCCAGACGAACAGATTTGGAATCCCGAGTGTAGCGCCCAACTCTACTTGAATCTTGCTAGACGCTTAAACTAAGAACTTGAAGAAGTAGAGCTCTACTTCTAATCTCTAAAAACCCTAACTTCTGTCTACTCTTGACAATTGAAGTAGAAGGAATGAATTGGTTCCCTTCAGGTGGGGGTCTGCCTCTTTATTTATAGCCCGGTAGGATGAACGTGCACCATTGGATCAAACCGACTTAACCATGGGCTGAGATGACTCCTCAGAGGCGGTGGAGAAAGCTTCTAGAACGTGGTGGCGCGGAGCCCTAGTAGGGGGCTAGCCGGCGCAGGGGTGGGGCCGGCCCCCCCCAACCCCCTGCTGGTCCCGTTGCTTCAGGTGTCTTCTAGATCCTTCCCATGTCCGGATAATGATCGTTTCTTTCACGGTTAAGTTTTATGGTAAATATGCACTCCAATCCCTCTTTTTAAGCAACGGGATGGATAACGATAGGTAGCAGGCTTGATGTGATATTTTAGATATTCTATTAACCAACAACCGTGAATGTCGGTTCTTTTCTCAAGATAATTAGATTTTAGCCTATTTTTAAATAATATATGTAATGGCAATGGTGGGTAATTTTATAGAAAATAGATTCAATGGTTCTTGATGGTTAGTATTAAGATTTGATGGTCAGATGTTTCGATTAATGTGAGAATTTCTAGCCTTTATTCTTTTTCTTAGCGTGTCTGGTGAGAATTAATGTGGAGCCTCTGTTGAGGCATTTAATTAGTAATAGTAAAATAGATAAGTTGAATGG
Source organism: Chrysopogon serrulatus (assembly GCA_015844335.1). NCBI lineage: Eukaryota > Viridiplantae > Streptophyta > Magnoliopsida > Poales > Poaceae > Chrysopogon > Chrysopogon serrulatus. The sequence continues at coordinate 57,220 of JADLZL010004429.1, read as the reverse complement.
TTGAAAATGCATGTTTTGTTATGTGCATGTGCAGCAACATTTGTCGCCGTCGTCCTAGCATGTTTCGCGATTAATTTGCTTCAGAGAAGAAATCAGAGGATTCTTTCCAACAAAAATGGTGGTAAAATACTGGTGGCCAACGACATAAAGATCTACACCAAAAGGGAGGTAGATAAGATCACAAAAGGCTACAGGAAACGCCTTGGAGGAGGGAATTTCGGCGTTGTCTACGAGGGTACCATCGACGGTGCCCCAGCCCAACTTGTTGCAGTTAAATGCGTTGTGGCGACCAAGGAAGCTCGCCGCTGGCAGAAGACGATCCAACATGTGGTGCCAACGCATGAGCAGGATGAAGTCGAAGAGGACGGATTTGTCAATGAGATCATCTTCCAGTTCAAGACAAGGCACACAAATGTGGTCAGGCTCATTGGGTGCTGTCTGGAGACACACATTCCCATGCTGGTCTTCGAGCTGGTCTCCAATGGTAGCCTGCGTGATGCGCTTCATGGTCCCAACAAGCCGTATACTCTTTTGCTGCTGAAGCGCCTCGACATCGCCATCGGCTCCACGGGAGCTCTCACCCACAGGCACTCGCATGGCGATCACGTCCACGGCGACGTGAAGCCCGCCAACGTACTCCGATCCTTGACGAGGAGCTGAAGCCCATGGTCTCTGACTTTGGTTCGTCCAAGCTGCTGTCGATAGACAGGTACGCCAGGGCCGTAGCTGCTGATATGAGCTACATTTTTTTAGATAATGGATAAAGCTACATGGACCCTATATATATGAAAACAGAACGCTTCACAGTGAAGAGCGATTTCTGCAGCTTCGGTGTGGTGGTTCTGGAGCTCATCACGAGGAAGAAAGCCAAGTATGGGGAGAACAAAAGCCTCCCTATGACTTTGTCAAGTGCTTCAAAGAGCAGGGTAGCGGAAGGATGATATATGACACAGAAATCTTTTCTGGTGATGGAGATGGTGCTCAAGCACAACGTTACATGCAATGCCTCGACAGGATCGGCATGCTGGCAGTCCGATGTCTCAAGGAAGACTTCGATGAGAGACCAACCACGGCAGAGGTTCTTGAGGAGCTTAAGCAAGTGAAGGACATAGCCTGCGGAAACTCATCATGCTCTGAGGAGAATTGAAGGGCAGGCACGCAGAAGCTGAATAGGTCAGCTGTCAGCACTTGAGCCTATCTAGCAAGATCGAGATAAGCTCTATCCTGTATCTATCATCCGTCAATGTTGCTGTCAGGTTGCAATGTATAGTGAATAATTTAATTTCCTACGCAGTAGTATGAGTGACACTTTTTTATTAAGCTGCATGTAATTGTCTAGTGGTTTAAGAAAACTTTGCATGTTTAATATCTCAGGAAAGCTAAGGGATCTAGTATGTGGGAGTTCATGCATGCCTCTTCAAATAATGCTGTATTAAATCGTTCTGTGAAACCAATCAGGAATATAAATGTTTTACCGAACGCCTCTCGAAAACGGATTTCTATAGGATCGGTTATATACCCACCCTTAACAATATACGATTTGCGGAGGCCATTGGCAAGAGTCGGCTTGCCGCTAAAAATTATTTGAAGTTAAATACACCAGAGACCCTCGAACTTGTAGGGTGTGTCACTTAGGTTTACGGATTTTGAAAATGCATTTCGCCATTAGCAAGAGTCGGCTCACCACTAAAAATTATTTCGAGTTAAATGCACCAGAGACCCTTGACTTTATAGGGTGTGTCACTTAGGTCTACGAACTTTAAAAATACATTTTTTTGGTCCCTAAACTTGTAAAATGATCCTAACTACCATTGTGAAGCTCTCTTGAAAGAGTTTTAAGATACAACCTTTAGTCTGTTCCCATAAATTCTTAAAGAATAGCATAGAAAAGCCATCTAGCTCAGGCGCCGTATTAGTTTTCATGTTTCTAACCGCTTCCTCTAATTTGTCCAGGGTGAAAGGTTTGATTAAATCTTGGTTGTCATTGAATGAGACATGATCCTTTTCCTCCCATACACTCTAGTGAAATGTAATCTTGGGCTCCTCTTCACTACCAAAGAGTCTCTTGTAAAAATCTATTATATGTTTTTAGCTCTTCAGTTTCAGTGAACATTCTATCCCCATATTCTAATTCTTTAATCAGACATTTCCTTCTTCTGCCATTTGCAATTCCATGGAAGTATCCTGTGTTAGCAATTAGCATCACCCTTTAGCAGCCAAGTCATTTTCCAATTGCTATCTTTCATTCCAGTCTTCGATGACTTCAAAAGTTGACCTATCATTAGCCATGGTCAAAAATGTCGGGCACACATGCATTATTGGAAGCCTCTGTAGCGTCCAATCTCCCTATAAGTACAGGTAGGGTGTTCATCACAACGCACATGAGAGTCTCTGATCATCAACAGGCAGAGACTTGGATCCAATGGCCACTCTAATATTCTTGTCCATCTGTCTCTTTGCCCTTTTACCTGATGCCGCCTCTTCTTCTCCAATCGCTATAGCAGCAACCGTTAATGGCAGTAACAACTCCGACCTCGCCGCACTACTGGCTTTCAAAGGCCAGCTCTCTGATCCCACCGGCGTCCTTGCCAGGAGCTGGACAACCAACGTGTCCTTCTGTCAATGGCTTGGAGTCTCCTGCAGCCACCGCTGGCAGCGCGTCATGGCTCTGTCGCTGTCGGATGTTCCACTCCAAGGAGAACTCAGCCCACACCTCGGTAATCTTTCATTCCTCTCTTTCCTCAACCTCACAAACAACAGCCTCTCAGGCCTCATCCCTGCCGAACTTGGCATGCTACACCGGCTTAAGGTTCTCTCTCTTGATAATAATGGCCTCTCAGGCCCCATTCCTAGTACCATAGGTAACCTGACAAGGCTCGAGGTTCTTTACTTGAGTCACAATAGCCTGTCAGGAGAGATCCCTCCAGGACTGTTGCAGGATATGCAGAGCCTTGAGGTGTTTTCTCTTGCTAGAAATGAGCTTACTGGCCACATACCACCACACCTAGTCAACAATACACAATCTCTCAAGAAGATCAACTTGGGAAACAACAGCTTATCAGGTCCTATACCACACGCCTTGGGCTCCTTGCCGACGTTGGAACACTTCAACCTGGCATTCAATAACCTATCCGGTACAGCACCCACAGGCATCTACAACATGTCTAGGCTGCAGTCGCTTTATCTTGGTTACAACAGCCTTGAGGGTCCTATTCCAAACAACCAGAGTTTTAACCTTCCTCTACTGCAGCAGGTTTTTCTCGCATTTAACAAGTTTGTGGGCCCGATTCCATCAGGATTTGCAGCATGCAAATATCTAGATACTCTCTCATTGTCAAGCAATTATTTTGTGGAGGATGTCGTTCCCGCATGGTTGGCTCAACTGCCACGTCTCACCTTTCTTTCCATGGGAGCTAATAACCTCGTTGGTTCTATCCCAGCTGCTCTAAGAAACCTCACCCATCTCTCTGTACTAGCACTCCCATACAATCAGCTAACAGGTCCGATTCCCATTTTTCTTGGCAACTTTTCAGAATTAACTGTGCTACAACTAGAGACAAATCGACTCTCTGGCTCGATACCACCAACACTTGGGGACATTCCAGCTCTGAACATTCTTGCTCTTGCATGGAATAATTTAGATGGGGATGTTAACTTCTTATCCTCCTTTTCCAGTTATAGGGAACTCCAGGTCTTTGACCTGTATAATAATTCTTTCTTTGGGGAGCTCCCGAATGAAATTGGAAACCTGACAGAGTTACTTTGGTTTAATGTAGGTAATAATAAGTTAACTGGCAGGCTTCCATCAACAGTGTCAAACTTAAGCCAACTTGAAACATTAGCGCTTTCTAACAACCTATTCACAGGGGAAATCCCAAATTCTATCAGTGTGATGCAAGAGCTCTCTGTGCTTGATCTCTCTGAGAATGAATTTTCTGGTCCAATACTGACACAAATTGGTACGCTCACGAACATACAAAATTTGTACCTTTACAGAAACAAATTTTTTGGCCCTATGCCTGATAGCATTGGCAACCTTAGTGGGCTACAATATATCTACATTTCTAACAATTACTTCAATTCATCTATACCAGCAACCTTTTTCCACCTGGATAAACTTATCACACTAGATCTCTCTAACAATTCCTTTGTCGGTCCACTTCCGAGTGATGTTGGTGGGCTGAAACAAGTTGTTGCCATTGACCTCTCATACAATTTTTTCAGTGGAATCATCCCAGCATCACTAGGCAAAAATATCATGCTCACCAGCCTAAATCTATCACACAACTCATTTGATGGTCTGATCCCTCGTTCCTTTGATGAGCTTAAGAGCTTAGAATATTTGGATCTCTCCTTCAATAATATCTCTGGTTCCATTCCACTTTTCCTTGCCAATTTCACTGACTTGGCAACCTTGAATCTCTCCTTCAACAAACTAGAAGGTAAAATACCAGAGGGAGGTGTTTTCTCTAATATCACATCAATATCTTTAATTGGAAATGCTGGGCTTTGTGGGTGTCCCCATCTTGGATTTTTTCTATGCCATGAGGGCTCCCATTCAAACAAAAAATACCTTCTAATTGTCCTTCCAGTTGCCACTGTTGCATTTGGCTCTGTTGTCCTTCTTGCCTACCTAGTGATCAGAAAGAAAGCTAAGACCAAGGGAGACGATGAAGCTGCTGTCACTGATCTAGGGAATGCTCTAAGACATACACTAGTATCCTACCATGAGCTGACTTCTGCCACTGATAACTTTAGTGATAACAACCTTCTAGGATCTGGAAGTTTTGGCAAAGTTTTCAAAGGTGAACTTAGCAATGGTTTGGTAGTTGCAATAAAAGTTCTGGACATGCGACTGGAACAGGCCATTCGAAGCTTTGATGCCGAGTGCCATGTGCTTCGCATGGCTCGGCACCGCAACCTGATAAGGGTACTAAACACATGCTCCCACCTGGACTTCAGAGCACTCGTGCTGCAGTACATGCCCAACGGGAGCTTAGATAAGCTCCTACACTTTGGAGGTCGAAGGAGCTTAGGGTTCCTAAAGAGATTGGAGATCATGCTAGACGTGTCAATGGCGATGGAGTATCTGCACCATGAGCATTTTGAGGTTGTTCTGCACTGTGACTTAAAGCCTAGCAACGTGCTATTTGATAACGACATGACGGCTCATGTGGCAGACTTTGGCATCGCAAAGTTTGTACTGGGTGACGACAGCTCTATGATAACAGCTAGTATGCTTGGAACACTTGGATACATGGCACCAGGTATTATTTCTTTTATACTATAAGTCTGTAACTATATACATTTGTGTGGTACATATTGTCAATACAATTCCTTTTGATATAATGTGCTGTCAAATTCATCAATACAATTCCTTCTGATTGCTCAATTGCACTAATATTCTGTTTGCTGAATTCTTCAATAGAATATGGATCATTTGGAAAGGCATCCCGCAAGAGCGATGTTTTCAGCTTTGGAATCATGCTTCTTGAAGTATTCACCGGAAAGAGACCCACCGATTCCATGTTTATAGATCTAAGCATCACGCAGTGGGTTCAGCAAGCATTCCCGTCAGATATTGTCCATGTTCTGGACGATAAGCTCCTGCAAGATAGTTCAGCTTTTGATTGCGGTCTGAAGCCCTTCGTGGCACCAATATTTGAGTTGGCTTTGATCTGCTCAAGTGACACACCTGACCAAAGATTATCGATGAGGGACGTTGTGGTGGCATTGAAGAAAGTAATACAGGATTACACCAAATCCACGGCATCAACAAGGCCAGAAGCTGCCCAGTGATTTCCTTGTTTGTATATGCATTGTCTAGTGTTCCGTCGCTTCTGCAGTAGCAGAAAAGCACCAGCTGCAGCAAACTCATGCTGCAGCAAACTCATGGTCCAGTTTGCCCACTTGTTCTTTAGTCCTTTACCATGTATCTTCCGGTCTTGCTGTTATGATTACTCTTACTAGTCCATCAACCCGTGCAGTTGCACAGGTTAGTTTCTCCAATATAGGCTAACTTTGAGATACTTAAACAATATATGTTTTTAATAGAAAATACGTTATTCAATTAATTTTTATTTGAATCTAGAGTTACACAAATGTTTAGAATTGGGATTGTTATCTCTAAGATGGTCATGGCATTGCAAATAGTGTTCATTAATCCAATTCCATGGTTGGATATTTTATTTTCCTTCTTTTGTATTATGCTTCAACAGACTTTGTATATTATTTTAACAATTTGAAATCTCTCTTTAGTAACTGAACCATGTGTATAGCAATATTAAAAGATTATTTTCTTTTTTAATAATATATGTGGATAATTTAGATATAAATTTAAGGATTGTTTTGAATTGTAGTCTCACATTTAACATATCTTATTCTTTTTTCTTATAAAGCATAATCTATCATATGGCTAATATTGATTATCTTTAGGATTTAGCTTTTTCTAGTATGTCATGAAAGCTGTTAAGAGAAAACATTATTATTAATTAATTGATGAGTCATACAAAATCAAACCTAATTCTTCTAAAAGTTCTATTGTACTGCATTTGCTCCTCCAATGTGCCTTTCTATTTGGTCATCAATATGAATCTCTTTAATACTAATACCACTTGAAGATATGCTTTTATACAAAGAAATTTTACCATGATAGAGTGTAAGCTACATATACAAAAAGACATACCACTATTTTAATTTGATTTACCCTTTATGTGCATTCATAGCTTCAAGAATTGGTAAATATACAAAAAAAAAACTTGTGTTGCATTGGTTGATGAAAACAACAAATATTCTGAAAATAAGAATTATTTATTTTCCTTAGAGACTTATTGAATGGCTAATGTTATCGAATTATTGATATTAAATGAAGACTTATGGGTGTTTGGCAAGACTTCTCCTCAAGGGCTCCTCCAAAATGGTGTGGCTACTCCAAATTGACTTCACCTCCTCTATTTTTCACTAAAAATGGCTCCTTCTCAAAACATTTGGTAGAGGAGCTGGAGCTAGAGCTGACCAGGAGGAGCCCTTCCAAACAGTTACTACCGAAGTTTTCACGGTTATAGGTGACACTGCAATGACATGAGATTTTACGCTCTCATCAATTTGCTCAACTTTGGCCCTCAAAAATCGAACCTTAACTTCATGTTCACTGCAAAATTTTAAAACTAATGTAACTAAAGATTTGTCAAAACATTAGGAAATATAATATAATATAACATGTAAAAACCAATAAGGAAGTATCTTCAGTTCATTAGGGTTTGTTGCAGTAGCATTCGCGAAATAGAAAAATATCCTACTCGATGAGGGGCACAATATCACAGATTTTGGTCACTGCAAAGTTTGTGGTTGTTTCTTGTATCAGTCCAACATGTGTTGCAACTCCTATGATATCTATGATAGATATGAATGAGTTCTTATTATCAAATAGTGATTAAATGAGAGGAAAAGAATAAACAAATTATAACATTAGCAATAGTTTACCTGAGAGGTACATGTCGTTATTTACACTTTTAGAAAGCATGTGCAGTTAAGAACCAGAATCTACACTCTGGATCATATATAACTTAGTTATAGATTTATACTTAGGTTTATGCTTGTTAAATATAAATAAATCTATAAATGATTCAATAATTATAAAATTTTTACTACAATTTAAGCATATCATAATAAGCTCACCATAAAAATTTCACCATAATTCGACCACGTAAATTATGGTTATGAATTATTTCATTTAACTATAGAAAAATATAGATATAAAATTACAGCAAAAAACTTTATACTAAAATATACTATATTATATGTTCACAAAGTAGATCTACTGATGTGGAGTCCAACAAAATTAGATTTTCTATTTTATGATTTTTTTGTGATTTACTATGATTTTTTAAAGATTCAAATTTGAAATAAATAGAAAAAGAAAAAGACAAAACCATGTTACTGTAGCAAAACCACCCTCTAAAACCGCTCTAGGATGTTATTTGCACCGTTTTTGAAAGTTCAGGGTGTACAATACCCGATTTTGTAGTTCAGAGTATAGAGTGCACCAACATTAATAGTTGGGGGGTTTTTTAGACTTTTTCCTATAACAAATATAAGTTGACCCAATCTCCCGATATATAAGCAAGTACACGCGCGCGCATAGTGCTCTCTTCTGATCAACAACAGGCAGTTTCGAATCCAGTAGTGGCCACTCTAATGTTATTGTCCATCTGGCTCTCGGCCCTCTTACCAGGTGCCGCCTTCTTCTCCAATCCCGACCGCAACAACCGTTAATGGCAGTGACACCGACCTTGCAGCACTGTTGGCATCCAAAGGTCATCTCTCTGATCCTTTCGGGCGTGCTTGGTAGGAGCTGGACAACAAACGTCTCGTTCTGTCGATGGGTTGGAGTCTCCTGCAACCACCAATGGCGGCGGGTCACGGGGAAGGTTTACAATATCAGTACCAAAAAAATTTTGGTCCCCAGCGATAAATACGAAATTTCAGGAATTTTAGAAATATTGGGTCAAATTTAAATAAATTCAAATTAATTTTAAAAAAATTGACGTCATTTTATTAGAAAAACTCTCCAATCTATTATACATTACAAATTTATATAATACCGATGAAATAACATAATATATCACAATAGTAAATGAACGGTAATACAGCGGGCTGATGGTGCACAAGAGTTGCATATGCTAGTGATGCCAAGCATGTGAGTGAGGAAATTCAATTAATTTGAGGAAAATAGGGCTTTGGTGAGCTTAGAAGATATAATGGCCATTTTAGTGTGGTTTGGTGTAATTTTGCAACGAAAAGATAAATTTGAACGAAAAATTTTGATCGATATAAAATTTTTTCGTCCAACGAAAAGGGTGATTTCAGAAATTTCTGCAAAATTTCACCGAAATTGTACTTGGCTGGACGAGTTCATGCTGGCGAGCCCCCCACCCTGACCCCTGTCAGGCGGACTGCGTCTGGCCTTGCCGGGCTTTGCTGTGCCATCGGCTTCCTTTTTTTTTTTGCGAGTGGACTGGGCCTATTGGGTTGCGTATAAAGTCTTCTCATGTAAGCCCAGGTGCTTGAAGTCAAACAGTTTGGCGTTTTAACAGGGTTGCGCTGTTTCTTCTCTGCCCCTTGCCGCTTCCGTTTCCATGCCGCAGCATGTTCCCTGATATCACCTGTTTGGGTCGCTGACTAGCTGGGAACGGTGCTACTACATGCATGCCTCTGCCGCTGGCCTAAGGGCAGTACACCACCAGATGGATCTCCACACTAATTTGCCCATAGTATAGAACACGTCCGACAATCAGCTGGTGTTTTTTTTTGAAACTGGGCAAAACTTTATTCATCCAAGATTGTTACATCCCTGATTACAAGATCTAAACTGAAATTTGGGGGCACATCATCCCAAGTACAATTCTATTTGAGCTGCCTAGCTCTACTTGCTAAATGATGATTGTTTAGAATGAAGTCGTTCAGGTCATCGAGATGCAGAGAATGAATCTGCTGTGTCCTTCACGACATAGTTACAATCATTTAGTAGTTTGTTGTTTCATTCAATTATGTTTATGATCAACTAAGATTTATGAATGAAAATTCCATCTTTAGTATAATTGGAACATCATTTTTTAAGATTGTGACATCATTATAATTCATTGTATAAATTAGTAGTATAAAGTTCGTCATAGGTCAATTTTTATTCTGGATCCGCCACTGGGCGTACCAAATGTCCTGGAAGTCCATGCATGACACGGCATTTCTTCAGGTCGAGAAGACCGGCGGGCCCAAGATGCCGCCGAGGCGTAGCAGAGGCGCCGGAAGCAGAAGGTCCACGATCCAGCAACGCCGAGACCCCAAACTGGAGAGATGGATACACGATGTCATAGACTTCCTCAATCTGTGGCTTGCGCACGCACCTCGTAGGCTTCAGGGCTCGATAATGGAATGGGTTCAGAAGGCAAATGAAATGCAGCGATCATCACGCCTGCCGAATCAGGGAGAACGTCCATGATAATGTGGGTATATCAAATTGACACCCTCAGACAATTTTTTTCCTTACCGAATAAAAAAAATGTTAGATTAGTTATTTTAGCAGAAAGAGTATCAGATTAGTAAATGATGTGACTTGCACGCTTGTACCCTAGTGCGGCCATGGGCTTGCCTATCCAGCTCCCCATTTGGCTATATGTACTAAACATGGTCATTGATCAATCAATCAATCATGTATTGTCCCCATAAATTTCAAATACACTTGCATGGTACGAGAGAGGGTTTGCTCATGGGGTTTACTCATGTGCCGCAAACCCTACCCGCCGCTCTTCCCACATTATTACCGAGCCCTGCTCACCTGCCACCCTTCTCGCGCCGTCGATGAGCCCTACTCGCTGGCTACCCTTTCACCAGTTGTCGCCTCCCTCACACTACCCTCTCCTGCTGCTTCGTCCCCACGATTATGTCATTGCTGCTGCTCCTATGGTGAAGGACGAACAACATCTGCACCACCCGAGGGGCCCGTGAGAAGGCCAAAGCCGTGCTCCAGAAAGCCACGGCTGATTGCGCCACTAGCCTCGATGCCTTGAAGCTGCTCACGCCGTTGTCCATGCCCAGGCGGGTGTTGTATCAAGCGGCCAACAAATACGGCCGCTAGTGCAGCCTTGTTCCTCATCATCCTCGGTAAGTACTGTTGGAACTGAGACTGGGCTCAGCTTCCGGTCCGGTCCATCTCGCTGTACGCGCGAGCGCGAGCTGGCGTCTCTATAGGTCTAGGTCCATTGGAGCACACATATCAAAGTCTAGGTCTACCTCAACTTAAAAGACTAGCCTCAAAGGTGACGACTGTCATGCCTTATATGCTGTGCTCCCCCACCATCAATTACTCATGTGGGACTAGCCCAACAATCTCTCTCATAGTCACACATCGGATCCAACTCTTTTTAAATCACATACTGTGTAGCCAAGAGACGTGTCAGCCAGTGTGTAACCCTAGCCGAGATTTATTGCGGTTTTCTGGACCGGCTCCGATACCAATTGTTGGAACCAAGACTGGGCTCGGCTTCTGGTCCGGCCTGGCTTGCTGTATCTTGTGGCCTTGCCGGCATCTCCATAGGTCCAGACCCACTGGAGCACACATATCAAGGTCTAGGTCTAAACCTAAAAGACCAACCTCATAGGTGAGGACTGCCATGCCTTATATGCTGTGCTCTCCCACCATCAATTATCGATGTGGGACTAACCCAACAAGTACGCCCTCACTGATCATGTCCCTATCGACGTGACCAGCGTCGATCATCCTGCATGGGTACAAATGGACTGTACCATACTCACGCGGATCTACGGCGCCATCTTGACGATCCACAGTAGTCCACGATAATGCTCCACAACTCCCATGCTCGTGTCGCCAGGTGGTGCTTCCTAGAGAATGAGTTCCTTAGGCAAAGCAACTCGCATGTCGTTCTCCTTTCCGCCGAGTTCCGTACCACTAAGAGCAACTTCAACGGTTTGGCAATTTTTTTTGGTAAAATTGGAAGTTTGCCAAGTTTGAAATAAATATGGCAAAGCTAGAAAGAGTCAATCTCCAATGGTTAGGCATTATGACTTGGCAAAAAACTAAAATCTGTACACAAAATATTTTTTTCCGATCTTTTCTCGCCGCGGAAGCTCGTGGCGCCATTTTCTTCCCGTGCTGGGGCCTTCTTCACGCCTTCCTGTTGTCGCGCCATTTTGTTGCCGTCGCCGACTCGGACGCCTGCCGCCAGTTGCCGCAGAAGGACGCCTCCGGTTCCTTCGTCACCAGAGAGGACGGCTGATGCCAGTCTTAGCGTCTTTCTTCGTGCCGTCGCGGCCTCTTGCTCTGCGCCATCACCAAGCGGGCTCCTAATGCTTGTCCGACACCGGATCTTCGTGCCTAGAAAGCTACCTCAACCCGCTCCGACGTAATGAAGATGACGACTCCGTGCAAGAACCAGAGGTGACACGGAGCCCGGCGTGATGAGGTGTGGCGACGCGCGGGGGAGGGAATACCGCGCGAGTTACCAATGCCAAACCCGAACGAACTTGCATATATGGGAGTCCTACCCAGGTTTTTGCCAAGTTAACAAAATTACCAAGCCTATTTGCGAAACCGTTGGATACTAGGTTTTTGGACTTTTTGGCAAAAACAAGAATGCAAAGCCAATTTGCCAAACCGTTGGAGTTGCACGGGGGTGTTTGGATTCCCCTGGCAAATTTTTTGCCCCGTCCCATCGAATCTAGTCACACATATATGAAGTAATAAATATAGTCTAAAAAAATAATTAATTACACAGATTGCGATAACTTTGCGAGACGAATCTTTTAAGCCTAATTAGTCTAAGATTTGACAATGTGGTGCTACAGTAAACATTCGCTAATGACGGATTAATTATACTTAAAAAATTTGTCTCATCGTTTCCTGACGAGTTCTGTAATTTGTTTTTTTATTAGTATTTGAAACCCCCTTCCGACATCCCTCCGATATTCCGATGTGACATAGGTAAAATTTTTTTCACACCATCCAAACACGCCCTAAGAAAGGAGGGCAGACGATCACCGGCGTTTGTTGCCGCCTCGAGACGATATGGCGGCCTCCTTGACTGAGTTTGGCGATCACACACACGCTCGCTCATGCTTACCCTCATTCGCGACCTCAATGGTAAAATCCTTCACATGGTTAACAAATTTGAAGATGCAGCGCCCCTTCCCCAACTTTGAGGTTGCCTGCACCGTACCATGCTTCTCCTTGAGGAGATTGACATCGAGGATGGTATGGCCGATGCTCATGACGCGTCGCCTCCTATATATCAAGCAATTGTTAGGGGCTCTTGATCTGGTAATAGCGAATACCAGACCGAAGGGGCGATGCTCCGTGGGAACGGTCCTCTCCCCCTGCATCTCCAGACACGGGCGTATTTATAGACTCTGTTCTGCTACTGTGAGGAATAGACCTGTGAGTATATGCTTGCAGAATTCCATATCCAATGTAAAAAGGCAGTCCAGCCAAAGTCCAGCAGCACCCAAGTCTGAAATGTGCCACTGAATCTGAATCGCTGACGATTAGGCCAACCAAGCCTCACAGCTAATTTCTGGCAAGTTTTTGCATTTGTAAGAATGAACGACTTCAGAATTCCAGGGTTTGAAGTTTACTTATGTAAATTTCTGACAAGTTTTTGCTTTTGTGAGAATGAACGACTTCAGAATTCCAGGGGTCGAAGTTTACTTAGGGCACTCCCAACCCAGACTCTATCATAGTTTCTATAGTCATTTATTATCCTTTATTTATTATATTTTACCGATGTGGCACTGTATTTATTGAGGAAAGAGAGCCAAATGTGAAGAAACGAGGTCTAAGTTAGACTCGACGTCTACGCTTCGATCGAGGGCGAAGAAATCACGCTCGTCCTCGTTGGGGAAGGGCTTCGTAGTTTCCATCGAGCCCGCGTGATCCCGTGCTCCTTCCTTCCATCGCTGCCGCGCGCCGCCATTCTATCGCGCGCCTCCGACCCCTCTCCAGCGCTCGCTCTTGCTCGAATCGGCCGTCTCCGGGAGCGCGCGTTCTGGCCTTGGCTGCCATCTTCCCCGCGCTGCCGCACCCTGGTGAGATGTCACCGCCGCCGCCACCAATTTTCTCCGGCCGCGCGCTTCTTCCGCACCCACCCCCTTCCGTCCTCCTGCCAAATCTTCCTTCCTCTCCTGCGCGCAGCCAGAAACGCGTGCGCAGGGCGAAGGCATCGCTAGAGCCGGAGCTGCTGCAGGGCGTTCTGCACATGTTCATGCTGCTGGGACATGTGCTTCGGTCGGCGGAGCTGTAAGCTGGAGCCACCGGCGTTGCTCAAGATGCTGCTGTTCCTAGCACTTGTGCTCCTTGGCTACGTCATCTTGCCACAGATGATCTTCTTTGTTTGTGGGGCCTGCAAATGCTCATTGATTTTTTTATTTCTTGGAAACTACTTGTATAAATTTGCATTGGGGAGAATGGTTTCTAGTGATAGAGTCTTTAAGCTATGGAAACTATGCTAGTTTCTAGCATTGGGAGTGCCCTTACGTAGGAGTACTCTATCGTTGTCAACATGATCAGTAACGATTCCTTCTTTCCTGAATACTTTTTGGTAACTGGATAGCATTGAAAATCAATCATGATGACTGTTTTGGTCAATTCTGACGGCCCTACGAATTTTCACATCCAATTTGCTAGGAGTACTGAAAGAAAACATGGACCTGAAACAATAGCTTTGTTACAAACACAAGACTGCACTGTCAGAAACATTATAGCATCTCAGTGACAACATTACGGAACTGTCAAAATATACAGTTACATAAAAACATAAACAACTTGAGCAAGTCTGCAATTTTGATACAATGGCAGTAGCTCGTCAGCTACTGAAGAATCAACCACACACAGTCCACCATCACAACTAAGAAATTGCTACAGTAATAACGAGTAACAGAACCCCATGAAGCAAGCACACCTTCATGTGGGTTTTTTCTCCAGATACAGTTCAGACATTGAACACTTGCTAACATAACACTACTACGGGAAGCTGAATCCGCCGCCGCCGACGAGCTCCCTGGCGCCGGCAGGCGGGCTGATGTAGACCCAGAGCAGCGAGATGGTCATGGAGATGAGGCCGGACCAGACGAAGACGATGGTGGGCACGCGGCCGCGGCGGCCCAGGAGGCCCTTGGCGAATGGGTAGAGGTGGCACAGCACCCAGAAGCTGAAGAAGGCGCCGCCCAGCAGCTTGCTCCACTGCGGGAACTCGCTGTACAGCGTGCGCGCCGACGCCACGGCCACCGCCACCGCGTTCACCATCATGATCGTCACGGGCGGCACCATCAGGAAGCTCCACCGCACCTCGTACAGCTCCGCGTAGGCGTCCTCCTCGCCGTCGTCGGCGCCCGCGCCCCCCGGCTTGGACGTGAGCGTGAAGGAGATGTCGACGCCGGCGACCACCTTGAGGAGGCCCTGCAGCACGGCCGCCGGGTGCGCGCTGGTGCCGCCGATGACCCAGAACTGCTCGTTGCGCCACCACTCGTGCAGCGTGATCCCGGACCACTTGATCTCCAGCAGCGCCAGCAGGCAGAGCGTGACGGTGATGACGAGCAGCAGCGCGAGGAACGTGGCGTTGAGCGACTGCACGATGAACTTGCCGGAGAAGAGGGAGACGGCCGGGAGCACGCAGTAGACGAGGAGGAAGACGGAGGTGAAGGGGTACATGCCGACGTTGAAGTAGGCGACGCGCTGGAGGAGCTTCATCCGCGGGGACGCCAGCAGCGCGTTGTTGCGGGAGAAGAAGATCTCCACGGACCCCGTCGCCCACCGGAGCACCTGGTGGAGGCGGTCGGTGAGGTTGATGGGCGCCGTGCCGCGGAACGCGTCGCGCAGTACACGGACCGCCACCCGCGGTTGTGCATCCGGTACCCCGTCACCACGTCCTCCGTCACCGACCCGTAGATCCACCCGATGCGCCGCCCCCACTCCGTCTTGTCCTCGTAGAAGCACGAGATGACGCTGATGGCCTCGGCGACGGTGGCCGCGTCGAGCGGCTCGCGGGGCACGGCCAGGGCCCCCGGGGCGGCCCTGGTGCGCCCCCGGCGTGTCCTGCAGCAGCCGCCCCTGGTACTCCGCCACGGGGATGGACGCCACGAACGTCGCCGAGCTGCCGAACCGCCGCGGGAGCAGCGCGGACGACTCGATGTCGTCGAGCTGCTGGAAGGCGTCGTCCTCGATCGGCGGCAGCATCATCTCCCTGTCGTCGCTGCGGGTGTCCGTCTTCTTGCCCATGGTGGGCTTCTTCCTCAGGAGCAGCTTGATCTTCCTCCTCCCGAGCCAGCCGTGGTGCTCCGTGGCGCGCGGCGGGCTGAAGCCGTACAGCGCGGTGCGGCGGAACACGCAGCCCGTGCCGACGTACATGGGGCCCTGCAGCCCGTCCATGGCGCGCATGGCCACGTCGAAGAAGACGAGGTTGTGGTTGGCGTACCGGTCGTTGGGGTCGATGCCCTCGAACCGCTGCGGGAACTGCACGTAGCACACGCGGTCGCCGCCGCGGTCCAGCATGAAGCACATCCCCTCCCGGAGCGCCGCCGAGTTGTGCACGTAGTGGTCGCAGTCCAGGTTGAGGATGAAGGGCCCGTTGGACATGATGGCGCTCGTCCGCACCAGCGCGTTCATGGCGCCCGCCTTCTTGTTGTGGTCGTACCCGGGGCGCTTCTCGCGGGACACGTACACCAGCATCGGCAGCCGGATGTCCACGCCCGTCGTGTCGATCAGCCCGCCGGTCTCCGCCGGCTCCGCGCCCAGCACGGGCTCCGACGTCGGAGGCGCGAGCATTGCCTGCGATTCAATTTCATTTCAGGCGCACATCAGCATCTCGAATCAATCTCATCTGAAGAAATTTTATAATTTTTTTCCATCAAATCGAGGAGCAATCAATCAATCACCTGAATGATGCCGGCGTGGTCACCACGGGAGTGGTCTGGCGCGGAGGTGAGCCAGGTGCCAGGCCACTGCGAGCCGTCGGACATCCATGTCGCCTTCACGGCCGCCGCTGCCTCGGGCAGTGCTCCGGGAAGGGTGCCGGCCGCCATGGCCTCCTCCTGCTGCCTCCTCCTGGCGCGGAGCTCCTCGCCGGCGTTGTACGCGTCGGAGCGCCGGCGGATGGCCTCGGGCAGCGAGTTCACCCTCACCTTGAACTCGTCGTACTCCCGCTTCACCTTGCGGCGCTCCCGGACGAAGTCCACGCGCACCTTGTTCCTGAGGAAGTCCCTCTTCTGGCCGAAGTAGGCCTCCGGGCTGCGCGGCTCGACGCCGTGCTTGCGGCAGAAGGGCACCCAGGTGCGCGCGCGAAGCTGGCGGTCTCGGCGAGCGCCTCGAAGGTGAGCAGCGCGCCGCCGTCGTCGGAGAGGTAGCAGGCGAGCTTCTCGACCGGGTAGTCGGCGGCGAGGATGGAGAGGATGGTGTTGGCGGTGACGAGCGGCGGCTCCTTCTCCGGGTCGGCCGTGGAGACGAAGACGTCGATGCCGGGCAGGTCCGAGTGGCCCTTGGGGTTGCGCGCCGTGGGCAGCTCGAAGCGCTCGGCGAGCACGTCCAGGTCGGCGGCGCGGTGGATCGGGCACAGCTTGGGGAGGCTGTCGAGGAGCCAGGAGAAGGCGAACCAGACCTCGCACGTCACCGACAGCGCCCACAGCCACACCGCCTCCGGGTTCGGGTGCCGGATGCGCCATGTCAGGAAGAACCCCAGCGCCACCAGACGGATCGCGATCAGCAGCCTGCACCGGCGGAACAGAGTGATGAGCACAGAAATTTTATTTTTATTTTCAGAGGGAATTTCTAATTTTTAGATCTTATTGCCATTGATTTGGTACCTGTAAGGACTGAGGATGGCCTGAGAGACGCTGGTCTTCCTGGTGAGCGGCCGGCGGCAGCGGGAGCCGAAGTTGGGCGGCTCCTCGAACCCAGCGAAGCCGCCGGCGCCACCGCCGCCGTGGCTGTCCTTGGGCCAGAGCGCATTGCCGTAGCCGTAGGTGCCCTTGGTCTCGAAGAGCCAGCGCGCGTGGTCGAACTCGGCCGGCTTGCCGCCGCCGCCTCCGCCGTTGTTGCTGGGAATCTTCACGGAGTGCATGAGGGAGAAGCGCTTCTTCGCCATGGACGTCAGCGGCAGCTGGTCCCGCTCCTCGGACGAGGAGACGGCCTCGTCGTCCTCGCCGTCGTCGTCGGTGTCGCTCCCCGCAGAGTAGGGCTCCTTGCACCCGGGGCAGTTCCCGGCCGCCGCGACGCAGTCCGCGTAGCACTCGCGGCAGATCATGAAGCCGCAGTCGCACGGCCCGGCGCCGCCGGCGCCAGAGGCCAGGAACGCCGGCATGTCGCAGCCGCGCATCTTGCAGGACATGTTGGCGGACGCCGCGACCGCGGCGCCGTTGACGGAGGTGTTGAGCACGTGGCCGCGCGTCGCCTGGTTGAGCCCGCCCGTGAAGATGGTCCCGGAGATGTAGCTCCTCTGCGGCGGCCGCACCTCGGCCGCGTCGTCGTACGCCGTCGGCGCCGGCGCATCGACGGCGGAGTCGGCGGACGCCGCCACGGTCCGCTCCGGCGTGGGCGGGATGTGCACGGTGTAGTGCACGAACTCGGCGCTGTCATCGACGCCGGCGCCGCCATCCCGCGACGCGTAGCGGCTGCCCCCGCCGCCGCTCCGGCGGACGGGCGAGAGCTGGATGGTGGGCGACGCCGCGGCTCCCCCCGCCGAGCGAGTGCCTCGGCGCCGGGCTGGTGAGCCCGATCCCGCCGCCGCCGCTCCGCTTGATCACCGCCGCGTCCCCCGGGCTCTCCGCCTTGCCCCTCGTCGGCGACACCGTCACCGTCACCTGCGACCCCGCCGGCAGAGACAGCCGCCGCGACATCGCTCCCAAAAAATCAAATCAACTCCCCCACTAACCAACGAGACTACCAAACACCAGCTCGATCTGTCGTTCTCCCTCAAAGCTCAGCTCAGATCCGCCCAGAAAAGGCCGGAGCTTGCACCCACTCCTCGCGCTCCCATGAACCCAAACGAAAGCTCGGAGAAGATTTCCCCAAGGATTGAGCCAGGAATTATACTACTAGCGCTCCGGAGGATGGAGCTCGTGGGGGATAAGTGAGCAATCGATGAGCGAGCGCGCACACCGAGGAGGAGGGGAGGATCTGGTGGGGCGCAGGGCGTGGCAGCGCCTGTATTTATTCCGCCGGACGCTTCGCCGTCGCTTTTTTTGAAACGGCGGGCAGAGCTGCCGGCCGCCCCCAACGGTCGGGTCGCGCTGACGTGGCCGCGCAACGGTCGGGGCCGCGGGGCAGATCCGGCCGTCTGGTGGGGATCGGACGGTGCACGTTTGGTTGGGGCGAGCGGGCGGCGAGGCTGGTAGCCGTTTGGAAGCTATTGGGCCCACGAGAGGGAGAGGACAAGAGAGAGAGCGGGGTGGGGACCGCGTGGTACTGACAGGTGGGCCATAGGAATTGCTTGAGGAGTGCTCCGCTGAGGAGGGTGCTCGTGATTGATAGAATGAATTGTTTGTCTTGTCTTTCACTCCGCGGTGAATGGTGATTAACTGCAGAATTATGCGAGACGAGGTCACCTCGTACTCGTCGTATTCGTACTATTGACTGTGAAAAAAAAAAAGTTACCGTGGTTATTAGCCGTTAACATGTGGCCCTTGTAACATGAGAGTAGGACGGGGAGGAGGCGAGAAATGATTCAGGAGCAATTCTAATAAAGAACTAACGGGAAAATAATTTTCTTTTAAGCTTTCAGCTTTGTAGCATACTCTCTTCATCCTATGCACTTTATCGTTAAAAAATCATGTTCCTCTCACAGATACTGTTTTTAAGTGACAAACTTTATGGATTGAGGGAGTAAGGGGGTACATTATTCTCTTCAATTCTCCACCTAATCCATTTATGTTTTAGTTATTGATAGAGCTTCACATAATTTACTCCCAAATATGGACAACGAAGCTCTGCAAAATTTTAGCTTCTATATTGTGTTTGGTCTACAAGCCAAGCCAAATTTTAATTATTCTCGAGCAATTTTAGCCATCATTTGATTCCATGCCTAATTTGGCTTTTTTTTTTTTTTTGAAGGAACATGTATTGATCTTAATAAGATTACACCGACCCTACAAGCCCCTTTTATCCATCTTAGTTCATTTTGGTGGCTACATTTGGCCAAATCTATGGCCACTATGACCTAAGCCAAATTTTGACATGGTTTCTAGGTGCTACAAACCAAACACTATCTTATGTACATAATAAAACCTTTTGTTGAGAAAAAAAAAGGTTCTTGCTTTCTTTTCTAACTGTTGTTTTGTATGTAGACGGGCCGGGCCACCGGTAAATGTCATAGTAGTTTGTTAACCGAAACATAGAAAGTTCCTGATTTGTACTTAGTACTACTCATCAGCGAGTTAATAAAAAAAATAGTTCACCGCCGGCTTTACTTATTGGTTAACTTTGCATGTGCTCAACGACAATCATTTGATCCTCGCGATTGCCGAATGATGGATCCCAACCGTTGATATCACGAGCAATTCAGACGGCTTTGTATGCCGTTAACATGGGTCCCACCGACTGTGATGCATGTGTGCATTGTGTAGTGTGAAAGTCAACCCCCTTTTGCCTCTCCCGTTCCCGTTTGAGGTTTGACTAGTCTGGCGCTACTTTTGCCGTTGGAGCGTTAATTTTTGCCGACTCGTTTCAGCATCCTGATCTGAGAAAATCAAACTATTGGGGCGCCAGCGTTTGAAATCGAACTCTCTCATGCATGCTTAGCTTGGGATCCATTTTCTTGTCAACTCTGATGGATATTCCCGTAGCCATGGGCTGGCGGGTTGATCTAATAGTTAGCTGTAGATTTTAACATCTTAGCTAATAGTAACCCAACAGCTAATAGTTTATTTGAAACTAGTTAGCTAATCAAAAGTTATTGGCTAGCTCATCATGGGCACCTAACTAACTTTTAACTAGGCCCGTAGCTAACTATTAGTTGTGTTAGTTTCAGAGAACTAGCTAACAACTAGAGTAATTGTTAATTGGGTGGTACGCAAGGCACAATAAGATCTCAGCTAATTTTTAATATCTAATTGATAGCTTTGAGGGATTCAAATAGATCCTGGCACCACCAGCTATCTCAACCAAACTGTTAGTAACTTATGATGAATATTGTGATCACTGCTTTGTCAAGTTTTGCTATGTGCACCCTTTTGGTTTTCTAAAACTGTCATTTTTACAGATTGATAAGTTTAGAAAACATTGTTTATGGAGAGATTCTGATATACAGAGCAAAAAGCCGTCCAAGACAGCTTGGGAATTAGTATGTGTTTCAAAAGAGAGTGGTGGCCTTGGTGCTCTGTGTTGGGATAAAGGGGCAAAACCAATGCACAATTAATCCCTCATCTTGTAGTGAATCATGAGGAGAACATCTACCATCAGATCAGCAGCAGAAAATAATAAGCACATGCATAATAGACACAACGATTTACGTGGAAAACCTCCTCAAGGTAAGGAGTAAAACCACGGGACCAACCGGTCCACTCCAAGCCAAACTTCCACTATAATCAACAATGGGTACAAGGAGTCTTCTCTAAATATCTAGAGGATTACACCAGCAGCAACATATTCATCAAGTTACAACTTGCAACTGGTTACAACCACAACCTTGCAACAAGAGAAATCAGCCAAACAGAGAAAACACAGATTCTGTCCTCATCGGTAATCAGTTCATATCTCACAAACTACAGCTCCACTATGCACAAATTTTGGTAGAAAAGTAGACCCACGAGTCCCCTAACCACTGACCAAATTTTAGCTCAATCGGACACCGTTTGATCACCAAAACACATCATCTACCAAAACTGCTCTGTTCTGAAACTACAGTGACCCGAACTGACAAAACCCTTCTCAAATCTGGTGCTATACTCAACCAATCCTCAAACCAACTTGACAGATCGAAGTACTCAAAGCAAGGAACGAGCTCACCAAGTTTGGTGCCAATCCAACCACGTTTGAGCCTCCAATCACTGGCGTGAGGATGACTGGTTCACAGCCACCAAATCTGGACAGATTTGCTTCTCCTTCTTCTTCCTCTCTTCTCTCAAGTTGTGGTGAGTGTTCTACTCTCTCTCACTCTCTCACAGCAGTAGCTGCAGCTCCAAGAGTGGAGGCTAGGGTTTCTCCCTTTTACACTTCCCAAGAAGCTATCTCAACCGTTGATTCAATCCGAGATCAACGGTGCACAAGCACTTGGGCTTGTGGGCTTTTTTGTTTATTTGCTGGACTCCAAAGTCATCCTCCATGTGGAGGGATAGCCCAACAAACTCCCCCTTCCGACATCATGGAGGGTCTTACTGCCTACTGGCAGCCATGCCACCGAGCCGGCAACAAACCTTGAGCTTTCCTTTTGGCATCACCTTAGTCAATATATCTGACCCGTTGTCATCGGTGTGGACTTTCTCAAGTTGCGTTTGCTTAGAATCCAACACATCTCGAATCCAATGATAACGAACATCAGTATGCTTTGACCTTGAGTGGAAACTTGTATGCTTACTCAAGTGAATAGCACTTTGGTTGTCACAAAATAGCACATACTTGCCTTGATCAAACCCAAGCTCTCTAACAAACTTTTTCAGCCATAGTAGCTCTTTGCTTGCCTCTCTGTCAATTGCAATAAATTCAGCTTCGGTTGTGGACAATGCAACACATTTTTGCAACTTGCTTTGCCATGACACGGCTCCCCCGCATAGGTGATCAAATAACCTGAAGTAGACTTTCTCACTCACAACATCTCCGGCCCAATCTTCATCCGTGTATGCAACTAACACAGGATCACTTTTCCCAAAACAAAGTTTCAGGTTAGTGCTGCCCCGGAGGTACCTCAAAATCCACTTCACAGCTTCCCAATGTGGTCTTTCTGGATTGGACATAAATCTGCTCACAGTACTAACCGCATGAGCAATGTCAGGCCTTGTACACACCATAGCATACATGAGACTTCCAACTGCTGAGGCATAAGAAATTTTCTGCATTTCCTTCTTCTTTTCATCAGTAGTAGGGCATTGCTTGGTGCTTAACTTGAAATGAGCTGCAAGTGGACAGCTCACAGCTTTTGTATTGTCCATCCTAAATTTGCAAAGTACTTTCTCAATATACTTCTCTTGAGACAAGTACAACTTGTTGGAACTTCTACCTCTCTCAATTTTCATCCCGAGAATTTACTTTGCTGCCTCCAAGTCCTTCATGGCAAAGGACTTACTCAACTTTTTCTTTAACTCTGCAATTCTAGAGACATTCTTGCCAACAATCAACATGTCATCAACATAGAGCAGCAAGATGATAAAATCATCACCTGAGAATCTCTTAATGTACATACAATGGTCTGCACTACTCCTTTTATAGCCTTGCTCCCCCATAACTGAATCAAACTTTAAATACCATTGTCGTGGTGCTTGTTTTAGGCCATAGAGACTCTTTTTCAACTTGCACACATAATCTTCTTTGCCTTTAACAAGAAACCCCTCAGGCTGGTCCATGTAGATCTCTTCCTCCAAATCACCATGGAGAAAGGCTGTCTTCACATCCATTTGTTCAACCTCCAAGTTGAGACAAGCTATCAAGCCAAGGATCAATCTGATTGATGTCATCTTCACCACGGGAGAAAAGATCTCATCATAGTCAACGCCTTTTGTTTGGCCAAATCCTTTCACAACAAGCTTGGCTTTAAACCTTAGATGTGGTGTGTGCTCCTCTTGCTTGATTCTATAGATCCACTTGTTTTTCAAGACCTTCTTGCCCTTGGGCAACTTCATCAACTCATATGTACGATTCTTATGCAAGAAATCTATCTCTTCTTGCATAGCTTTCATCCACTTCTTCTTGTGCTCATCCTTCATTGCATCTGCAAAACACTCTAGTTCTGAACCATCAGACAGTAACACCACATACTGATCTGAGGGTCCTCGATCTTTACCAGATCTTCTAAGTGGAATTGTTGGTGGATCTTCTGGTACTAGTGGCTGCTGATCTAGATCATCAATTTCAGCATCAAACTCATGCTGTTGGGGAGCATTTTCATCACCTGTACCATGCACATCACCATTAGCTTGTTGTGGAGCTGAAGCTGCAGGAACTGGGTCTAAATCAACCAATGGATCTTGCTGAGGAATCTGCACCTTTGTCTTCACAATATCCTCAATTGTTTGATCTTCAACAAACACTACATCATGGCTTCTCAGAACCTTCTTTGCAATTGGATCAAAGAGCTTGTACCCGAACTCATCTAATCCATAGCCCAAGAAGATACACTGTCGTGTCTTGTCATCAAGTTTTGGCCTTTCATCTTGAGGAATATGAACAAAGGCCTTGCACCCAAATACTTTTAGGTGGTCATAAGAGACTTCCTTGTTGTCCCAAATCCTGTTAGGAACATCTCCCTGCAAAGGATAACATGGTGAGAGATTAATAAGATAAACTGTAGTCATCAAAGCCTCACCCCAGAAGTTCTTAGGTAGCTTTGCATGTGACAGCAAGCATCTCACTTTCTCTGTAATTGTTCTGTTCATCCTCTCAGCAATACCATTTAACTATTGTGTCTTTGGAGGTGTGAATTGGTGCCTAATCCCTTGCTCTCTGCAATATGCATCAAATGGCCCAATGTATTCTCCTCCATTGTCAGTGCGAATGCACTTGATCTTCTTCTCATTTTCTCTCTCAACTGAGGCTTGGAATTGTTTGAACACACTTAGTACTTGATCTTTGGACTTCAAGGAAAAAGCCCAAACCTTTCTGGAGAAATCATCAATGAAAGTGACAAAGTACTTAGCACCACCCATGGATCTTACTGATATTTTTCAAAGATCAGAATGCACCAAGTCCAGTAATTCTGGTTTCTTGTGAGGAGGTAGACCCTTGAAAGCAACCCTGTGCTGCTTTCCAGCTAGACAATCTGTACACTTTTTTCAAATGCACACTTTTCATCCCTTTCAAGAGATTTTTCTTCACTAGCACTATCATCCCCTTCTCACTCATGTGCCCAAGTCTCTTGTGCCATAGAACACAAGAATCTTCTTTCTCTAATGCATTGACAAAAATACTAGAGAGGTTAGCAATAACATGGTACAAAACTAAAACTTGGTTACATCTTGGAACAACCATGTTGCCCTTGGTGAGCTTGTACTTTTCATCTCCAAAATTGCTAGAGTACCCATCCTTATCAAGCAAACCAACTGAAATAATGTTGAGCCGAACAACCTCAACATGCCTCACAGACTTGAGGACCAATTTGGTACCATTTGCAGTCACCAAATGCACATCTCCCTTTCCAATGATTGCTGCCCTATCATTGTTGCCCATCTTCACAACACCAAAATCACCTGCTGTGTAGTTTGTGAAGTACTCTATGTGAGATGTAGCATGTATGGTAGCACCGCTATCCGGTATCCAAATCATCTCATCACCATTCACATGGTTGATGGTCGCATCATCGAAACTACAAAGTGATCCTCTCAACAAGGTGGAACTAGAACAACCATCATTACCTTCATCTGCAAAGAACAATCATAATCCCCTCAATTGCTTTGATAATACGACCACCATCACTTTGTCACTATCACCGCCTTGTTTCGTTTCTTGCCTTTGCTTCTTTTACCCCTTTTCCTTTCTCCACTTGCGACATTGCCACTTCTTGTGTCCCTTATCATGGCAAAGTGCCAACATTCAACCTCAAAGATTTCTACCTCTTGACTTGCTTCTACTTTTAGTTCTACCTTTCTTCGGACCTCGGCTCTTGCTTCTCCCCCATGACTCGATGACCAACACCTCAGATTTAGAGGAGGAACTGTCCCTTTCAGCTAGCCTTCTGGTTTCCTCATTTATCACTTTGGTCTTGACAAGGTTCCAAGTGGCAATACCATGTCAATTGCATAAAGTGACTTTCAAAGTCTCCCAAGTGTCCCAAGAATGAGCCAAATAGCAGCAAGGCTCTAACCTCATCTTCAAATGAGATTCCCATAGAAGAAAGCTGATTGATAATGCCCTGAAATGCATTCACATGATCAGCCACAGGAGTACCCTCTCGGTACCTCAAATTCATCAACTGCTTGATCAAGAGCATCTTATTTGCACCTTCTTTTTGGGCATACAACTCCTCTAGCTTCTGCCATAATGTACGTGCATGTGTCTCCTCAATGATATGGTTCAAAACATTGTCATCGACCTATTGTCGAATAAACCCACAAGCTTGTCGATGAAGAACCTGCCATTCATCATCAGATTTGTCATCTGGTTTTGCTTCAGCAAACACTGGCTTCCAATACTCTTTCACATAGAGTAAATCCTCCATCTTACCTTTCCAAGCTTGATAATTTGCACCATTCAAGGAGATCATTCTGCTGGTATTTGTTTCCATCTTCACCACAAGGCAAATCAGCAAGTAATCAATGTGAATACAAGCTAAATACAAACTGAACCAAAGCTCTTGATACCACTCTGTTGGGATAAAGGGGCAAAACCAATGCACAATTAATCCCTCATCTTGTACTGAATCATGAGAAGAACATCTACCATCAGATCAGCAATGAAAAATAATAAGCACATGCACAATAGACACAACGATTTATGTGGAAAACCTCCTCAAGGTAAGAAGTAAAAACCACGGGACCAACCGGTCCACTCCAAGCCAAACTTCCACTATAATCAACAATGGGTACAAGGAGTCTTCTCTAGATATCTAGAGGATTACACCAGCAGCAACACATTCATCAAGTTACAACTTGTAACTGGTTACAACCACAACCTTCCAATAAGAGAAATCAGCCAAACAGAGAAAACACAGATTCTGTCCTCCTCGGTAATCAGTTCATATCTCACAAACTACAGCTCCACTGTATACAAATTTTGGTAGGCAAGTAGATCCACGAGTCCCCTAACCACTGACCAAATTTTAGCTCAATCGGACACCGTTTGATCATC
This sequence comes from Chrysopogon serrulatus, assembly GCA_015844335.1. NCBI lineage: Eukaryota > Viridiplantae > Streptophyta > Magnoliopsida > Poales > Poaceae > Chrysopogon > Chrysopogon serrulatus. The sequence goes on along the minus strand of JADLZL010004429.1, from coordinate 30,732 downwards.
CAAACACATCATCTACCAAAACTGCTCTGTTCTGAAACTGCAGTGACTCGAACTGACAAAACCCCTCTCAAATCTGGTGCTATACTCAACCAATCCTCAAACCAACTTGACAGATTGAAGTACTCAAAGTAAGGAACGAGCTCACCAAGTTTGGTGCCAATCCAACCACGTTTGAGCCTCCAATCACCGGCGTGAGGATGACTGGTTCACAGCCACCAAATCTGGACAGATTTGCTTCTCCTTCTTCTTCCTCTCTTCTCTCAAGTTGTGGTGAGTGTTCTGCTCTCTCTCTCTCACTCTCTCACAGTAGCAGCTGCAGCTCCAAGAGTGGAGGCTAGGATTTCTCCCTTTTACACTTCCCAAGAAGCTAACTCAATCGTTGATTCAATCCGAGATCAACGGTGCACAAGCACTTGGGCTTGTGGGCTGTTTTGTTTATTTGCTGGGCTCCAAAGTCATCCTCCATGTGGAGGGATAGCCAACACTCTGAATATGTATACTCAAAATGTGAGTCTTTTGCTGAAGCATATGCATAAATTTTTTAACAAGATGAATATCCCTTGGGTTTCTCTAGTATGGAATTCTCATTATTTTGATGCCATGGCTCTTCGTGCCTTTTTTGGACAGACTTATAGAACAACAGGCTCCTAGAATCTCAGTTTCCTGAGCTACTTTCCTTTATAAAAGACAAGCTCATTATAATTCAATCCTTCATCAATGCTGATGACATCAGATCAGTTCCATTCACTTCTTTCATCCTAGGCTTTCGCCTTAATTGTTGAAAACATTTTTCTTTTTGAGGACAAAGACACTTGGGCTTACATTTGGGGAGCTCAATTTGCTTCCAGCAAAGCTTACTTGCAACTTATTGGCTTTAGACAGGTGCATGCAGTTCACAATTGGCTATGGAACTCGTACTGTCAAGGGGATCACTTCCAAATTTTCTCCACTTTCAAGAAGCATATTCGTAAGCCGTTTTTCATGGAGATGGTAGTGGCTGTGTGTTGGGTAATTTGGACTGTCAGAAATAATTTAATCTTCAGACATCAGCAACACTCTGTTGGCTTGTAATTCTTTTACCCTTAAGTTAAGTTGAAACTAGGAAGGGATGTTCTCAATTCTGGTAAGGAGTGGTACGAGAAAGCAAAAGAGAGTAAAATTCAAACAAGCATGTTTATGTGAAGATATATGGGCCGATCCCACAAAAAAATATTTATCCAAAAGCTATTACAATCCTCAATGAGTTGAATTATCAGTTGTAGATAGGAATTTATAGTTGGAAATTTACATTCAAAAGAAGTCTTTCGAATATATGAGCTTTATAGAATGGAACGAGCTAACATAAGAAGTACGGGGTGCTGAGTAAACTAATAATCTAGTGCTTCCGTCCTGCGGCCAGGTATCCTAAAAATTGTGAAGTGTGTGTAAACTAATCTTGAAATATGTGTAAAACTAATCTAGCATAATTTGGAACGGATGGAGTAGCTCTTGATCTCTCTTCTCTATTAAACTTATGTAATAACATGCTTAGAGCTAGCTCACAGAACACCGTTGGAGCTGCCATTAGCTACCACACATTGTGCCTTTTACCTTTCTCCTTTACTGACAAAGCAAATATATTAAAGATATTGTCACGTGGTCAATTTACATATTCAACACCAATGCATTAAATCATTGGTTCTTTGTTGTTTTTTTCCTGATTAATAACATTTATTTGACTGTTTAGTCAGCTGACTTTATTTTGCTGTTGTGACAGAATTGCGATGAGGAAATCGATTCGTCAATGGAGAACAATTAGAAAGGAAACTATAGCATCAAAAGATATTTATCAAGAGCACAAGAAATTAGCAACTGAATTCAGCCTTTTCTAGTAGGAGCTAGTACATTTGTAGTGTTTGACTTCTATTCAGGATGCTGAGATATTGTCAGATATAACATTTCTTCCCCATGCTCCTACAGCTGATTTTAATGAAAATTGTTTTTATATGCAGCTGGAAAGATAGAAAAACGAGAATTTGTCTCCTCTTCTTCCTCGGGGCTGACCCCATCACTCGGTGGTTTGGAAAGGACATTATCACAGCTTGATATGGTATATATCCTGTTTGTATATAGTAAACGTGAACCTGTACGTACTATGATATACGTATCTCATTCTCATTGCATTTGTTGCTAATTTAGGCAAATGAGCATTTGCAAAGTATTTTTCCTTCAATTAAAGAGTTTTCTGGTTCTGGCAATGCCTTGGAAAGAGTACTCGTTATGGAACTAGAGCTTGCAGCTCTCCAAGCAAAAAGAAGAAAACAAACATCCTTTTCTAGAGGTAACTATATAGTATATGAGAAATTTTACTATGCTTGGAAAAAACATGGGCCATCTATTGGGCGAGATCGGACGGTGGAAAAATAGGAGGTACCTTAGTGGAGGTACCAAATAGGTGGGGATAGTACCATATTAGGTGGGACCGGTACCAAAATACGTGGGACAAGATTTATTTTTTATTTTTTATTTTGTTTTCGAAAAAGGGTAAATCAGTCATTTGACACTATCATTGAAGGGGGATTTCAGAAGCTTTGTATTGGGCTGGGCTGTACCCGTGGCCCTGTTTTTTCTTCTCCTTTCTTCCTCGTCGAGCAAGAGGGCAGGGGGTTCGTTCTTCTCCGTTTGTTCCTCGTCGAGCAAGAGGTATGGGGGGGCGCTGTGTGGCAAGCGGGCACGGCGGCAGGGGGGGCGGCGCGGCGAGCGGGTGCCGCGGCAGGGTGCGCTGCGCGGCGAGCAGGCGCTGCGCGGCAAGCGGGCGCCGCGGCAGGGGCGCTGTGCGGCGAGCAGGCGCGGCGGGCAGGGGCGCGGCGCGGCGAGCGGGCGCCGCAGCAGGGAGCTGCGCGGCAAGCGGGCGCCGCGGCAGGGGCGCTGTGCGGCGAGCAGGCGCGGCGGCAGGGGCGCGGCGCGGCGAGCGGGCGCCGCAGCAGGGAGCTGCGCGGCGAGCAGGCGCGGCGGCAGGGGCGATGCGCGGCGAGAAGACGCGGCGGCAGGGGGCGATGTGCGGCAACCCGGCGCGGCGGCAGGGGCGCGGGGGCTCACACGCGTCCGGAGGAGGGCCTCGGCGCAGCCCTGTCGGCGGCGCGGCCTCGGGCGTGGGCATGGCAGTGCCCTCGGTGCAGACGTAACGCTCCGCCAGGACCGCCATCGCTGTGAGCTGTTGGATGTCGTCAAGCCATCGAGTTTCTTAGGCGTGTCTTCCATGACTGATTCGTTGAGGTATGCATTGGCCTGTTTGAATACTTGCCCATTTGAATCCTTGCATTTATGTGGAAGAACGATACTAGGAAAAAAAGGATGTAGTGTACATTGTTGTTTTGGTGTGCAACTCATGACTCAGTTTGCTTTGCTTACTGTGTATCATCAGGAGGTTCTGAAGTTCTTTCTCATACTCTGACTCGTCATATGGAGATTTTGCAAGACCTTACTCAGGTCCTGGTTTCCTCTTAGACTACTAAGTTACATTCATCATAACTACTTTGAATGTACTGTTAAAGAAGAAAGCACCACATATGACATGACCGTACTACTGTTTTGACACTATGATTTGTTTCCAATATAGGAATTCTATCGGCTTCGATCAAGTCTCAGGGTTAAACAACAACATGCTTCTCTCCTTGACTTGAGAGATTTTGACAGAGCAAAGTTTGATGTTGAAGAGCCATCAGACTCAGCTGATGAAGCACTTCTCAGGGAACAAGCTGCGATTGGCAGGAGTACTGGACAGGTACGAATATCCTCATATCTGGGCATCCTTCAATTGTTTCTCCTATTTCTTCTTGATAGAACAATATGGATGGGCATTCCTGTAAAAACACATCAATATGAATTCCAAACTTTTTGGATTTGAACTTCCATTACCCTTTTTTATTGGAAGATGATTTCTTGGCACAGGGTCAAATAAAGGAACTCATTACATGAAGTTAAATAAAGAACCATTACCACTTCTTTGGAAACTGATAGAAATGGACCCATGCTACCATTGCAGTATTGCTTATGGTTACATTGGTGCTTAACATGAAACATCTCATAGAAACAGTAATACGAAACTGAACTAATTAGCTGAACATAGGCCAACTAACTGTGAATGTACTGGAAATAGTATCATTATTACATATGGAGTCGGTAATGTGTTTAAAGTTGCTTGTAAGGGCTCAGCTGCAACCGTCCTGGATGAGATACCCTGCGATTTGGGCGTTGCACACAATTAGCGATAGACTCGGTGCTTAGCTGGTCTTTCACAGACTTTGGAGTTTTGTCGCTCCTCCTTGGGCGTCCCCATTTCCTTTTAGTCGAGTTATTGGATTTGCTGGCATCTATAGGACTGCTGATCTCCTTGACATCATCGTCAGCAGCCTTACTCATGTCTTCTCGCTGAACTTCAGCATGTTTTGCATCATAAGACTCCTTCTAAAGGTCATAATGAGGCATGTTAGATATAATGAACAAGTATTGAAGCCATGTTAAGGAAGGGGTATATTGTTGTACCACTTACCGTTATAATGTCCTTATATGAGCCTAATCGAAGTTTGTTGCAATCAGCTCGCACGAGTGCTGAACAAATTTTCCTCTTGAAAATATCTATGTGGGCCTGAATTTCAAAGGAACACACATGAGCTTAAAAAGTAGCAATCTATGTTTTGCTGATTTGGTATATGTAATCCATAAATAACATGGGAGTGACCTGTGTGAAATGCTCCGTCATCTTGTCCCCATCCCATGCCATCATGTACTTAAGTACGAATGCACCACAAGAATGCCATCATATAGAAATGTCCTAAATTCTTCCTTAACCTTATCATCATGCAGATTACGAACAATATTCTGCTCAAGATGCCAAACGCACAACCTGTGGTTTGTGTTTGGCCAAACCACCCTTATTGCTCTCTGCATTGCAAGGTCTCCGTCAAGTGATAACAGACACCGGTGCTGCTTCGCGACATGGCCTCTAAGAAGGTCCGCAAAGATCCACTCATATGACTCCCCCTCATGAGAAATAATTCCACAACCAAATATCACAATGCTCCGGTGGTGATTCAACCCCACAAATGGCACAAATGGCAAGTTGTATCGATTAGTTCTATATGTGCCACAAATACAACCACATCACCAAAAGCTTCATAGTCCAGCTGAGACCGACTATCACACCGTAACAATCCCTCGAAGATGCTTATCCTCATCAAAGAAAGAACTTGAAGAAAAACTCGGGATCTTTTTTTTGCCTCGCCTTCAGTGACGGATCATCTTTGTTTCTCGCATCGCCGGCGGCAATTTTCTCCCCGCTTGTAGCGATAGCAGAAATTGTACAAGTCCCTACTTGTACATCCGACATTATCATAACCACCATACTGCATTTCCAAAATATCCATAATCTGGTGCTTGCGGATTCCAGAAATTTCCATCTCCACAATATCAGCCTTTTGCTCATCACTGATTCTTCTGTGCGAACGTAGGAAACATACTAGGTCTCTTCTGGCCAGCGCATGGTTGTGTCCATCAATAAAGTCCTTCACATACCACCACCCTGTTTCCTGGTCACGTGCAATGACCAATTTGGCTTTACATCCAAACCGACTGATGTTTTGTGGCCTCCTCTTCTTATTTTCATTGCTCATGTACTTCTCTTCACGGAAACCTTGCGAACTGCACACAAACATCCTCGGGATTATCTCAGTTTTGGCGTCGTCCCCACTCCACATAGCTTTTCCTCACACTAAAACCATTATCAAATGCATATTTGTTATAAAACTCAAAGCCTTTCTTCGCTACCGAACAATTTCCTTACAATTTCCTCGTACTCTGCTATAGACTCCGCACTAAAATCAGCCATATCTTCCTGTACATAGTTATAACAAAAATATTACAACAGCAACAAACAAAATCTTGAACAGCACTAAAGAAAGTTACTGCAGATTACAAGTTACAGATTAGCAGCATATTCTACCACCAATTTATGCAAACAGATTGTGGGGCTAGGAGGTTTTATTTTTTATTCAAACAGATTTTAAGTTAAACTATTTTCAATTTACTTAAAAACCCCATTTAAAATAAACACCAAATTGTTCATGCATGACCAATTTACATGAAATGAACCAATTTAATTTAGAATTTGGGGGCGAGAGGTTAACTCAAGTCTAGGAAGATTGTTTTTTATTTTTTTTCAAACATCAACATAGCATAAATAATTGTGGCATGTTACAGCTTACTCCTAGCACCCTGTTTCTGCGGTGTTGTACCTTTACAGCACACAATCCATTGGCCCTACTAACACAAATGCAGGTTAACAAATGCAGCGTTGTAGCAATTCTTCTTCTCAGCTAAAGGAAAAGGTGACTGGCCAGATCACATTACCAAAGGATAGCACTACATCAACATTTTGGCCCTACTAATACAAATGCAGGTTAACATCGCATGAGCTCTGCAGTCTGCACCCCAAACACAAATACCATCAAGAAACCAAATCGGGAATCAAGCGCTGACAAATTAATCGATTTGAAAGTAACCTGTATGTGTGCCATGAATGACGCCGAAAGGGCCGACGCTGCAAGCACCTGGTGACCAGCGGATAGGGCGCCTGCAAGCATGGGCAGGCCGCCTCCGCCGTGTCCCGTGGCCAGGCCACGGGCGATGGTGTCCGTGGGGCTGGCCGATGGCGGCAGGCACGGACCGACGCACACAGCCGTGGGGATGGGGCGGTGGCGGCGGGCGCGGGTAGCCTGGGGCGGCCGCGGGGAGGGTGGAGCGGGCGGCGGTGGCGGGTGCAGGTGGCCGTGGGAGCAGGCCTCCGGCGGCGGACGCAGGAGTCTGTGGCGGTGGATGCGGCGGTGGACTGGTGGAGGCGTCGCCACGTCGGTCTTCCTCCCGGCGTCGTCGGTCTCTGCGTCGAGTCTGAAGGTAGGGAGCACGGAATGCTTGGGCTGGGCTTTGTTAATGTCCATGAAATCAGGCCCATAACGTAGATACAAGTGCAATTACTAAAATACCCATTCTAATATATTTATAAATTAATTACTTACAAATAAGAAAATTTGGAAGTACCTGAAAGTACCTTGGTACTTTTCCAAGCACTGTAAAAGAGCTCATAGTATATTTAAAGAGCACCGTTGTAATTTCTTTTCATCCCTGATCTAATGAAGCAGGTGCCTTTTCTTACATAGATTGAAACTACAACTTACGTTGCTCCTTGTTACTAAAAATAAGTCGGTCAAATTTGACTAAACACTATCTTTGGTTCCCTTCATCGTTAGTTCATTCTTGAAGCAGCACAATGATGCAACAGAGCAGTCTTCCAAAGCTTCAGGGACATCAATTAGGGCTTAAGTTGAATATATGGTATCCAAACGTGGCCTGAACTGATACAAGATACAAAAGAGTTGAAAAGGAGGCCGATGGCAGTGGAAAATGAGCTAAAAGAGAATTCCCGCAGGTATGCCGAGCTCAGTGTGCAGTTCGCTGAGGTACGAACACCATGGAAATCATAGGAACCAATGAGAGAACTAAAGGAGCTCAGCCAGTTGCAGGCTTTGTAAACAATCTTCTGTGACGGTAACGGAATATATTTTGTAGTGTATATATATCAGTAGAATCTCAACATCTGTATCAAGTGCAGAGTTATCAGTGATAAGCACATATGTAACACCTTACAAGCGCCTCCAGCTCAGACAAAGTCTTGTTAATTGAATGTTCTTTGCCAACAACCAGCAGCCTTTCAATTCACGCCTGCAGATTGTATTTCTACAGTTTATTTTCTTTTTTGTATAGGCCTTTAACATCGACTGACACTACAAGCTTGTTCTGATGATAGTACTGGCAAGGAGGAACCTTCTGCTATTAAATTTCATTGGCATGAAGCTCTGAAGTGTAGATCAAATATTCCTATGTCGACGCTCACGAGGCCTCTGGCAGCAACACTTGCGATCGATGAAGAATCGAAGAGATTTTTGGAGTCTTGCTTTGCTACTGCTACTTCAAGAGGAGCAACAGACATGGAGTTGAGTTACGGGAAAGAGGGAAAAAAAGAGGCTTTTTTATTCATTCATGTGGGTCCAACTATATAACAAACCGAGATTGTGACGGAGTGGCTACAGGAGGCCAAGTTCCCACTATCCCTAAATGCGTTCAACTTTATACGTTTAGAAATCTATTTACGTCTATATATGTTCTAAGAGAAATCTATTTGGATCCACATATGGCCCACTGTTTCGACTATGCTCCGCTCATGTAATATACGGTGAGATTTTGGCGCAGCCCAAATCAAGCTTCACTATCCAACTAGGGCCGACGGATGCAAGGATAGGGTGTGGAGGTCTACACATCAGCCCTATAAACCATGCATCCACTCATGTGGATAACTAAACATTTTTTTCATTTTTTTTCATATGCTCCTACAACTTAATCAAACACTCTCTTTCTCTAAAATACAAGTTTCACTCACCTTGCATCCCCTCATTTGGATTTACGATGCAAAATCCCACTTATCAACCAACACTAAACAACTTCATTTCCTAGTTTCACTATGTACGATGCAACTTCCGTCCACTAGCCCAACACACCTCAAAAAGATTTTGCAGCCAAGACTGTGACCGAGTGGCACGAGAGGGAACTAAAAAGATTTTGAAGCCAACCTAAATTGAGGGCACTTTGGTTATTTTACCTAATTGTTTAACAACTTCTATGGCCAAATAGGCGAAAGTGGCATGTAGGTAAAAAAAAAGCTTCGACTAGGATTATTAATAAAAACCAAAAACTTTTTTAGTTTGTCAAGAAAAAAACTTTTTTAGTGGCTCATATGGATTTTCTAACATTTATATGGTTCATAGGATTGTTTAACAACGTCTAAGGCCAAATAGACAACAGTGGCATGTAGGTTAAAAAAAGCTTCGACAGTGGCACGTGGCTCATATGGTTCTTCTAACATTTATATATAGCTATCTTTATCGGGGAAAGAATCGGTGCTCTCTCAGCGATTCACGTACTGTTCACATAGGGCCCACCACTATTTACATGGGCCCTACATACACAGTTTTATTTTTTTATAGCTATCTTTATCGGGGAAAGAATCGGCGCTCTCTCAGCGATTCAGGTACTGTTCATATAGGGCCCACCACTATTTACATGGGCCCTACATACACAGTTTTGTTTTTTTACTTTGTTTTTTTCCTTTCTCTTTAAGCCGGTGCACTGGCGTGTAATCCACCGCACGATCATCGCGTGACTGTCAAGAAAAATCTTCCGTATGTATAGGAGAATTTCACCGTACCAGACTTCTCCATGCGTCTATTTTGCTGCCACCAGTAGCAGTCCTATTAGTGGCATCATATTTAAAAGAGGATATATATATTGTCTTGAAATGCAAATGGCTATCTAGTGTAAAATTTACTAACTTCTACCATTCCATCGTAGATTTTTCTAATTTTGCGTCAGTCATTCTTACTGATAACCTTGAGTAGTTATTACTATCTTTTACATGCAGATATGTATACCATATAAAAAATACAACCATATACACAGCTTTAGTCCCATTACCGCTATAAACGAACGAAACTCAAAAGAACACCAGTTCACCACAACACATAGGCGCGACCACCAACTGCACGCGCGGCATCGCGCGCGTACCCTCCTAGTATGGTTCATAGGAAAAAGATAGTTTAAACCAACAAGAAATTCCTACTTCCCAGAGCATCTCCAAGAGTTTGGTAAAAATCACTTGCCAAATCTTGAGTTTTGGCAAGTTGCTAATTTATTTAGCAAGTGAAAAAAAGACCTCTCCAATAGTTTGCTATTCCAACTTGGTAAAAATAAAAAATAGGCCCACCTAGTGCCGACTTCTTGCCTCCTCGCACCGTGCTACCTCCAGATGCCGCGCCGCGACGATCCTCCTGGTCGCGTGCGTGAAGGACGCCGCGCCGCCGCGACCTATCCTCGACGCTGCTCCGCCGTAGTATATGTCAGAGGTCTAGTGCTCTTGCAAGTATATTTTTTTGGCCATCAATCATTTTGGCGAGTACTGGTCTAGTGCTCCAATCATGTTGGCGAGTAGTACTTGTCTTATTAGCAGCAGGACGACAGGCTTCAGGATAACAGCAGCAAGTACTAGTCTAGTGCTCCAATCAGGTTGCACCATCAGGCTTCAGGAGGACAGCAGCAGCAGGCTTTCGCGCACGCGGGAGACACGCGCTCGCGCGGGGGACAGGAGCCGGCGACGGAAGATTTCGCGATAGCAAGTCGGACGCGCGCGCGTATATTTGCGCGTGCGGCACCCTAGATACCAAGTTTAGATAAATAGCAAGTTAATTTGAGGAATTGTTGGAGAGAGATTTTTATGCTTTTGTCAAATTTATAAGGATAGCAACTTGATTTAAGGAGTTGTTGGAGATGCTCTAAAAGCTTTGAAGTAGGTGCTCACGGAAGCTGGAGACTAATTGGTGGAGATGGTTTATCTTAGGTGAAGTGGGTTGTGGCCATGTGGGTTATGGAAAACTAAACGATTGGATTCTCTCTAATATGGCAGTCAAATCTCCTACGTATATATTGCATAAGATATTTGTAATCTTACAACAGTGCAAGAAGATGGCTGCAAGGAAGAAAAAAAGCAATTTATGTGGAGGAGCTACTGAAGAAAGTTGAAGGACGGTCTTGCAAATTGGCGATCGTGTATTCATGTGACCATGTTTAGCTAGCTTGCGTTACTTGATTGCTTTATTTTCTGCATGCTTAGCCTAGTTTGTTGCTTCAGTTGTTACAGTTTGTAGTTCTCAATAGTGTATGACAGTATATATGAGTGGAGTGAGTTGATATGCATTTCTGGATGGCCTTGTGCCGTCTTCTAAGCTTGTAAGCAGGTATCCCACTAAAACATGTTTAAGCTTTTAGTAAAAGCTAGATCAATTTACTCTTGGCCAACTATAAAATTCAAGTTTGAGATAAACAAAAACCCAATCTTGACGAATCAGGTAAAGCAACATGTTTGATAGAGCTCCACTCGCTGCTTTTTTAGCTCCAGCTTCTTGATTCTCTAACCGTCCGATGGAGTGATTCTAGAGCATATGAAAATTTGAAATGATTCTAGGGCAACGAGGAGTGATTTCTTTTACTCAACTCCTAATGTAGATGGAGAAGTGATTCTTATATGCTCCCAAACAATATAGTTTTACAAGAGCATTTTTCACAGAGAATCTACTCAAGTGTTGAATGTTGACGAATGACAGGCTAGTGATGCGACTATGCGAGCAACCATGAAGGAGGGAGATGATGCAAGAGTGAGTTTTAAATTGTTGCAATTTGTCTTTCCCACTAATTAGATAATACACCTTCTGTTCTAAAAAAGATTTTTATTTTATTTTATGCTAAATGAAATTATCTTAACTTTGACCAAATCTATAAAAAAACTTGCTAAAATTTATGACTCTGAATAGGTATACTATGAAAATATGATGGATGATGAATCTAAGTATACTTATTTGATACTATTAATATTAGTATTTTAGTATATAAATTTGGTCAAATTTTACATAGTTGACTTATAGGACAAAAATTAAACATCAAGTTTTTTTTTTGGAACCGAGGAAATGTTATTTTAGTAACACTCATGATGCATGTTGTAGAGAAATTAAAAGGGTGCCCTACAAGATTCATGTGGTGACCATTGTAGGTTGCTGGCTATTGAATGGTTCCAATATTATTATTATTATAGAGACGATAGGTGGATCAGATTTTTTTTTTTTTCTCGCAGCAAAGCTACCTGCATCGGTACAGCACAAATATAAAAACAAAAAAAATTTGGCCAACCACTATGATTCTATATATATGGAATAATAGAATAAATATATCGATGACCAACCACTATGATTATATATAATCAAAAGCATCCAGTCCTCAAAATATCTCCAAGATGGTGCATTGCAGCATGTATTTTGTCTTCCAACACTGATGCATTACACATCGACCAAAAGAAAAAGAACAGGATGCATTGTCTTCCAAACACTGTAGAGGGAAAAATTGATAAACACGTAAAACAAGATGACGTATTAGACACTGACCAAGAAGAACAGGAAGTATTGTCTTCCAAACACTAGAGAGCGGGAAAAAATTAACAGACAACTAAAAGTGGAAAAAAGTGCTCTTGTTGAAGCATTGTCTTCCTAACACACTTGGGGAAAAAAATTACAAACAGGTTTACAAAGTGAAGGGAAGTAAAAAAATTTACAAACAGACAAAAAAGCAAAAGGAACCTGCTCTCGTTGAGAGTCGAACTCAAGACCTCCCGCTTACTAAACGGGTGCTCTAACCAACTGAGCTACGAGAGCCTGTTGGTGTAGAGGTTTGTTATATTTATATGAACACTTCTCTGTGTAAGAAAGATGATATATTTCCAGTTGAGTCTTATAAATAAAATCCAACAGAAACTTGGGAATCTCCATTCAAATTTAGAAGAAACATCGGTTTAAAAGAGGCATGTTTCACACAAGTATCAAGCCTTCCAGGCCTTGTTTAGATGGAGGTTGGAAAGAGAGTGTAAAGTCCTGTAGCACTTCGTTTGTTTGTGGTAAATATTGTCCAATTGTGGCCCAACTAGGCTCAAAAGATTCGTCTCGTGATTTACAACCCAACTATGTAATTAGTTTATTTTTTTTATTTATATTTAATGCTATTTACATGTGGGAAATAATTTGTGAGAGGAGAGAGATTGGAAAGTCCTGAAGCACTTCGTTTGTTTGTGGTAAATATTGTCCAATCGTGGCCCAACTAGGCCCAAAAGATTCGCCTCGTGATTTACAACCCAACTGTGTAATTAGTTATTTTTTTTATTTATATTTAATACTATTTATATGCGGGAAACAATTGATGTGAGGAGAGAGAGTGGAAAAACTTGCATGTAACTAAACAAGGCCCCAATTTTGAACCAAACGGGTTGGGTTTGCATGGCATGAGTGGCAACTCTCACCCCTATGCCCAGTCCGTGGCTGTACTGTACTGGCTTCAGGGGAGGTTTTCTTGGTAAGTAATAGGTGAGTAGTCAGTCGGTTTTTCTGTTAGCGGCTAGCTAACAACAGTCTGTAACCTTTCAGTTTTTAATATATTGCACTGGGAGCAAAGCTTCACAATTTTTCTTAAAAAAAAAAGGTGGTCGTACACCAAAATACCAAATACTATTGTTTAGCATGCTCTTATTTAGATGTTTATTTCCCTTTTTATAAGATACTTTACACATGGGATTGATTCATCTGAGTTCAACATAAGTTGAACTAATATAAGATGTGACTTTATTGTTCAGACATGCATATATAGAACTATATATACCAATATAGGGCTTGTTTGGCTACACCTAAATACACTCCAATCCATACGGTCTTAAGGGAATTGAGGTGTAAAAAAATACACCTCAATCCCCTTGGCCTTGTTTGGCTGCACCTAAATACACTTCAATCCCTACGGTTTTAAGGGGATTGAAGTGTATTTTAGTTCAAAATACACCTCAATCCCCTCAAAACCGTACGGATTGAAGTGTATTTAGGTGCAGCCAAACAAGGCCTAAGACCGTATGAATTAGAGTGTATTTAGGTGCACTCAAACAAGGTCGTAAAGGGTAAATTAAAGTAGCAATTTAAGGCATATATATAACCGGTTTTCTAATTTATTATTTTGTTATTTTATCTTTAAGTTAAACACATGTAAACATAGTATTTGAAGTCATGCATTCATAGCCTATTGCAGAGCGCACACAAACGGTCATTGTTGCTAATCCACTACGGCTACTGTTTAAGCGTGGGTAGAAAGAAAGAAAGGAATCGAACTATGTTTTCCATTGATCGATCTCGGGATTTATACAGGGTGAAGCGACACCACGGAAGATGCGAGACGTCCGTTCGGGGATGCGGATACGCGGTCGCCCAACGGATAGACTCCCGGTGATGTCGGTTCCTAGGATTAGTCGGTTGTTTACAGGGAGAGATTACATTAATCATTGGATTTAGATCTAAGGCTAATATTAATCCATGTCACTAATCTGGATGGATGAGATCGCTGTAATCCTATTGGTTCATCTTCTTGAGGAACGGATTGCTTCGTAACACTCCCCCTGATCGCATCCAGTCTTGAGATCAATCAATATCTTTAGAGCCTCCAAAAACCTTGTAGGAAAAATATGAGGTGCTAGTGTTGTTGATATGTCATTAAACTCCTCAAAACCCAGTGGGAAAAATCAGGAGAAATGATATGACATATTTTTAGATTATTGTCCATTGTAAACTTATATGGAAAAAACTTTTATAGGAAAAAGCCATAATTTAGTTTAGGACAATATTATGGTCTATAGGCTATAATTAGAATATCCTTCCCCAAAACCACGTGGGAAAATATGAGAAGGAATAATGTCTTTGGTATTCCCTACAAAAACCTCTTATGAGAAAAATAGGAAATATGACAATATATATATTTGATATTGCCTCATTAAAAACCTTATTTATGAGAAAGTTTATAAAAACTCATAATAGGAAAAGAGTGCAATACAATATTTAATACAAATGATTATTTTCAGAGAGTTTCTCCCCCTGAAACTTGCAAGTCCTTAAGCCGTCGCATACCAATACCATGAATAAAATTTTGGAACATGGGACCTGGTAATGACTTAGTGAATAAATCTGCAAGATTATCACAAGACTTTGTTTGCAAGATTTTTATTTCTCCATTCTTTTGTAATTCATGAGGATAAAATAACTTAGGAGAAATATGTTTAGTTATATTGCTTTTGATATAACCTTGTTTCCATTTGTGTAATACAAGCAGAATTATCTTCATAGATAATTGTAGGTGATTCTATGGGACCAATTCCACTAGATTGTTGTATGTGATTAATCATTCTGTGGAGCCATACATACTCACGTGATGCTTCATATAATGCAACAATTTCAGAATGATTTGTGGAGGTTGTAACTAGGGTCTGCTTGGAAGACTTCCAAGATATTGCAGTTCCTCCATATAGAAATACAAAGCCTGGCCCAGGATAGGCTATTATAGGGATCGATAAATAGCCAACATCGGTATATCCAATTATAGTTGGATCTTGGTTTCTTTGGAAAAATAATCCAAGATCTCTGGTGCCATTGAGATATCTTAAGATATGTTTAGCTCCAAATCAATGGCGTTTAGTTGGAGCAAAGACTATGTCTAGCCAATAAATTTACGGCAAATGCAATATCAGGCCTAGTTTGATTTGCAAGATATATTAGTGCTCCAATGACACCGAGATATGAAACCTCGGGTCCCAACCTCTTCATCATCGTCCCCTTGGTCTAAATGGATCTTTCTCCATATCCGTAGTTCGAATAACCATGGGAGTTTTGGATGGATATGATTTATCCATATTAAATTTCTCTAGTGTTTTTTGGATATAGGCAGATTGATGTACTAAAATTCCTGAGTGAAGGTGCTCGATTTGTAAACCTAAGCAAAATTTAGTTTGACATAAATCCTTCATCTCAAATTCCGTCTTTAAGAGATTGTGTGCTTCATTTATATCATGTGGGTTGCCAATGATATTTAAATCATCCACATATACGGATATAATATAGAATCCCGTTTAGGATTTCTTTATGAAAACACATGGGCAATTATCATTATTGGTGTATCCCTTTTGTAGTAGGAATTCACTCGCCGGTTGTACCACATCCGTCCCCGACTTTTTTAAGCCGTATAGTGACTTATTAAGTTTTACACAATATGTGGCGCGACTTGCTTTAGGGTTCGAATAGGGATTCCATCGGAACCTTCATGTAAATGTCCGAATCAAGTGACCCATATAAATATCTGTCACTACATCCATCAACTGCATAGATAGATGATTTTGAACTGCCAATGCTATTAAATATCGGAATGTTATTCCACTCATTACTGGAGAATATGTCTCATTGAAATCAATGCCGGGTCTCTGCGTGAACCCTTGTGCTACTAGTCTCACTTTATATCTCACCACCTCATTATTTTCATTCCGTTTTCGGACGAAAACCCATTTAAATCCCACAGGGAAGACCTTTGAAGGTGTAGGTATTGCTGATGAGAATACCTTTCTTTTTGCGAGCGAGGCTAACTCTCCTTGAATTGCTTCTTTTCATTTATTCCAGTCCGAGCGCTTTTTTACACTCTACCACGGTTTTGGGATCTGGATCACTTTGGATTATTTCGGCAATTGTTTCGGCAAAGTATATGTCGACAAACGTAGTCTTTTCGGTCATATGATTCTCCGTAATCAATGTAATTTATGGAAATTTCTTGTATCCCTTGTGACGGTTCGTTATTTCCCAATACGATAGCGTCGTATGCGTTCCGATGTCCCAACATCAGATATTGAGTGCACTATTGATGTGGGATGTGAATTTTGTTTATTCACTTGGTGTCTCACAACTTGTTGTTGAGTCACATTTACTAATTTAGAGTTTTTGTTATTTTGTTTCCTTTGGCGTTTAGGAGCCATATCCCGATTAACGGCCTTACTTCTCCCCCTCTTACCTTGAACCGGTTTTCTGAGGTGGGAGTTGAATAGTTTTGTTTGGTACCTCTATTCTTTCAAGCACATTCCTAGCGTGATGATAGGATTTAGTGACATCTTTATAATCGATAAATGCGTCAGCGATTATTTGCAATATTTTGCAAATTTATGATTTTCTCGAACTTGCGCTTCAGATTCTTGTGTACGTGGATCATTAGTGGAGATGTCTTGTGCATCCCAATTTATTTCCCGGGCATTCCTTTTGGTACTTGTAATCTCCTCCTAGTGTCGGAAAATGATCCTCATTGAAGATACAAATCGGCGTATCGGGTCAGAAATAGGTCCCCTCGTAAGGGGCTCCGTGTATTTAATGATCGACTGTTGGTATAAATTAACTGCACCCTAAATAATGATTATAATCAGATTATCCGCAAGCGCCGCAGATATATACCGATCAAGACTTCACCAAGATCAACCCGGTTTTTAATATCGAACCCAAAGGAACAAAAGGGTGAATTATGAAATAGCCCAATACTCTTAATCTAAAAAAGGGGGTACAAACAATCTAGAAAACTATTGAGAATGAGGAAATAGCTAATGTACTCTAGTTCTAACTACCCAGTAAACTTTGTATAATATCGCCTTATCGCACCCAAGACCTGAATAGGAGAAGAAACAGAGTAATCTACCTACCCATACACCTATAGGCCTATCAGGTCCTATCAACGGAAGTGGACTACAGAGGATTCAACGCAGCTATAAAGTCACCTACGCGAGCTACCACTATCCGGCCGATCGGGGGACATTCACAAGCAATCATAATCCGCACACCACGCCTACGCTACGAATACTACTCGACCTAGAGCTACCCAAATCAAAGTACTCAATATAGTATGAGTTGTAAACCAAAGAACGAATATAAACAAATGCTCACTTGAATCAGAATGGTAAATACAAAAGTACCTCGTAACACGCCCCAGGCGAGGGAGCCGAATCCAGACGAATCGACTCCCCGAGGATGCTCCGACAGGCCGGGGCTCCTCCGAATCTCTACTCTTCTACTCTATCTCTCTAATCTCTATCTTGATTGTTAGCCTAGATCTAGTGGATCTCTATCTAAAGCTCTCGATTCTTCATCTCTTGATCCGGCCTCCTCCGGGGGGGTATGGCCCTCCTTTTATAGCCCTGGGGATTGATACGCCGCCGTTGGATCAAACCGACGTAGCAAGCGGCCGATGACTCCTCGAGGCGGTGGAGGAAGGTTCCGAGAAGGGGGCGGCAAACCCTAACCCTAGGGGCCGCCCGGCGGGGGGGGCCGCCCGCCCCACTTGGCGGCCGCTGGCCCCCCGTTGCTTCGGGTGTCTTCTCGAGTATTCCCCGAACCCTCCGTGATGTGTTTGCGTCGCGATCAAGTTTCGTGGTAAATTAGCATTTAAATCCCTCTTTTAGGCTTTTCTCGAAAATTCCCTAAAAATGCACAAATCACCAAAACTCGTGGAAATTGTTAATGGTAACCCTATTCTTATCATATATCAATGTCTCGGGAAGTGGTAATTACTAATAAATTTTGGGTGATAACAGGTGTCAACAATTACCCCCACACTTAGGCTTTTGCTCGTCCCCGAAAAAAAGGTTGGTTTTAGTAGAATGGATATACATTCAATGCGTAACTTAGAGATTAAATTATATAGCAAACAGTCTAGTGATCATATATTATGGAATTCTAAAGTGTCTATCATGGATCCTCAAGTGATTGCGGAGTAAGAGAGCTGAAGACCGATTACTCTTTCTTTAATTATGTCATTTGGAGTAAAGGTGTATTTGCAAAAACATAGCTTCAACCCTCTCATTTGTAATGGCACTAATGGTAGAGACATAAATTGAATATATTTTTATAGCGAGGGAGAGAGATATCATATTCCTAGATCGAAAAAAATTCTCACTTCTTGGCATATTATGTTGGAGGAACCATGAGTCTTTCTTTTTTTGAGGAGCACGTGCTCCTATTTCTTTCTTTCATCGAGGTTTCGGACACTTGTCCCTTTTTATTTCCTCGTGATCTATCTTTCTGAGGTTTCGGACACTTGTCCCTTTTTATTTCCTCGAATCTTTTGAATAGCTCATGCCTCCTTCACAATATTGCTCAAGATAGTGAATTTTATTTTTATTTATCTTATGATGCTTTGAGAATATGATAAACCTCTTCAACCGTAGCCATAATTAAAGTTGTTTTGATATAATTATTATTGGATTCCATTACAAAGAAGAGTGAAGCTAAGTGTTTCAAAAAAAAAATCTCCAAAGACAAATTAACGTAAATTGAATAATCATTATCTTTGCTATCTTTCACCCTACAATAACTTAGACAATCATGAAACACTATAGAATTCAGAATATTCATGACTCTAGAAGGGTGTCATATAATTTATTTCTCTTAAGTCATGGATTGAATGGGTTTATTATTTCGTGAAGCATTTATTATAAAGATTAAAAGTTTTAATTGAAATTCGAGTATATGTATTTGACTTGTAATTAACTCGAACCCCGACCATGACCAAAACGAAGGGGCGAGAGAGGGCGCCGCCCGCCCCACCAGGCGCCGGCCGGCCCCACCTCGGGGTCTCAAGGGTCCCGCTTCGCGTGTGTGCGGTGTTGGGTCGATGTCGCTCAATTACGCTACTTTTCCGATCGTATTTTTGCTTCGTGATTAATTGTACTTCCCCCACACTTGTTTTTTCCTCGCATACTTTCTTTGCGCAATATGTGGAGACAAAATATTCCAAAAATAGAGAGTAGAATAGATAACACACATTAATATAAAACAAGGCACTTTATTCATTTATGGTGGTGGTATAAAATAATTCAATAGACGCTTTAATGACCGAGCTAACGACTGCCCTAGCTCATTAGGCTTTGTCCTAACAAAATGACTCGACTCGACCGACTCCTTTAACTAATCGGACTAGCGGAAGTGTGCCTTATTGGATAACTAGGCGCTTAATGCTGCCCTTCATTATTGAGGCCCTGAATTATTGCTTTGAAGGCTGCAACCTCTTCTTCAAGCTTGTCTTTGTCGCGCTTGAGGCTGCGGATTAACTTAAGATTAACCCCAACCTTCTTTTCTACGTCATCTATGAGCTTGTCCCTCAACTTGTTAGATGTTTCCATCTCCTTGACAAGGTCAGAGAGGCCTTCAAGCTTCTCGTTAAGAGTGCGTAGGGTTGGTGCTAGCTGCTTGGGAACTTTCTCCAGTGCTAATGCTGGTGCTGCTCTCTTTCTCTTAGGCTTTGGCTTAGGCGCGATGGGCTCAGTGTAGCATACCTCATCAGGGTTTGCACGAACTCCTTGAACGGAAGGGCGAGCAAAGATTGGAGTACTTAGCGCATATCGCCCTGCCCTTCTTGTCGGTCTCGACCGCCATGAGTCGCTCATTAGGTCTTGGTGCAAAGAGTCGGGTACCCTTGGGGATAGCAATCGCTTTCCTTTAGCACCTCCTTCAAGCATCAGCCTTGCAGGTGGTGGAGGAAGAGCAGATGGATCTTGCACGTAGTAGACTTGCTCATGACGCTGGGGGATCGTTGCAACTTGCTTCGGCGGCACGACGGCGAGAGGCTTCGGCTGCGCGAGGACGAGGGCCTTCGAATCATCACTGGGGATGCTGTCGAAGTCCGCGCCATAGGAGACGATCGCCTTGTTCGCCATTGCTAATAGATCTAGATTGGAGAGCTCTCTTTGAAAGGGAGAGGTGGCTGGTTATGGAATAAAGTTGAGGAGTTCTAGGTACGTATTTATATGGGTTTTCGTGGAGACAGATGAGGATAAAACCTAGGTTCTACGGGATCCGCATTTAAAGGATATCCGATCGCTGTGGATAATACGCCGAATATACGTAGGAAGAGTGTAGAAGGACGTGAGACGAGAGTCGGGACGAGGGGGCACAGGGGGCGCCGACCGCCCCATAGGGGCGCCGGCCCCACCTAGGGCCCACTTCGGGTGCCCTTCCGCGGGGGGTACTTTGGACTCCTCCTATGTTTCTATTAGATGTATTTGCGGATAAAAATTGCACCGAAATAAAATAGAACTTAATAAGTTGGTAACTGGATGAATTTGATTTCATCCACTACTCCCTGAATTAAATGGCTCTAAATAAAGTTTAAGTCGGTGTCCATTTACCTTGAATAACGTACCTTCGTTTGATTGTAGAGTTATTGCTCCATGTGGTGATGAATTTACAACGGTGAAAGGTCCTTCCCATTTGCTCCTTAATTTTCCAAGCCCGAATAATTTAAACCTGGAATTAAAAAAGTAATACCTTATCTCCTGGTGTAAACTCCTTCTTCTTGATCCTCTTATCATGCCATCTCTTCATCCGTTCTTTTGTAGATCTTTGAATTGTGATAGGCCTTTTCTCTCCATTCTTCTAATTCTCGATAATTGCATTTTCCTTTTTTCTCCCAAGCAGCCTTCTAGGTCCATGTTCCATCTTTTCATAGCCCAAAGGAGCTTTATGTTCTAATTCGACCGGTAAGTGGCGTGTCTTGCCATATACCAATTGATATGGTGACATTCCCAAAGGTGTTTTATAAGTCGTCCGGTATGCCCATAGTGCGTCGTAAGCGATCCTTCCATAAAGTTCCCATTTCATTCACTCTGTTTTACGGAGAATATTCTTGATTTGTTTATTGGATATTTCTGCCTGGCCACTTGTCCGAGGATGATATGGAGTAGCGACATTATGTCGTATTCTATGAGCTTGTAGGTATAAGTGAAACTTCTTATCGCTGAAATGTGTTCCTCCATCACTTATAACCATTCTAGGTGTTCCAAACCTTGGAAATATAACCTCTTCAAACATCTTCTTTGAGTGTTTTGAGTTAGCATTCTTGCATGGCATAGTTTCTACCCACTTGGATACATAATCAACTACCACCAAAATGTACTCATAATTCTTTGACTTCACAAAGGGTCCCATATAATCAATTCCCCGCACATCAAAGAGCTCTATCTCAAGGTTGTAGGTGAGTGGCATAGCATTTCTTGCATTGATATTTCCGTGCCTCCGACATGCTCCACATCTTCGATGAAATCTTTGGTGTCTTCATACATGGTTGGCCAAAAGAAACCACTCGCCATTTTTGCATGAGTGCGGAATGCCCCATAATGACCTCCATATGGTGACGAGTGACATTTCTGAATGATTTGCATGCCTTCCTCCACTGGTACACATCTTCTGAGTAATCCATCAACGCATACCCGAAAGAGGTATGGTGGATCCCACATGTGAAGACGACTTTCATAAATGAGTCTTTTCTTATTTTCTTCTCGGTGGCACGTATCCCGCAACCATAAAGTTGACAATATTCGCGTACCAAGGATCTATCTTGGTCACTTTAAACAGCATGTCATCTCTTAATGAGTCATTAATAGGTAGTTCCCCGAGGTTCTTTGAAATACATCCTAGATAAATGATCGCAAATGGGGTTTTCTATCCCTTTTCTATCTTTAATTTCCAAATCAAATTCTTACAAAGAATAAGATCCATCTTATTAATCGTGGTTTAGCATCTTTCTTAGTGAGCAAATATTTAAGAGCAAATGATCGATCGAATAAACAATTATTTTAGCTCCAACTAAGTAAGACCTAAATTTATCAATAGCAAAGACAACGACCAAAAAGTTTTTTTTTCGTGGTTGCATAATTTAATTGTGCTTCATCATTGTCTTGCTAGCGTAAGCAATTGCATGATGCGTTTTATCTTTTGTTTGTCCTAAGACTGCTCCTACAAAGATAATCACTAGCATCACACATAAGTTCAAAAGGTAAAGACCAATCGGGGGGTGAATGATTGGTGCCGATGTAAGTGCTTTCTTAAGAATATTAAATGATTCTAAGCATTCTTCATCAAACTCAAAAGGTACATCCTTAGCTAACAATCTGGTCATTGGTCTAGCAATTTGTGAGAAATTCCTTATAAATCTACGATAAAAACCACAATGACCAAGAAAAAACATGGACTCCTTTCACATTAATAGGGGGAGGTAGTTGTTCAATTACTTCAATTTTAGCCTTATCTACCTCTATTCCTCTTTTCTCGACACTAGGTGTCCTAACACTATTCCTTCTCTAACCATAAAATGACATTTTTCCCAATTGAGGACTAAGTGTTTTTCTTCACATCTTTGTAAAACCTTGTCTAAATTCTCTAGGCAATCATCAAAAGTTTTTTCCATAAACTGAAAAATCATCCATAAAAACTTCCATGATTTCTTCTATCATATCAGAAAATAAAATATAGACATCATGCATCTTTAAAAAGAAGCGGGTGCATTACATAATCCAAAAGACATTCTCCTATAAGCATAAGTTCCATAAGGACATGTAAAGGTGGTTTTGCTTTGATCATCGTGGTGGATAGGAATTTGGTGATATCCTCGAGTAACCATCAAGGAAACAAAAGAAAGAATGATTTGCTAAGCGCTCTAACATCTCATCAATGAAAGGTAACGGAAAAATGGTCTTTCTTTGTTGCTTTGTTGAGTTTTCTATAATCTATACACATTCGCCATCCAAAGGATGCTTCTCTTAGGTATTAATTCATTTTTATCATTTTGGACAACCGTCATTCCTCCCTTTTTAGGTACAACTTGCAATGAACTTACCCATTCGCTATGCGGCACAAATATATAATCCCCGCATGTAAAAAGCTTTAGAACTTCTTTCTTTACTACATCCCGCATCGCATTTTGGAGTCTACACCGAGGCTCTCTTGAAGGTGTAATTTCGGATTGGTAGGTATGCGATGGGTGCAAAGAACAGGGCTAATCCCTTTTAGGTCTTGGAGTGAATATCCAAAAGCAGCTCTATGTTTTTCTAAAACAATTATTAATTTATAAGTCTCTTCATCGAAAAGTTTATCGCTTATAATTATAGGATATTCTCGATCATTATTTAGAAAAGCATATTTAAGACCGGATGGTAAATCGGTTTGAGCTCAATAGGAGGTTTAGGTGGCTCTAGTAATTCATCAAGAGGTTCAGGATCAACAAGGTCCTCCTCCTCTTCATCGATGAAGAACTGGGTATTATCTTCTAAATCGGGTTGAATTAAATCATTGAATTCAATAGCCTTAACCTCTTCTATTGGATCTAATTCGGGAAGGGGCTCGCTTTTAAATTTTACTTGCATGAGTTATAGGTATCGAAAAATTAAATCATTTCCCAAATTGAACATTTAATTTACCATCACGACCTTCTTGAAGAAGTTTTATTATAGGTACTCCAATCATTACATCAAAATCCCACACATCAAAGATATAGAAATTTAGCAAAATGCGGAAATCATTAATAACAATAGGAAGCGCACTCAAAACTCCTAAGCTAGGAATAATATGTCCCGAATAATTTTTAAATAATTTATTTGTAGGAATTAATGGTACATCTTTTAAGAATTTTCTAGCAAAGGTATATGACATAATGTTGACTCCTACAATCTGGTTATATAAAGCTTCAAAAGGATATGAATCTACTTGTAACTTTATACTAACAGAGGGTGAACTCGAGACGAATTACTTGAGGGATTGCTCGATTCTATCAACCAATCATCTCCCAAAATAAAAATCAATTCCCTTGTTATTTCTCTTAGAAATTTTAAATCATCGATGTGAAAGATTAGAATCGAAATCTCTAGAATGCTTTGAGGTTGAATAATTTTACGATAAAGTGTAGTATTCCCAAAATCATTAAAGAAATCATCCTCTATTTCAAACATCCACTCGAAATTTGGAATTATCTCATTAGCTAGCTTAGGTTTTGATTCAACTATAAATTGAGATGAATCGGGTAAAAGTTCATTTTCAGCTAACCGAGAATTTTCTTCTAGCAACTCTTCTTTTTTTCTTCGGGAGATCATTTAAAATATTAGCAAGAATAGTTTTAGCATGTTCAACAAAGAATATGCATAAATGCTCCACCCGAGGCCAAATTAAGATATTCCTTATTTCTATCATCAAGGCCTAAAAAAGAAATGTTGTAAAAGCATGGGTTCTCGGTAAAAGCAAGATTAGGTCCGAATTTACAAAACCATCAAAACGATCCCAAGCTTTGCCTAGCGATTCATTGTCTAATTGTTTAAATCCTATGATTTCAAATCGAAGTTTAGCGACCTTTTCTCTTGGGAAGAATTTAAGACAAAAGTATTTTCGTAATGTTTCCCAATCTCCTTGACTACTCCCAACATGGCGATTATACCATTTCTTGGCTCGCCCGTTAATGAAAACGGAAAGAGTTTCCATCGTAAAGTTTCATTGGCCATGCCTTTAATGCTCGACATGAACATGTCTGCTCAAAATCGATTAAGTGGGAATAGGGGTTTTCGCTAGTATTACCGTAAAAAGATATGTTCCCCGAACTAATTTAATTAATCCCTGGGCGTAGCTCATAGCCGATGATGTGATAGGTTTAGAAGATTCTATTGGTCGGAGGTACGATCCCGAAGGTGCTCCATATTGATATAAAAGTTGAAATTTGTTGTCCATAATATTTTTATTATTTTTAATATAAAAGGATAATTATAGACTAAGATAGGCTAAATCAAAATCAGCAAACCGTTCCCGACAACGGCGCCGAAAAATGCTTGTTGGTATAAATTAATCGCACCCTAAATAATGATTATAATCGGATTATCCGCAAAGCGCCTTTGATATATCTTGATCAAGACTTCACCAAGATCAACCCGGTTTTTAATATCGAACCCAAAGGAACAGTAGGTGAATTATGAAATAGCCCAATACTCTTAATCTAAAAAAGGGGTACAAACAATCTAGAAAACTATTGAGAATGAGGAAATAGCTAATGTACTCTAGTTCTAACTACCCAGGTAAACTTTGTATAATATCGTCTTATCGGACCAAAGTGACTTTGAATAGGAGAAGAAACAGAGTAATCTACCTACCCGTACACCTATAGGCCTATCAGTCCTATCAACGGGAAGTGGACTACAGAGGATTCAACGCTATAAAAATCACCTACGCGAGCTACCACTATCCTGGCCGATCGGGGGACATTCACAAGCAATCATAACCCGCACACCACGTCTACGCTACGAATACTACTTTGACCTAGGAGCTACCCAAATCAAAAGTACTCAATATAGTATGAGTTGTAAACCAAAGAACGAATATAAATAAATGCTCACTTGAATCGGAATGGTAAATACAAAAGTACCTCGGAACACGACTCCTGGCGAGGGAGTTTAATCGAGATTTAATACGGCTCCCGAGGATGCTCCAACAGGCCGGGGCTCCTCCGAATCTCTACTCTTCTACTCTATCTCTCTAATCTCTATCTTGATTGCTAGCCTAGATCTAGTGGATCTCTATCTAAAAGCTCGATTCTTCATCTCTTGATCCGGCCTCCTCTAGGGGGTATGGCCCTCCTTTATAGCCCTGGGATTGATACGCCCGTTGGATCAAACCGACGTAGCAAGCGGCAGGGATGACTCCTCGAGGCGGTGGAGGAAGGTTCCGAAGGGGGCGGCAAACCCTAACCCTAGGGGCCGCCGGCCTCAGGGGTGGGGCCGTCCCGCCCCACTTGGCGGCCGCTGGCCCCCTGTTGCTTCCGGTGTCTTACAGGTATTCCGAACCCTCGGTGATGTGTTTGCGTCGCGATCAAGTTTAGTGTGGTAAATTAGCACTTAAATCCCTCTTTTAGGCTTTTCGAAAATTCCTAAAAAATGCACAAATCACCAAAACTCGTGGAAATTGTTAATGGTAACCCTATTCTTATCATATATCAATGTCTCGGGAAGTGGTAATTACTAATAAATTTTGGGTGATAACATGTGTCAACATCGACGGAGATTGATACCCGACATAGATCCCTAATTTCCTGTGTGGACCCATAGATGTACGCTTTGGTGGTGAAATCGGCACGTATACAACAACCCGAATTTTCGCAGATGGGAAATACTTGGTGGATTTCCACGCACTAATTGTAGCGGGGAAGCCGTATGATATGCGGTTGGTCGCAATTGTAGTAGGTCGGCAGCGTGTAAAATCGCATGACCCCAACATGAAGTTGGTAGATTACAATTCTGCAATAGTGGTCTTGCTATTAGCTTAACTCTTTTGATAAGAGCTTACGCTAAACCATTTTGAGTGTGGACATAAGGAACCGAGTGCTGAATTTGAATGCCAAGAACCATGCAATAGTCATTGAAAGCTTTTGAGGAAAATTCAGCAAAGATTGTCCATTCTAATAGATTTTATCCGGTGTTCGGGATAATAACTTGAGCTATTAGTTTGGCAAAAAGCATGATTACGTGTGGATAAGAGACACACATGAGTCCATCGTGTTGAAGCATCTATTAGAACCATGAAATATTTGAATGGTCCGGATGATGGAGTAATAGGACCACAAATATCACCTTGAATTCTTTCAAGGAATTTAAGTGGTTCAAATTTTGATCTTAAGATAAGACGGTCTTAAAATCAATTTCCCGATGGCACATGCAAATGCACACAAAAATCGAGGATTCGGGGAATTTAGAATTAGCTAAGTTGTGACCATGGGAATTGTTTATAATTTTTTCGCATCATCCCTATACCGGGATAACCAAGGCGATCATGCCAAGTTCGAATCGCGTCAACATTCTGAAAAATTATTTTATAGGCAACATGTGGTACGGGTTTGATGTATGTATAATAAATTCGGATGGTAAAGAGGGAATTTTCTCAAGAATTTGTTTGCCATATCCGGTATCTTTAACTAGGAGGAGAAATTCCTCTTTGTGTTCTTCATGTGTTTCCACGTGAAGTCCATTTTTCCTGATATCTCTATAGCTAAGTAAGGTACGAGTTGAATCGGGATACAATAATGCATCCTCAATTGTAAGTTGAGTACCCATAGGAAGTGTAATAGTAGCGTAACCAGAGCCTACTATGGTGGCATCGCGTCCGGCGATTGTTAGAACATTTCCTTGTCTCTTAGTTAGAGTTTGGAAATATTTAGTTTCCCTTAGTATAGAATTTGTAGTACCGCTATCTACAAGGCACAATTCCTCCTCCATTGGATTTATCCCGTAGAAATCTTCTCGGCGGAAACTTCTTCCTCTCGATCTCGAGAGCGTGCTGATAACGTGTTTAAGCGTGGGTCATCGAGAGAAAGAAAGAAAGGAATCGAACTGTGTTTTCCATTGATCGATCTCGGGATTTATACAGGGGTGAAGCGACACCACGGAAGTTGCGAGGCGTCCGTTCGGGGGGCCTTGATCTGTGCCCAACGGATAGACTCTGTTGATGTCGGTTCCTAGGATTAGTCGGTTGTTTACAGGGAGAGATTACATTAATCATTGGATTTAGATCTAAGGCTAATATTAATCCATGTCACTAATCTGGATGGATGAGATCTCTGTAATCCTATTGGTTCATCTTCTTGAGGAACGGATTGCTTCGTAACAGCTACCACATGATCGATCTACGGTATAATTTCTCTGTCCGCATCATTTAATTGGTTTATGTAGGTCCTAATAGGGTATTGTAGTTGTATTAATTTGTAAAGAATATCCATACCAGCTCTATGAAGTGACAACTTTTTTGCAAGGAGAAATGTAGGATCAATTACCATGCATGTAATGTGTTTATCCTCCAATGATTTGCTTTCACTACTATAATAAATTTATTAATTGTGGCGGTTTAGCAAAGGTTATAGTTAATCATGATTAATCGTGATGTTTGGTTTAACCTCAAAAAAGAAAAACCTATGGATGAGCTTACCGAGCCCATTTATAGGCCCGACGAGCCCATCCATGGCAGCACCAGTGTAACACACGCAGCAGTAGGGTGGATTGGGCTAGTGGATTAGAAGGGGAGGAGGGGCGGCGGCGGCGGCCAGGCGGTGGGGGTCGAGGCGGTGGCGGCTAGGGCTAGGGGGGAGAGAGCGCGAGCGCGGGAGAATAGGAATAAATAACTTTCATCCAATTACTTCTTAATTGATCTGATTACAATTCTCTAGTATTTTTAGTCCCGATTAGACTCTAAAAGGCAAGAAACCTTATTGACTGGATTCTTCCTTTTTTACAAATTCAACTAATATCTGAAAATATCTTAAATAATACTAATTAAGATAATTGCACGCGGAGGTGGGCCCATGCCACTAAGCGGCGGCGTGCGGCGATCGTGGCCAGCGTCGCCGCTTCTCTCTTTTTTTCAAGCTTTTAGGCCCAATTGCTTCTTGTTTCCATGTCATGCATGAAGTGCATTATGACAACCAATCGTCGCTCACTTTGCATCGCATGCCGCCGCATGTCGAGGCCCCTTACCGCCTAGCTCCACCGAATCCGCCGCAGCTTCACGAGATCCGCCTCCCAAGTGCCCGTGGCTCCCACTACTATGAGATCCAGTTAGAGGAGAGAAACGCTACTGCCAAAAGGATAGGAGCCGAGATCCGATCGCTCTCGCTCGATCCGGACCGCGGCTCCACCGGATCCGCCCAATCTGGTCCCCACCTCTCCGGCTTCGGCTGGATCTATGAGGAAGGAAGGGGGAGGGGGAGGAGTGCTACTGCTAGGAGAGTATGGGAGGAAGGACACGCACATCGCCAAGCCTCCTGCTCGGCTTCTCTTGGCGTTTTGGATGTGGCTTTGATCCTCGGCGGCGTCGTCACCGGCTAGAGTCCCTTTCCGCCATCCACCGCCCCTGAGCGCCCCCGCCCCCACGTGCCCGCCGTCCCTATGCGCCACCGCTTTGAGCCCCGTGCCGCCACCGTGTGCTCGGGTAGGGAGTAAGGGAGAGAGGGAGGGAGAGTGAGAAGGGAGCGCTGGGTGAAGTAAGGGAAGGGACACCGGGTGAGAGACAGGTTAAAAACTAAGTCTCGTTTTTTATGTAAGAACCATAAGCTGGTGTAGCTTTGGGCTTTTTCTAGGCCTCCACTACGGCTGTGATGGCCATTTTTAACCTCCACGGTAAATCATTTATCATGATGGTCAATTTTAACCACAACAGTAAATAAAAAAGTCTGCCTCGGTAAATAGCAGGCATTTTACGTGGTGGTTGAATCTATGACCGTCACGGTTAATAAAAGCTTAATAAAAGCACACCACCGCCTCGCAAAATCATTTATGTAGTAGTGTTTTATGCATTGTCATATTAATAATTTTAAAATGATGACCACGTAGCATCAGTGCAACACCATGTGAAGTCGAGCTATGGACGTTCATACTTGTGCTTCCAAAGTTACAAAAGAAAAAAAAATATATTTAGTTGTGGATAGAATAGTGCACTGAAGTGTATATTGTTTCAAATTGTAGATGCCCATGTTTCTTATTATAACAACCCACGCTATGCATGCAATGCAAAATGAGTTTTCCTAGCATCCTCTATGCTTTGATTCCTACTTGCACTTTGTTTACCGATCACTATCTTCTTTTAACAATCCATATTCCAAGACACAAATGATGTTCTACATACCCCTTAATTTATGTTGTCACCATTGATTCTTCGTATACACAAGATCAACATAAAAGTACACTAAAGGTCTCTTTGACACATCATGTGCTGGCTCCAACTTCTTCATTTTTCTTTTGCACCAAAGCAACCGTTTTCCATGAGCCAGTGAAGCCTCTTAGGGTGTGTTTGGTTCGTTTCTTGTATAGATCTGGCTAGCAAAACTAAACCAGGTTAGCTCAAGCCTGTCTCTAGCAAGCCAAATAGACTTGTTTGGTTGCCTGTGCTATCTAAGCCTGGCTAGCCTCAGGGTGTGTTTGGTTGCTCTGTTTGTTTTGATATAGTTACCTCTTCTCCAAATTGGTATGGTTACCACCATTGAGGCATTTCATCAAACAACTGATGAGCATCGAGCAGGCTCAAAGACACACAGCACGCTACGGCCATGATCCAACAAGCAAGCAATTAGAGCAAACAAATAATTGATTGGTGTGGGCACGACGAGCATGACTATTGCATTCCGATGCATCACGAGGAGCTTGAACGCCGGAGCGTGAGGCTAAGGTGGAAGCGGGTAGGCAGGCCATGAACCAACAAGCAAGCAATCAGAGCACACGACGGCCATGAACTAACAAGCAAGCAATCAGAGCAGCAAGAGCGTGGCTTGAACGAGTTCTTGGAGCGGCAAGAGAGCGCCCCGGGCGTGGGCGTGACCGTCTGGTGCTTGGGAGAAAACGGCCCCGGCGCCTTGGCGGAGCCGTCACCATGGCCGTCG